>OY755252.1:36930749-37429169 GCA_963576725.1 Azorinus chamasolen | reverse complement strand
GTAACTCTTACACTCTTACAATTTAAAAGATGATTTCGTAATTCTTTCGGTTATTGAAAGCCAATATATTTTACTGTCAAATAAATATAATCTCCTGACGGTAACTTATGCACACTTATCAATCCAACACTGATTTGCTCAAAATTCCACGTGTTTTCTGGGTCATTGACAAATGTTCGTTCACCCCGGTCTCACTATATCACAGCAATAACCTGGAGATTTTCAGTTCAAAGATGACGTGGTTCAATAAAACAACCCAATTATATCACCAATCTCCATTTGTTTTGTCCTCTAAATAAGTAAGCAGCTAACAACATCGGCATTTCCGTCTGTCGTTATGTTTCTATTTCGGATGGTGCCATTTTGCAACAACTTTGAATGGAGCCATTTCATTGGATGAGCGAATGAAACGTTGGGAAAGCCGTGACGTCACGTACAATGGCTCCTTCCTCGACGATTTGAAGCTAACTGACAAAACTCGCTATTTTTACATCATTCTTTTGATGCTGGGGACTAAACAATTGGAGGTCGGTGATATAATTGATTCGTTTTATTGAACCACGCCATCTTTTGAAAATTGCCAGGTTATTGCTGTGATATAGTGAAACCGGGGTGAACGAACGTTTTTCAATGACCCAAAAACACGCGAATTTTTAGAAAATCATTGTTGGATTGATACTTGTTAATAAGATACCTTTATACGATTAGATTTATTTGATAGAAAAATATATTGGCTTTCAATAGTCGAAAGAATTACGAAATAATCATTTAAAATGGTAAGAGTTATAGTCATATTTGTACGCGTGGTCACGGATATCCGTTCTGCTAGTTGGAACCCTTGTTATTATATAGTACATATAGACCATAATGAAGCGGTCCAGACCCCTGTGGCATCAAACTCTTTCTTTTATACTGGACCTAAAGTTTAGATTAGCTTACCGGTATAATTTACAGAGATAAACAACTTATTTTTCTTCAAGTGTGCAACAAGAGTCACTTATTAACCATTATTCCTTTTTTAATATATATTTATACAACACTTTAATCAAATCGACTGCTATAAATTTTGGCAAACAAATTGTTCTCCCTTGCACTAATATCAAATTACTTTACTGATGCAGAACTTGTAGTATTTACGTTTTAAATTAAGGGACTGTGATACAACGATAGTGTACCCATTTGTGTGTCTGTGATAGTATTTATGAATGCAACTGCTTTTGATGTCACATTTTAACCTTTAGCCTGCTATGGACGGATGTGTAAATACCTATGCAAAACGTTTGCATTCAGAAGAGATGCCGATGAACTCGGCGTCTCATCAGCATCCAAATTGTTTGACATCATGATAGCATTTTTGGTAGACAAATTGATTATAACTAGAACTTTGAAAATGTATCATGTTAACATTTCTGTAATAATGATTTGCCTAGCAGACTAAAGGTTAATATTATTTTTCATAATATTACTTACAATTTAATTTATGTGATATAGCACCCAATGTTATAGTATTCGTATAATATCTTAATGCCTCTTTATGTAATGCTACCTGTGTTAAGGACCACAATGGAAATAAGAGCATGCTCTTTCTTGTGTTATCCTTGTTATAGAAATAATGCCATCATTTTACTGATATATATTTATTTTGATGTGATACATGTTTCGTGATCTATATTATGTTTTCTGTTTGCCAGTTATCTACCAGTTTTTTTTTATTAATATTTGTTTATTTATAAAGAAACTATTTCTAAGTTATCACTTGCGTAATATGACACTTGTTCGTAACATTACAGTATAGATGTTTTTAAATATATTTTGAGGGGCGTTAAGATATACTCATTCTCATTAGTTTCTCAACTGTTTATTTCACCATGGTGAAAGTTATGACATATACAAACCATTACATTAACATATAAAACAATGCACAGTCACACATTGATGTTGCTTTTCATAATATATGACTGAGATTACATTGCATTCAACTACCTTAAAGTAACATATTACAGTCTTTTAAGACTCTTGCGGCGATGTAAACCAACCAGGAAACTGGTTGATACAGTCATTTAGTCTATTGTGGCCATACTATCAAATTACATTCGTTCGTACTATCGATATATCAAGTACACTCTTGATTCATATTGATCTCGTAACATTCGTGTGACAGGTATAGCCTGCTAAAAGCTGTTCTTGCATAACTCAATCCATCATTAAACTAAGACTGTGGCTAGTGATGAGAAGTATAAAGACATTCCAAAGACTTGTAGTGGCACTTTGATCCACACCGAGTGTTATTATGAAAACATCCCATTACTCAGATCTTTTGCCAGCTTTTCAGTTTTGTTGTTTCTAGCCTTTCACATGGTTGATGGCTCATTGATTGATAGACACCTCTACAACATTATTTGAGACTTCTGAATAATAAGCTGTTGGTAAAACGTTATGTTATGTGTATGTTTTTATACAATCGCAAATGTTGTTAGTTTAGTAAATCGTTATAATATTTGCTAGCGCTAATCTGAAAATCTTAAAATTGCTGCTTATACATGTATATAATGTATCCCCCCATATTTCCCCAATCAGTATAGCGTTTAAAAGTAATCGTCAGGGTTCAGAAAAAAGAACAGGTACTATGTTTGTTTCTTCACGCTTTATGACTGGTTTTGGAAGAAGCTGAGTATCTAACCTCTGGTATTGACGTCTTGTCGTATCTTTATTACTTTTCTACAGTTACTCTGTTTGCAGATCAATCATTGAGTACACTAGCTATAGGTTGATACAGTAAGTTTCACTTAAATGTAAGTACAAATATGAGTCATGCAGGAACTACCACATACAGAACAAACAGCCAATCGAACAGCAACCCAAGAAACCACAGCAAATGTACATAACTAGCATAGCTTCTCTGTCGTGCCCTTAACGGTTTCCCTGCAGTTGCTCTGTCTTCAGCAAAGTCATTGAGTACATATTTGACGGACTTTCACAGTTGATAATGCTATGTTTTACATTTTGTACTGTGATTACTGTTTTCTATGTTGTGGGGAAGTCCGGCGGGGATACCTTTATTTACAATGTTTGTTTCGCTAGGGTGACTTTGAGATAAGTGTGAAGTTAGGACGTCCGTAAACCGGTTTAAACCCCCCAGTGGTGAGTTTGCTACTGACCGTGCCAAGGCGATTCTCTCTTTGTCACCCTTACTTTTGTTTGTCTTGTGTCTGTGCTTGTGTTTTGTTCATGTTTGTCTCTGGTGCTTGTGTATTATTTTTTGGTGTTTTATGTGTTCTTCTCGCGTGTTTTGTGGTGGTGATTGCGTCTTGTATGTGACTTTCTCCTGTATGTTGTGTAGTGTATAAATTGCGATATAAATTGCTTTTTGTTGGTGTTTTGGTGATGGTGGCGTTTTGTGTGTTGCTTTTCCTGCTTGACTTTACTACCTTTTCACATAAAGAGACGCATTAAGACAAAACAAACAAACAAAATGGGAAAGATGGAAGTGCCGCCTTGAAACGGTCAGTAACAAAAGTCACTGGGGGTTAAACCGGTTTTAGGGCGCCCAACCTCAAAAGTATTCTATCCCCATCCTAAAAGACAAACAGTGTAAATAAACGTATCCCCTCTCCGCCTAATCTACAACAACCGCGATGGCAAATACAGTGGTAAAGTAAATGCAAAACAAAAACATTTAAGTGAAACAAACTGTATCAACCTATCGCTAGTGTACTCAATGATTGAACTGCAAACAGAGTAACTGTAGAAAATTAATAAAGGGTACGACAAAAACGAATGTTTTCGTTTTGCATGGTAGCTGTTTGTTCTGTATTTGGTGGTTCCTGCATGACTCATATTTGTACGTATATTCAAGTGAAATATATTAAGTCTGTTAATAAGCAATATTTAAAAGTGCAGCACCGGATTAAGCGGTATTCAAGTTCAAAATAAATAACATCGAAACTAATGATCACGATGGACAAACTAATATAATTACTTAACAACTGATGTGGTGAAGTATATACTTTCGAAAAGTAGGAGATTCTAACCCTACAGGTTAGAATTAAAACAAGAGTGCCAGTGGGCACAATATACGCCCGTCGGGGTTTTGTTCAACATAAACTGGGGTTAACGTATTTGCTAAATTCAAATTCTAAGTCCAATTTTGCGACCAAGTTTCAAGGTTGTAAATAGGCATACTTTAACAAAAAACCTTAACCAAAAATTGGTTAAGGTTTTGGTTAAAGTAATAACTTTCTTTGTTTATTGGCCGGCTTATCTACATGTATGTCAATATTTTGAATTCCGCATCTTGGTGTTATCAGCTTGTTGATTTACTCAATCAAACCAATCTAGCTAATTGGCTTATCTTAAGTGATCTATTCGGAGTACTTGTTAATTGCAGTGAACAGCAGATAAAAGAGAAACATGGCAGAGTTATTGCGATTGAATTACCGGTGTCCGAGTGAATTTACTGCCTGAAAAAATATTGGATGATTTTTTTTCTAAAATTCCGCAGATTTGAAAATCATTCCGTAGATCCGTAGAAGGTGTAAAAAATCTGCAGATTCAGGAAAATTCCGCAGATATGGTCAGCCTGTAAAAAGCATCATAATTATGTCAAAATGTTAGACATAGTTATGTACTCTTGCCTACAGGTGAAGCTTGTGATGGTGAACAAGTGTTCCAAGTTTAAAAGCTTAATCTGAAAGGGTTAAGTAAATAAGCGGACGTTACTGCGACAAGGCATTTCTCAACCAGAATTTTATGGGGATGTTATCTACAAACTTAGGAAAATTCGGGGTCATATCCATTTTCATGATTTGTTTATAAAACGCATTAAAACATTTAAAAAGAAAGGTTATGATCCTATTATATTGCAACGCACTGCATGTTTGGTTATCGACCCTTTTACAGTCGGTAGTTACGCTTCCCTCTTTGCTTGCGCGATGACAGGCCGAGGGTAGTACTCTATGATGGTATACTCTTAAACTTGGATACAGGATGAGCTTACCAGACTCATGTATTACTTTTTCCCTGTCGTGCCCTTAACGGCTTACCTGCAGGTGCTCTGACTTCAGCAAAGTCATTGAGTACATATTTGACGGATTGTCACAGTTATTATGCTATGTTTTACATGTTGTCCTGTGTTCACCGTCGTCTATGTTGTGGGTAAGTCCAGCGGGGATACCTTTATTTACAATATTTGTAAAGCTAGGGTGACTTTGAGAGAAGTGTGAGGTTAGGACGTCCGTAAACCGGTTTAAACCCCCAGTGGTGTTTTTGCTACTGACCGTGCCAAGGCGGTACTCTCTTTGTCACCCTTCCTTTTGTTTGCCTTGCGTCTTTGTGCTTGTGATTTTGTTCATATGTGGAACGTTTGTCTCTGGTTCTTGTGTGTCTTTTGGTGTTTTCTGTGTTCATTTCGTGTGTGTGTGTGTGCGTTTGGGTGTGTGGTTGTGTGTATGTGTGTCATGCTGTCTATCGGTGTTTTGGTGGTGGTTGCGTCTTGTATGTGGCTTTGCCTGCTTGACTTTACTACTTTTCCATTTAACCAAAACCTTAACCAAAATGTCTAAGTTAAAGGGGGCATAATTCTGTCAAAATGAAGGACAGAGTTATGTACTCTTGCCTTCAGGTAAAGCTTGTGATGGAATTTATGGAATTTAACAAAACCTTAACCAAAAATTAAAGGTTAAAAGGGGGAATGATTCTGTCAAAATGCTTGACAGAGTTATGTACTCTTGTCTACAGGTGAAGATTGTGATGGTGAACAAATGTACCAAGTTTAAAAGCTTTATCTCAAAGGGTTATGTAAATAAATGGACTTTAACAAAGCCTTAACCAAAAATTCTAAGTTAAAAAGGGGCATAATTCGGTCAAAATGCTTGACAGAGTTAGTTTCTCTTGCCTACAGGTGAGGGTTGTGACGGTGAACAAGTGTTCCAAGTTTAAAAAGCTTTATCTCAAAGGGTTATGTAAAAAAATGGACTTTAACAAAGCCTTAACCAAAACTTCTAAGTTAAAAAGGGACATAATTCAGTCAAAATGCTAAACAGAGTTATTTACTCTTGCCTACAGGTGAAGGTTGTGACGGTGAACAAGTGTTCCAAGTTCCAACATTTATCACAAAGTGTTATGTAAATAAATGGACTTGTTCCACATAAATTGAGGTTAACATTTTTGCTTAACGCAAATGCTAAACGCAAATTCTAAGTCCAATTAAGCGACCTTGACCTTGGCTAAACGAGCCGGGACTTGGCAGGCTACTGTAGCATTTCTAGATAAACATTGTGGTTGAATTTGGGAAGGATCTACCAAGCGGAACTTGAGTTAGAGATGTTACAGACAGAGAGACCGGTTAACATTTTTGCTAAACGCAAATTCTAAGTCCTTGGATAAACGAGCCGGGACTTGGCAGGCTACTGTAGCATGTCTAGATAAACATTGTGGTTAAATTTGAGAAGGATCTACCAAGCGGAACTTGAGTTAGAGATGTTACAAACGGACAGACGGACAGACAGCCAGACGGACGGACGGTCAGACGGACAGACAGCGCCATTCCATAGTACGTGCCGTTTTTTCAAACGGGCGTATAATTAGAAATGTCAACGTAAGGTTGATGACAACTTCACCATTCGTTATAAAAGGGGCATTATAAAGATCTAATCCTAATGAAGATTGCAGGTGCAGTTTCCAAATCTAGTTAGGCCACCCATAATACTTGGCATAGATACAAATATAGAAGGTTCGAAAAGTAGTCAGACTCGCTGGTTCTGTTTCGATTATTTTTTTCCTAAGGGTTCAAATGATTTACAATCATAATTGTTCATGTATAACCACGCGACATCGATGCTCATAATTCCTAAGTATCACGCCTAATGGAGGGGACACGGAATTTATCAATACGTGTTTCACACCTCTAAAAATACGAAACTTAGTTTGAAACAATCTCCAGCGAAAATTTATTTACATGAGAAATCTGCTGTCGGTATAGATTAACTGCTTGTATAGTTTTACCAAATAATTGAAAGATAGTTAACGAAAGCTTCTTATCATCAAAAGACCTTGTGAAATATTTATTGTAATCTTACTTCAACTTACATATTTGAAACATTTGTTTAAAATGATTCTAACACTTCAGTCTAAAGATACCTAAATACAACTTTGTTAAGCGATTGCCAAGATATAAACAGCAGATAACAACAAATCACTGTTGTGTATGTACACGATTCCCTTTGATGTATTGCCAAGACCCTAAATCATAAATCATCAGCAAGCATCCCATGGTTTCGATTGTCTTTGACTTAATAGCGGGAAGCGACATACTCCACGAGCCATAAATAGTCCGGAACATATCAATAACAAAGGCTAATTATCGAAATCTGATTTCTGACTACACAGTATTGTCAGACAGTTACTTCTGACGTTAACGATATTCTTATAATGATTAATGGTTGTTTACAGGAACTCGATACAGTAAACCGCCTCTAAACCGGACGTTAAATTTAGTGTAAATATATGTCTCGGAAACAGGTGGCAGCTTAATGCAGGGTGAAAATCATGCTTAAAGAGAGCTTTATGGAGAACGTTCACCCTGCATTAAGCATGTAAATTCTTCTCTACTAGAATTCCGGTGTTGCTGTATTGTCTTGGCGTGGTGCTATTTTCGCGGCCGTGTGTTTTAGATGTGGTGTTTCATGCATATTTCATACATGTACTTTCAGGATAGGGATGTACACGTAGTTGTATCAAATAGAACTATAAACCCCTAGCACATCGAATTTCTTGTTTTATTTCATACTCATTATGCGCTTGAGTTGGCGGTATCTTCAATAGCTACTACACCTCAAATTTCTAGCTGCGTTATTCGTTGTCTGCTCTAGATCAAAACTATTTCAATGACAATTACATCAAAAGTACAAAAATGAGTCATGCAGGAAACACCACATACAGAACAAACAGTCGCCCGAACAGCAACACAAGGAAACAGCAAATGTACATAACTATAAAAACAACAAGAGACGCACAAAGACAAAACAAACATGCAATAGGGGGAAGATGGAAGTACCGCCTTGGAACGGTCAGTGACAAAAGTCACTGGGGGGTTAAACCGGTTTATGGGCGCCCAACCTCACACTTATTCCATCCCCACCCTAAAAGACAAACAGTGTAAATAAACGTATCCCCTCTCCGACTAATCTACAACAACCGCGACAGATAATCTGAATATGGCTTAGATCGCTTACACTCGAATTAATTGCATTTATATTGTTCGTGGTTGCCCTTGAATTAATACGGTTTACTTCGGATGCGTTTCATGTGTACATTAGGTTTTCGGACACATTTATTTACCTAAACAAATAAAAGATAACCAAATGTATCTGAAACACTTTATTCAGAATATTTTATTAACATATTAATTGGAAAATTATCGTGTATGATATTTTATGAAATGTGAGGAATATGTAAGACACATCGCATTTATTACGGAATTAATCCTCTCGGCTTTAAAATCCATATGGACAATAACAGAGAGAACAATCGGTTTGTCTCGTCGATAAATGGAAAAAGAGGTAAAGTCAAGCAGGCAAAGCCACATACAAGACGCAACCACCACCAAAACACCGATAGACAGCATGACATACATACACACACAACCACACACCCATACGCAAACTCACACACGAGATGAACACAGAAAACATCAACAGACACACAAGAACCAGGGACAAACACTCCACACATGAACAAAATCACAAGCACAAAGGCGCAAGGCAAACAAAAGGAATGGTGACAAAGAGAGTACCGCCTTGGCACGGTAAGTAGCAAAACACCACCGGGGGTTTAAACCGGTTTACGGACATCCTAACCCCACACGTCTCTCAAAGTCACACTAGCGTTACAAATAGTGTAAATAAAGGTATCCCCGCTCATCCCGTATCCGAGTGTAAGAGTTTACCATCATAGAGTACTACCCTCGGTCTGTCATCGCGCAAGCAAAGAGGGAAGCGTAGCTACCGACTATAAAAGGGTCGATAACCAAACATGCAGTGCGTTGCAATATAATAGGATCATAACCTTTCTTCTTAAATGTTTTAATGCATTTTATAAACAAATCATGAAAATGGATATGTAGATAACATCCCCACAAAAGTCTGGTTGAGAAATGCATTGTTGCAGTAACGTCCGTAGATTATATTTACTAATGAGTGGTAAATTTCGATAATAAAATTTGGAAAACATTTTCCGAAGTTTATGATATCTGTAACCTTGCTTAAGAAGTTTATCAGTTATAACTAAATTACGACTGTTAAAATATTCAAGCAAAGAACAGGCTCGGGCAAACCGAATAAGTTGAGAAATATAAACCCCATAAGATGTAGAACGGGGCACATCTCCATCTAGAAAAGGATAATTAACATTTTAAAATTAAAATCTTCTCTTTTATCGTATAGTTTGGACGAAACTTTATCATTTGTAATTGAAAGATTCAAATCTAAAAATGAAGCTGTAATGTCAAATTGATTAGTTTTGTTTAAAGACAGTTCTTTTCGATAAATGGAAGAAACCATAGTTTCAAAATAAGGATTATCTAAATTCAAAATATCACCTAAATGCCTTGAAGTTTTATTAAAAGAATTAACAATATCGGTCTGTGTCTCAGGTTTTAAGCTAACCATTAAATCCCTTTCATGGCAATACAAAAACAAATCTGCAACAACAGGGGCACAATTTGTGCCCATGGGTATACCAACAACTTGACGATATATGGTACCCCCATAACGCACAAATATATTATCTAAAAGAAAGGTAAGAGATCTACAAACATCAAGGCAAGTCCACATTGTGTAATGTTCAACTTCTGAATTCGAAAAGAATGAACGTTGAACATTGCAAGAAATGAACATTTTGTTTTCTCTGGCAAAGGTTTTTTCTATTAATTTAATCAGTTTATCCTTTATAAGATGGTGAGGTAGTGTAGTATAGAATGTAGAGACATCATAAGAGCTCGGTGAAGAAATGTTATCCTGTTCATTTTCAAGTTTCGTTAAAACATCATTTGAATTTTTTATGGACCAAAAAACATTAATACCAGAATTTTCATATATTTTATCACAGTAACGTAGTAAGACAGGACGTCAAAAGTTTAGATATTTTAGTAGTGGTACAACAGTTAGAGTTGGCAATAAAACGCGCGGGTTTTTATGTAGTTTCGGAATCCAGTACAAAGTAGAAAGTTTATGTTGTTTTATGTTAGGACCAGACTTAAAATTATTGCACCTTTTTACATGTTCCGAGACTATATCTTTTTCAGGTGTTTGAACTGTTATAAAGTTTTTGAATCAGTTAGCTCCTTCTTTAAAACATCAACATAATACAATCTTCAAATAATGATTACATTATTTGATGCCTTGTCAGCAGGAACAAGAACATAATCGGAATGAAAATTAGAAATGTTTTTCTTCAAATAGCGAAATGTAACTCTAGGTCGAGGTGGTAAAAGACGGTAATTTGATTTGTAAAAAGTAATACGCGTATCAATAATATCAAAAATACATTTCTTCCAATCCTAAAGGGCATTAACATCAGCATGTTCTCGTCGACACCATTTGATGCAGAATTCTTGAATAGCTTCCGCAATATGAGTCCGACAAGCGTCAAAATCAATAAGGGAAGGTAATCTATATTTAGGTCCTTTAGTTAGGAGGGTCCTGAGACGTTTATCCTTAATGATATAAAAATTACCAGTAATGACATGACCAACTGGTTTATAGCAAAAGCTAGAAATGCTACAATCTCAAGAAATAGGGGTATTAACATCAATATTTAAGTCAGAGACAATTTTATTGTAGTTAAAAATAACATTCCTAATAGGTTTATTATATTTATAACAGATGATAGGTGATTTAGTGTTGATGAAATATTTGGGAATAGTATCGATTACATTCTTATCACGAAATATATTTGAATATCAATAAAATCGATACCTTTATTTAGGAATTGAAGTTTCAGAAAATAAATGTCTTTTATGTTGAGATTCTTTATCAACACGAGGACGAAGAACATGCTGTGTGTAACTTTGTATAAGTGAGGCAGTATCAATTAACGGATCTGTACGCATATAATTATATATTATATCAGCCTCTTCGTGTATGGACTTGAGACAGGAAAAGGGTAAAGACGATAAACAAGATAACATAGACTGTTTGCCATTTTGTTTTAGAATGGTATGTGAATCATGAATAGACAATTTACGACGTAATTTACGCTTAATATTACCATTTCTACGTCTACCATGTTATCTACTTTTACGTTTCTGAATAGAAAATATAGAGAACATATCGATGCTTGGATCTTTAGAAATGTTGCCGCTTTGGAAAATGTTATCATTAAGGCGTAAAGGAAAAGGTGTTTGTAACTCAAATTGTAGCCCATAACCAGTCTATTATTTATGCTTATTCGCTATGTAAGTCAAGCAAGTGTTATAATGCACATAACCGTTGTTTAAAGACCATGTACGACGATGTGATCCGATTTAACATAACAGTGGGTTATGAGTGTCACAGCTTAATAAGTAATAGTCAGCGGGGCCTTAATATGCTCAATGGTGTAAATGGAACATATGATTTACTCATAATTCGACAGCTTTTAAACGTTGTGATGGTTACACTGTTATTTATGCAGAACTGACACATGGAAGTTATTCCCGGTAGTGTTATTACTTATATATACTACGCTTAAATTGGATTAATATAGTCTGAAAGTGGAAAGATGGAAAGCAAAAATACCAATGCAAAGAGAGAATGGTGCAGACACGGATTTATTGAGTCTTTTCATGAGTAGTAATTAAAAGTGCAACACTACTCACGCCCCTAGCACCGGCTTAACCAGTATTTAATTTTCGAAACTAATAACATCAAAACTAATGATCCCGAAGGACTAGAAAATATATCAACACTGAGAATAATAATAGTTTGGTAATAAACTATATATAGGATAGGTTGCGAGTTGTCAGTTTGTATGTCCTAGCAAACAGGCTACATAATGAGTTGTGACCGAAATAGCAACGCTTTCTGTAAGAAGAAATATATAGAATATAATAAATAGACTTAACAATAAGTAATGCTTTCCCTGTTTTTGTTCCCTGCATTTTAGTATAGTGTGTGTATATATTCAACTTTCTACTAGAAGTAAATATATGAGTAGATTTTAAGTTGATTTTTTTATCCATACAAAATGTACATAATATATAACTAAATAAAATAACAGTTCCACCTTCATATATATATTTATCTGTTTTGTATATTAATGATAAACTACACAATTTCAAGTTCAAGTACTGGTCCGTATGGATGCGTTTATGGTAGACAATTATTCTGGTGGAAGCTTCATCATCCACTTGTGCACATGTGTCAAGAAATAGATCGGTCCACCTTTTCTTATCGATATTAGTCAGGTGCTTGGAGAATTTCTCGATGTGGTATGCATGAAAGTGAAGCTTCGCCATAGTGTCATCCACATACCTCAACCACATAGATGGAGGGTTTCGTGCCTCCGTTTTAAAAGGCTCAATGTAAAGATTAGAAACTAACGGTGAGACCGGTGACTCCATAGCTGTCTCTCTTGTTTCTGTTTGTAAATCTAAATGTTATACGTGAAGTAATTGCATAAATAAAATAAGCTTATTCTTCTGAATTATGAAATAGTCTACACCGATTGACTATGCCTGAAGAAAAGACTAATCTATGTACATTACTGTGTTCGCTGTCAGTTGTCTTTCTGTGTATTTGGACACCCATCGTAATTAGGTCCAATGTTTCTCAATACCCAGTTAGTTCATCTGTATCGTAATGCATTACCAGTGATATATTGTTCAGCTGTCTATGTGTTTAATGCTAATATTTCATCAGTCATATATGCGAATAATGCTGTATAATTCCTTGTGATTAAAAATTGTGTTTCACAGTAACAGTTTCTGAAAAGTTTATATGAGTTTACTGCAGACGTCACCAAAACGCGACTCAGGGGACATTCGACTAATCTATACTTATGCCGACCGCATGGCTCAGTGATTAGAGTGTTTGCCTGTATTACGGAAGGTCGCGGGTGTAATCCCCGGCCGCGATCGACCAAAAGACGTTAAAAGTTGGTACTAGTAGCTACGCTTCACATTAAAAGGATAGTTCTAGGATTGGTCGGCCCGGTTTCAGCATAATGTGACTGGATGGCGTGTCCTTGTCATGTGCCCGCGGCAAGGACATTCCAGTGAGGTAGCACTATAACTTGTCTCAAGCGGGTGCTGTCTGCAAATAACTGAAATACTGCTGGTCGGACGTAAAACCCAACTCATTCACTCACTTATCTTTGCAAACACTTTGGATCCAAAGCAACTCGGCGTTTCATAAACAAAGACACATTTATATCCACATATTATGTCGGAACTAAAAGACAGAAGACGAAAGTAACAATG
This sequence comes from Azorinus chamasolen, assembly GCA_963576725.1. Lineage (NCBI taxonomy): Eukaryota > Metazoa > Mollusca > Bivalvia > Cardiida > Solecurtidae > Azorinus > Azorinus chamasolen. The sequence goes on along the minus strand of OY755252.1, from coordinate 37,415,713 downwards.
CGCAGTTACTTTCCCCGAGGGTTTCAAATCAAATAGCGGTATGACGTCTTCTTCTATCGATAACATTATAAAACAACAACATCCATCATTTAATACTTTTCCTGTACGTATTGTTTTCCGTGGTTTTCAATTCAAATTCAATTTGGTTTTCAGTTGCTTCTAGAGTATGAAGCAAATGTTATCACAAACGCGTTAAATATTTTGAAATTGTTCCCGGTAAAAGGGTGTCTGATCTAAAATCGAAACAGGAACTTCCAACTAGGTTGTGTTTGACGCCATTCGTATTACCAAGAACCACAGGTTGGATTCAGTTAACACGTCAATAACATTTGAATTTTCATTAGGATCCACGCTTTCTTACGCTTGTCAGTATTTTCGGTCGAATTGGAAGTACAGTAAACCCTCTCTATAACGACCACTAAATTGTGTGAATTAGCTGGTATTAAGGACAGGTGGCAGCTTAAAGCAAGGTGAAAGTAAAACAGAACACTCCTATACGAGCGTTCTGTTTTACTTTCAACTTGCTTTAAGCAACCACATGCCTTTAACACAAAGTACTTAATGTAATTTAATGGTCGTTATAGAGAGGTTTGACTGTAGTTGTAATTCCATATGATTCTAAATTAAACAGACGCTAGATTGTCACATCGAGATAAGGTTTTAAAACGACCTCGACCTTGTTGGACTTCGTTATACGAGGGGTGTTCCAAATATTATGTCACTTGCATCGGTGCTCATATAGCGGAAGTGCTTTTGTTCATTTTAATTTGCTCTGCCCTTCAAAATACTCTCCGCCAGCCAGAATACACCTTTTTAGCCGGTCAATCCATTTTTGGAAGCATTTTTCATACTCTTCAATGGGGACACCCATCAGACACTGATAAACAGCAGATCCAAGGGCATTTCTCGAATTGTATCTCCTTCCAGATAAATGATATTTAAGTTTTGGAAAGAGAAAATAGTCGCAGGGGGCCAAGTCTGGCGAATACGGAGGGTGCGGAAGGACGGTAACCTTCTCTGACTCCAAAAAGTCAGTCACAATACGTGCCTTGTGAGCGGGTGCATTATCATGCAAAAGTCTGACATACTTAAGTCCTGTTTTGGGGCGGCTACTTTTGTAGTAGTTCTTCAATTTTCTCAGAACAACGTTTTTATAGAACTTGCCTGTGACCGTTCTGCCTTTTGGCACCGGGATTTGAATAGCTGGACCCTTATTAGTGAAAAAAATAGCATACAAACCCTTCTTTACCGTTCGTATTCGTTTGGCAATACTTGGGCGTCTGGCATTTTTAGTGGCCCATATTCGGTTGGAAACCTTCCGCTTTGGTTCAAAATAATACACCCAGGTCTCATCACCAGTGACTATATTATCAAAAGCCTTTTTACTATATTTTGGGTACATTTTGAGAAGTTTTTTTGCCATTGTTACACGCGTCTTCTTTTGCTCATCCGTTAACAAATGGGGTATCCATCTTGCATTTATCTTTCTAACTTTTAGGTGTTTCTTCAAAATTGCGTGAACTCTTGCTAACGACAAGTTTGTCATTCGAGCCAATTGTCTTACGGTGAATCGAGCATCAGTTTTGAGGATATTTCGGATTTTTTCTATGTTACCTTTGGTCGTAGTTGTTGCAGGACGACCTGGGCGAGCAGCATCTTTCAGTTGCTGCTGCCTCGCACTAAATTTAGCTACCCGCCTACAAACAGTCCTGTGGGACATTTGACCCTCCCCATAAATGTCACACACCTCGCGGTGAATATCTACAGCCTTTATGCCGAGTAATGACCTACCTTTTATATAGGCCCTAATTTCAAGAACATTTTCAGCTCGTTTTCCTGTCATTTTGTGTATAGTCTAACGAATAGGCTATGAAACGATGTACACTGTACCGAGGCAAGTGAACGTGTGGACGAGATATTTACATGTGTCACGAGCCAGTGATCACTCAATCGACACGAGGTGGTTTTGTGCATGAATTGCACGATTTCCGCGAAATAAAGCACAGATGACATTATTTATGGAACACCCCTCGTAGCTGTTACATTTGTCTATACCAGTTGCCATTATTCTTACGATTGACCTTTGAAATCTTGTCTCAAAACACATGGAGCGAAAGCAGCGAGTAATAAGACACCGAGTATATGTTTCATCAACATCAGGAGTATCTACACACAATACATTATCAAAAGTTGATGCTTCAAAATGACGGTAAGACCTTAGGTGATGCCAATATCAATCTATATCTCTAACGGACAATTGAAAAACTTTCTAGACGATACCAAATCGAATGTTGTCTCATCTATTTACACTAATGTTGTCTGCATTCATTTAAACTGTCTTTTGTTAAATTAATTGCTATCTGATACTATATTACTGGCAGACTCATTTACTAAATGCCATACTAAAATATTGGATACTTGATCTTCGCCTACTTTTCAATGTTGCACTTGAAGACCGATGTTAACCATTTCGCTGCCAATGCCGGATCTGTGATTACCTATGCAAACAGTTTGGATCCAGATGAGACGCCGAGTAACATCAGGATGCAAACTGTTTGTTACTGTTACTATGTTTTTGAAACAAACAAAACTGAAGAAAATCAAAATAATGAAAAATTGTAGCAGACGACAGAGTTTGGCAGCGAAAGGGTTAATTTCTGTAAATGTAATACGACCACTCAATAGAATAAAACAAATGTAAATATAGTATGAAAATGACAGATCCATCGAAAGCAAAAGTAGCATTGCGAAAAGAGAACATTGCAGACTCAGTTTTATTGAGTCTGTTTATGAGTAGTAATTAAAGGTGCAACAATACTCATGCTAGTCAAGCAGGACGGAAACACGTGCATATTCACACCCACCCACCCCTCACACGCACGCACGCATACACACACGCAAAACGCACACACACGAGATGGAAAGTTTAAACATAAACAAACGCACAGGTATTATCCTCCTAATTTGACCTGAGACTCGATTAAATTTCGGCGTGATTATCTGGATTGTTCGTAATACACTGTGACAAAAGATAGCAAACCAAGAGCCGGTAATAATCATGTTCCACGAGGATTGTACAGTAAAACCCCATATAATGCGACCACTGAATGAATAAACATGGCTGTCTTTATAAGCAGGTGGTTCCTTAATACATGACCATAGTTATGCAGAAAGCTCATACAGGAGCTTTCTGCATAACTTTCGTCCTGTATTAAGCTACCACATGCCTTTGCCATTATGAATTATGCCTCCGTTTGCTTGTCGCACTAGAAGGGTTTTACTGTATTCCTTTAGCGCATTCTTATACCTTCGGAAATTTATTCGAAGATTACCGACGATAATACACGGAATATGCATGAGTCTCAGGTCAAATTGGTAGGATAATACAAAGACATAACGACACACAGACACCAAACAAACAGACAGTTAATGCCTTGATACGGTCAATGGCAAAATTACCACCACTGGGGGTTTAAACCAAAGTAAAAAAAAGTAAAGTACCTAGTTATAGTTTACTTTCTGTCCGAAGGACCACTCGTGCTACTGTACATTTACTCTCGTGGCCATTGGGTCGTTCGCCTACAATATTGAGCACTGCTAACATATGACACAATCAAGCAGCCGCAGTACCGACTATTGATCCTCACATGTATCCATTTAAACCCCTTGGTGGAGAGGAGGTGCGGGAGGGAGAAACTGAAACTAGCCTCTGAAATTTCCGGAAACGCAACCTCCTCAGTGCTGTAGTGCCCCATTATTAAACACACAGCTTTACACCGATATCTCGCTCTCGGATAACTCGAACATCGAGATATCTCGAACTGATAGGTCGGCCATTTCAAAATTTACAATACATAATTGGTTTATATTGTTTAAATTGTATCACTTGCATATCTAAAAACACATGTGACCGCTTAATGTAGGTCGAAAGTAATGCTGAAATCTCCTGCAGGAGCTTTCAACATTACTCTAGACCTGCACTAAGCTGTTTACTTGAGCCATTGCTCGGATAAGAAATCGGATAACACGAACATCTGTTTTCTCGAAGTAATATGTACGGTCCCTTGAAGTACGAATGTACACAACTAGCAAAAACGTAAAGAGACACACAAAGAGAAAACAAATAAACAATAGGGGGAAGATGGAAGTACAGACTTGGAACGGTCAGTGACAAAAGCCACTGGGGTGTGGGGGGGGGTAAACCGGTTTAGGGGTCAAGTGCAACAGTATTTAAGGCAGTGTTGAAATGCCCTTGACCCAAACAATTCAGTTCTTCTGCAATATGAAGTTTATACTGTGTTGTGTGTGTGTTCCTGTGTTGACCCTCTACTAAGATATTAAAATGTTTTCATGTCCGTCAATCAACATAATAGGCTTAGCTACTTACCTTAAATTGTTCTATATATTCACTTTGACCACATCTACTCCAAAACCATTGACTAAAACGGATTACTATTAAGTACACCTGTGCCTGGTATGACCCTCTAAAACGTTGGTTTCGTACCGCATTTAACCGTAGTAGTCTTCCGCATGCCTAAAACGGATTTATAGTACAGCTTTAACATGCTTCTCCTTCAACACAATCAGGTCAATTTGATTATTTAGCTGGTATATAATGTCCTCAGGTTAAGTTGTACTCAGACAGGTCAGTCCAATTTGAATAGTTGATTCACACATTGACGTATGCGCTTAAGAGCTCACGTAAGCGATTTACAACCACTATAGTTTGTTTCTTGTCACGACATATCTTGTTATGGCTGAATGTGAAACAATCGTAAAATAAGTAGTAAAGTAGTATACCATTTTATGCCCTCGGAGTGGAAGATCAATGTCAGATTTGTGCCTTATGTGTTTGTGTCTATCAGCAACTTTAACATTGTAAGATCAATACGCAATAGAGACTTGCTAATCGGAATACTTATTCCAGTTGTGATGCTTAATACGACCATTCTAATGTTGGGCCATATCGAACCAAACCTCTAGTCCCAGTGATCAAAATCGCCATATTTAATTTCAAACGCCTCTTACTGGCGTCTGAATAATCTGGTATATTGACATTAGTCGTATAAATGCATGGTCCACGATCTCATGAACTTTTAACATTGACGGATCTCTTTGGGATTTGTCCTGAACATCTGGCTTGATCTGCAATCCAGGTAAGTAACTGCTACAATTACACCAATTACAATACACCCACAATAACACTGGCAACATTGGCAAAACTATAAATACCATAGTCAAAAGCCAATGCTGAGAAGGTCGATTATACGGTTTTTTGTGCCTTTGATCTAAACTGACGTTGCTGTATTTACCCCGATTTGTAACCGTCAAACACTGTAATAAGCACTATACCGGTTGATGTTGTTGACATTGGCTAATCCTGAAATGACAAATTAAACTTTGACGTCCTGTCTTACTACGATCAAAGAACATGTTAAACGCTACTGTGATAAAATATATGAAAATTCTGGTATTAATGTTTTTTGGTCCATAAAAAATTCAAATGATGTTTTAACAAAACTTGAAAATGAACAGTATAACATTTCTTTACTGAGCTCTTATGATTTCTCTACACTCTATACTACTCTACCTCACCATCTTATAAAGGATAGACTTATTAAATTAATAGAAAAAACCTTTGCCAGAGAAAACAAAATGTTCATTGCTTGTAATGTTCAACGTTCATTCTTTTCGAATTCAGAAGTTGAACATTACACAATGTGGACTTGCCTTGATGTTTGTAGATCTCTTACCTTTCTTTTAGATAATATATTTGTGCGTTATGGAGATACCATATATCGTCAAGTTGTTGGTATACCCATGGGTACAAATTGTGCCCCTCTGGTTGCAGATTTGTTTTTGTATTGCTACGAGAGGGATTTTATGCTTAGCTTAAAACCTGATACACAGACCGATATTGTTAATGCTTTTAATAAAACTTCAAGGTATTTAGACGATATTTTGAATTTAGATAATCCTTATTTTGATACTATGATTTCTTCAATCTACCCAAAAGAACTGTCTTTAAACAAAGCTAATCAATCTGACATTAATGCTTCATTTCTAGATTTGAATCTTTCAATTACAAATGATAAAGTTTCGTCCAAAGTATACGATAAAAGAGAAGATTTTAATTTTAAAATTGTTAATTATCCTTTTCTAGATGGGGATGTGCCACGTTCTACATCTTATGGTGTTTATATTTCTCAACTTATTAGGTTTGCCCGAGCCTGTTCTTTGCTTGAAGATTTTAACAGACGTAATTTAGTTATAACTGATAAACTTCTTAAGCAAGGTTACAGATATCACAAACTTCGGAAAACCTTTTCTAAATTTTATTATCGAAATTTACCTCTCATTAGTAAATATAATTGCAATCTACGGACGTTACTGCGACAAGGCATTTCTCAACCAGAATTTTATGGGGATGTTATCTACAAACTTAGGAAAATTCGGGGTCATATCCATTTTCATGATTTGTTTATAAAACGCATTAAAACATTTAAAAAGAAAGGTTATGATCCTATTATATTGCAACACACTGCATGTTTGGTTATCGACCCTTTTACAGTCGGTAGCTACGCTTCCCTATTTGCTTGCGCTATGACAGGCCGAGGGTAGTACTCTATGATGGTATACTCTTAAACTTGGATACAGGAGGAGCTTACCAGACTCATGTATTATTTTTTCCCTGTCGTGCCCTTAACGGCTTACCTGCAGGTGCTCTGACTTCAACAAAGTCATTGAGTACATATTTGACGGATTGTCACAGTTATTATGCTATGTTTTACATGTTGTCCTGTGTTCACCGTCGTCTATGTTGTGGGTAAGTCCAGCGGGGATACCTTTATTTACAATATTTGTAAAGCTAGGGTGACTTTGAGAGAAGTGTGAGGTTAGGACGTCCGTAAACCGGTTTAAACCCCCAGTGGTGTTTTTGCTGCTGACCGTGCCAAGGCGGTACTCTCTTTGTCACCCTTCCTTTTGTTTGCATTGCGTCTTTGTGCTTGTGGTTTGTTCATGTTGTGGAACGTTTGTCCCTGGTTCTTGTGTGTCTTTTGGTGTTTTCTGTGTTCATTTCGTGTGTGTGTGTGTGTGTGTGTGCGTGTGCGTTTGGGTGTGTGTGTGTGTGTCATGCTGTCTATCGGTGTTTTGGTGGTGGTTGCGTCTTGCATGTGGCTTTGCCTGCTTGACTTTACTACTTTTCCATTTATCACACAATAATTATGTTTTTGGTTTACAACAATTTAAATCCTCTAGCTTTCATGCAATCCATGAAATTCAAAGGTGCGCATTACAAGTTGAAATACATATCGAATTGAAAAAGAACTGACGGTCAATCGTGCTGAAAACTGTATTAACATTGGATGAGCATTATTAACAATTCATCTGTAAAGTATAAGCTACATTTAGATGATGAATAGTAGTACAGAGGCAAATATACTGGTTTCTCAACTGATTGAAGCTGAATGTTGTCAGGTTTTCCATACTTAATATTGGTATTAAAGATAAGGTAAACCGTCGGCTACACTAGCAATTGACAGAATGTTCTCTTCTGAACTGGAGGTACTTCGCAATGATTTGAGTCGCATCTGTGCGGGAAGAAACGTACTTGTCCAAGCAGATGACTACAGTACCCTTTCACATACTATCCCTATATTGGATCGAAGCTGTACCGTGTTGGTAAAAAGTCAGTATGCAAACGACAGTGTTATCTAGACTCGAACAGACTTGACAATTTTACATACATCGGAAAAGGTGATGGTGTTTGTATTGCTTTTTTTTAAGCAGCATGTTTTGTGTTTATACAACTTTAATATTCTCAAACAGAACTCCGATACAGTCTGGTGAAATTGAAATTACTGAAATTTAGTTTCGATTTTTCGGTGTATAATTTAGAATTTAAACAGTTCAATATCAGGCGGTTTCAGGAGCGTATATTTTTATAAACCACTCAAGTTGAACTCAATACAATACGTGCAATACATTATCCATTGACATGTTTATGACGAACATTTGCTGGTTATCATAAACGAACGTCAATGACTGTTCAAAACCGAGTCTGCTATTTTCTCTTTTCACCTTGCTAGTTTTGCTCTCGAAGGATCTCATACTTAAAGAGTGTTTGTACTTCCCAACGACACATGTTAAGTACTTCATTCACAGTGTTGTTACATGTTATTGTCCTTCGGGATCATCAGTTTTGATGTTGTTAGTTTGAAAACTCAATACCGCTTAATCCGGTGCTAGGGGGTCTGAGTAGGATCTCCTACCTTCAGGGTACATGATTATAAAGCTTTTAGTCGAGTCTGAGTTTCGTTCTCAAGCTTTTGATTGGTCAGATTTGAGTTCTCAAGCTTTTGATTGGTCAGATTTGAGCCAGAGGCTCAAATCTGACCAATCAAAAACTTGAGAACGAACTCAGACTCAACTAAAAGTTTTATAAGCATGGGCCCAGAAGTTTGTTGTAGACTCCTGAATTTGAATTTAAATTTATTCTCATGTATCTATTGGTTTGATTTTACTGACCAAACAAAAGTTGTAATATTAATAAGATAAGATCTAAATCGTTTAGAACATCATCAGTTTATATGGCAAAATATTTATCATAAAGTACAAGTAGACGTCTGGGCTTATTAAACAGAAGCATGCTTAGCTCGACCAGACATAATGGTGCGTGATGTTTTATATTTGGGTAGTAGTTTTGGTATGAGTTACAGCGAAATAAATCAAATAACACAAACTGTAAGCCGATATCAATCACAATAGATCGGTTGTAAAAACACCATTGTCTCAGCACGTTTCCGCTGCAGTTTCAAAATAAAATAACAGCAGAAATTATCTCTGTGCATGGTAAGTAAATTTCTGACCGCCAAAATTGGTTTTTTTTGTTTCAATTTTTAATATTTCGTTTCACATTTATAATCAAACTGTAATGCAATTTGGGTTCTGATCTGATGAGACTCGAGGTTTGGCGGCGTGTCATCTGGATTCAAACTGTTTCTGCATAACTTTCGTCCTGCATTAAGCTACCACCTGCCTCTGTCACCCAGAATTATTCCCCTTTTTGTGGTCGCATTAGCGGGGTTTTACTGTATATAAACCCCGTAAGATTGGGCAAGGGGAACTTGGTATATCGATGATGCTGCAGTGATTGTTTTTGTTTGTTTGAGGGACATTTTACATGGCCTGCTACAGACGTGTTTGAAACGCAATATTGATTAAATTAATAGTGCACTCATGATACCGTACAATTTGAAATAAAGATGTTGGAAGTTAAATCACAAGGACAACCATTCACGTGATCTGAAATAGTCCATATCTGAACTCTGAAGGGTTACCTACCACGTGATGCATCACCGAGATAAAACCATTTTGTTTAGCGATATTAAGCGAGATATTCACGTGCATTAATCCAAATCTGAACTCTGACGTGTAATATACCATTTGATGAATCACCGGATTGAAACCATTATCTTTACTTTTATTATTCAATACATATTCATCATTTAATTTGTTGTGCACCCATCATCGTAAATGACTTGTTATTACTTAACACATTATTCCTCTCGAAGCGAGAGTGGTTTTCCTATATAACAACAAAATATTTAAGAAAAAATAGAAAACACTAATCAAAACAGATTGTGTAGAATTGTACAAATTTCAATATATTTCTAACCGATTGTTCAACCCTAAATGAAATTTGATTACAGTGGCCGCGTATTTTGAGTCGGAATTCCACAAATCATATTTGATTTTTGTTTTCGGGTAGCGTTTTATGTTTGTACTCATTCTAACGCATATCGTCTCGACGATCACCACGGTCCGCTTTTTAACCAAACCGGAAGTTTCTACTTTCCTTTTCTCCTCCCTTATACCGGAAGCGAGTCCCCAAGAAACCTCATTATTTAAATCCTTTTTGTTGCTTGAAAAATAAGGGAGGGAACAGATCTATATAACAGAGATTATTCACTAAGAATAACAAATATAAGAAAACTGAGGAGGGTAGATGTATACATGCTCAGCCTCCGGCTTTACTCCAATAATGCCCCTCATCCTTCACTAAACCTTGGATGAGGGGTCATTATTTCCCGTAAAGCCTTCGGCTTTCACATGTATACACTAGCATCTTTAAAATTCAAGCTACAAAAAACAAAAGCAAAAACCTTTATAATGCCAACTTTATAATAAGGATATAAAGTATACTGACAACATTTTCATAACAAAAGAATACTTAATTTACAAACACCTTGTAGGTTAAACGTAGCTGCTATAGCCCATATAAACAAAAAAGACTGATCAACCCCAAAAGATCTACAGTTGCAGACAAATCCTGGAGAAAAAATACTCATGTAAAAAACGCTATCACTGTAGCAACAATACTCAACTCCTCTGAAAAACAGCAGAACTATAAGACTTATTGTTGTCCACACATCTAGATCTGTAATAAAACTTGTAGAAGTTTTTATCACTCTTCCAATCTGCTGTCTTGAGAACTTTGTCCAGAGAACATCCTGCATCATATGCAGCAGATGTGGATGCACTACGATATGAGTGAGGTTTAAATACTGAAGTGTCAACACCAGATAATTCTAACACAGTTTTAAGCCATCTAGCTATTGTACTAGAGGACACTGAATCAAAAGTCACATATGAAATCAGTAAACATCTACACTTCCTAGTGCTCTCAGTCAATTTTATATAAAACAGAACTGTATGCATCACACACAGCTTCTCGTCTACAAAATGTTCAAGACATAACTGAAAACTTTTACCCTGCTTAGATGTTTTCAACAAATTAGGGAAAATAAACAAAATCTCATTATCTTTCACTTTCATATAATCCAAATTCATGGAAACTAATGTTTGTGCACGTGGGGCACACGCCAGTGCTAGCAAAGCTGTAACTTTGAAAGTAAGCAACTTAATAGTCAATTTCTCTAAAGGATACAAGGTCTTCAAAAAATTTAATACCAATGACACATCCCAGGTAAAACAATACTTTGGAACTGGAGGCTTAACATTAAAAACTCCTCTCATAAACTTAGGAATGAGAAAAACACATTTACACCAAGAATTGCCAAAAAAAGGTAATGTTTGCAAAAGCATAGATTTGTGGGTATTGAGCACTGAATAGGACTTCCTGTCCTTATGCAAGTTAGCCAGGTATGAAACGACTATACCTTCAGTCGTTTGAAGGGGATTAAAACATTTCTTACAACACCAAAGACACCACTTGGCCCATGCCAGTCCATATTGTTTTCTGGTGCCACTTCTCCATGCTGCAAGGATAAGGTTTTGAGCTGATGTTGAAATGCCCTGGTGCGAGAGGCTCTCCCTGATACAACAAGACCGACCATCCTCAGGCTTCTGTGTAGTGGGTGTGTCTCGCTGCTGTGTGGTAGAGATAACAAATCCTTATGTCTAGGTAAATAAACAGGATACGAGGCAATGCTAGACAGGACAAGTGGAAACCAAGACTGTGATTTCCAAAAGGGTAGGATCAACAAAGTCGGAATTCCACAAATCATATTTGATTTTTGTTTTCGGGTAGCGTTTTATGTTTGTACTCATTCTAACGCATATCGTCTCGACGATCACCACGGTCCGCTTTTTAACCAAACCGGAAGTTTCTACTTTCCTTTTCTCCTCCCTTATACCGGAAGCGAGTCCCCAAGAAACCTCATTATTTAAATCCTTTTTGTTGCTTGAAAAATAAGGGAGGGAACAGATCTATATAACAGAGATTATTCACTAAGAATAACAAATATAAGAAAACTGAGGAGGGTAGATGTATACATGCTCAGCCTCCGGCTTTACTCCAATAATGCCCCTCATCCTTCACTAAACCTTGGATGAGGGGTCATTATTTCCCGTAAAGCCTTCGGCTTTCACATGTATACACTAGCATCTTTAAAATTCAAGCTACAAAAAACAAAAGCAAAAACCTTTATAATGCCAACTTTATAATAAGGATATAAAGTATACTGACAACATTTTCATAACAAAAGAATACTTAATTTACAAACACCTTGTAGGTTAAACGTAGCTGCTATAGCCCATATAAACAAAAAAGACTGATCAACCCCAAAAGATCTACAGTTGCAGACAAATCCTGGAGAAAAAATACTCATGTAAAAAACGCTATCACTGTAGCAACAATACTCAACTCCTCTGAAAAACAGCAGAACTATAAGACTTATTGTTGTCCACACATCTAGATCTGTAATAAAACTTGTAGAAGTTTTTATCACTCTTCCAATCTGCTGTCTTGAGAACTTTGTCCAGAGAACATCCTGCATCATATGCAGCAGATGTGGATGCACTACGATATGAGTGAGGTTTAAATACTGAAGTGTCAACACCAGATAATTCTAACACAGTTTTAAGCCATCTAGCTATTGTACTAGAGGACACTGAATCAAAAGTCACATATGAAATCAGTAAACATCTACACTTCCTAGTGCTCTCAGTCAATTTTATATAAAACAGAACTGTATGCATCACACACAGCTTCTCGTCTACAAAATGTTCAAGACATAACTGAAAACTTTTACCCTGCTTAGATGTTTTCAACAAATTAGGGAAAATAAACAAAATCTCATTATCTTTCACTTTCATATAATCCAAATTCATGGAAACTAATGTTTGTGCACGTGGGGCACACGCCAGTGCTAGCAAAGCTGTAACTTTGAAAGTAAGCAACTTAATAGTCAATTTCTCTAAAGGATACAAGGTCTTCAAAAAATTTAATACCAATGACACATCCCAGGTAAAACAATACTTTGGAACTGGAGGCTTAACATTAAAAACTCCTCTCATAAACTTAGGAATGAGAAAAACACATTTACACCAAGAATTGCCAAAAAAAGGTAATGTTTGCAAAAGCATAGATTTGTGGGTATTGAGCACTGAATAGGACTTCCTGTCCTTATGCAAGTTAGCCAGGTATGAAACGACTATACCTTCAGTCGTTTGAAGGGGATTAAAACATTTCTTACAACACCAAAGACACCACTTGGCCCATGCCAGTCCATATTGTTTTCTGGTGCCACTTCTCCATGCTGCAAGGATAAGGTTTTGAGCTGATGTTGAAATGCCCTGGTGCGAGAGGCTCTCCCTGATACAACAAGACCGACCATCCTCAGGCTTCTGTGTAGTGGGTGTGTCTCGCTGCTGTGTGGTAGAGATAACAAATCCTTATGTCTAGGTAAATAAACAGGATACGAGGCAATGCTAGACAGGACAAGTGGAAACCAAGACTGTGATTTCCAAAAGGGTAGGATCAACAAAGTCTGATCAACTTCATCTTCAATAATCTTATTGACAACTTTCCCAATTAAAGAAAAAGGTGAAAAAATGTATGGTTTGAAATTCTTCCATGACGATGAAAAAGCATCACTAAAATGACAGCCAGGTTCTGGAAACCAAGACACAAAACATGCCAATTGCTTGTTGAGTCTAGACGCAAACAAATCTATATCTGGCACAAAAAAGTGCTTACATAAACGCTCAAATATACCTTTCTTCAACATCCATTCTGTTGAATCAGAGAAATTTCTGGAATAGAAAGCAGCATCTACATTCAATTCACCTGAGACATGAACAGCAGACAAAAAGATCTTCCTATCAAGACACCATTGCCATATTTCTCCTGCTAACCTATCCATCGGTACAGATGCCATTCCACCCATGTCCGAAATGTAAGAAACACAAGACACATTATCAGTCTTAATCTGAACATGAACGTCATGAAAGTCACTGAAAAAAGACTGCAGAGCATAGCAAATAGCTAAAAGCTCTAGGTAATTAATGTGATTAGCCTTTTCACTAACACTCCATCTACCATTAGCATGTTGCTGTGTTTCAGACAGGAAGCCACCCCATCCAATACAGGATGCATCTGTGAACAAATGGAATGATACCTTCTTTGGTCGGATCTTTTTCCCATTCTTATTGCCAATATTAACCATCCACCAAGTTAACTCATTCTTAGCCTTATCGCTCAATCTCATGTCATTCTCAAAATCCATATTGCTTCCTAAACCTCTAATCTTATCCCTTTCTAAGCTCCGATAATGTAATGGAGCTTCTAGCACAGCAAAGAAAGCATTGACAACTCTCCCAATAAAAGATGCCACAGCTCGAACAATGTCCACTTCTCTACTGAGCAACTCCTTAGCAGACTCTAAAATTTTCCCAACTTTTTCATCCGTAAGAAAAACCATAAATAACACTGAATCAACTAAAAACCCAAAAAATACTATCCGTTGGCACGGAATCAAAACTGATTTCTTCTCATTAATAGGAAAACCCAGCGACTCCAAAACTTTCACAAGAGTATCAGAATTGTTCAGGCAGCTATTTTTGCATTGGTGCATGTTAAGAGAATCATCTATATAGTAAGAGCATCTTATGCCATGAAATCTAAACCAAGCATAAATGGGTTTAAGAATCTTTGTAAACACTCTGGGAGCTGATGATAGACCAAAAGGCAAACAAACAAATTTGAACAACTTGCCATTGAATGAAAACTTAAGATACTTTTGGAAATCTTCCTGTATAGGTACTGAAAAATAAGCATCTTTTAAATCAATGCTTGTAAAGTAATCTCCTTCCTGAATTAAATCTATAACTACTTGAAAAGTTTCCTGTTTGAAATGTTCATAATGAACAAATTCATTTAAGTACCTCAAATTAATAACTGGTCTGAATTTACCATTTGGTTTAGGCACAATGAATATGGTAGAAATGAATTCAGAAGGTTCGTGCTCACACTGAACAATAGCTCCTTTCTCTAGTAACATATTCACCTCTTCATTTACAATCTGCCACTGAGTTACATCAAAAGGAATCTCATTAGGAATTTTAGACTGAAGGGGTATATCATTGAATTCAATATGGTAACCAGCTACTGTTTGCAAAATCCATGGATCTATGACAATCTATGTATTCCTTTTTCGTTAAGAAAATGTCCACATGCAATGATTGAAAACAACACATTATATTAAGACTTCGCATATCCCAACCTTCAATAAAAAGAATTGAATTCAGACATGTTACTGCTTAATGGGAGCTTAAAGTCTGATAACAATATGTGTTTGAGGTGCATTGTATAACTATGATGATTGGATTCATTTTAGTAAACAACCTTACACTTTAGTCAGAATATGACCTCATTTTGCCTATGCCGACTGTAAGTTACCTTAGATCAACAAACATTGTAAATGCAGGTGTCTTCGTCAGAATTCCACATAACATAGGAGACGATCGATACAAGACTTACTTTTGTTTGTCTTGTGCCTTTGTGCTTGTGTTTTGTTCATGTTTGTCTCTGGTGCGTGTGTATTTGTTGGTGTTTTCTGTGTTCTTCTCGTGTGTTTGCGTGTGTTTGGTGCTGTGTGTGTGTGACATGCTGTCTAACGATGTGTTGGTGGTGATTGCGTCTTGTATGTGACTTTCTACTGTACGCGTGTTTGTGTATGAGTATAAATTGCTTTATGTAGGTGTTTTGGTGATGGTGGCGTTTTGTGTGTGTTTTTTCCTGCTCGGCTTTACTACTTTTTCATTTAATTATGTAAAACGTAATACATAAATAACTGTAAAGATTCGTCAAATGTGTACTCATCGATTTTTCTGAAGTTTGCAGAGAGTCCATTAAGGACACGACAAAGAAACGGGAATATATGACCCCGTTTCCGAAAGGGTGTATCATCATAGAATACTAGCACCGGTCTGTCATCGTGCAAGCAAAGAGGGATGCGTCATTACCGACCGTAAAGAGGACAGTAACAAAGTATGCAGTGCGTTGCAATATAATGGGATCATGACCTTTCTTTTGAGTCTAATAGACATGTGTTCAACTATGTGCTGGTAGTATGATGCATTATTCCATGCAAATATAGCTACAGGCGACATTTATTTGTCTGTGGAATCTGGTCCAATCAATATTTAAAACCTATTCAATAGAAACATGGTACATGAATAACTAGTAAGCCAGTGTCCGGCAAAAAAATGACCGACTAATCCGGGTTTGGAGTTATTCTGTAACAACAGTCGAATAATATGCCACACACTAACTTGAATTAAAATAAATTGATTTTAATTGTAAGGATACATTTTTTCCGACAAAGCATTTTATCTGATAACCTACCTGTTCACTCTTATGGACATATAATGCAGAGTTAATCACAACTTCACTCGGGAATGAGAATGTGCCGGGATCGGAGCAAAACATGCCTTCTTTGAATGTGCAGATATTAACTCCATGAATATGTATGGTCGCCAATACAAATTATGAACGTTCATTTATTATTATTTTCTACTAGTATGTAAAACAAATCAATGCATAGCAGAGCCTAATAGTATAGAATCAGGGCTAACCTAAGCTAAACAAAATGTGCACATCCCTGTGAAACGTCTTTTAAAGGACGTCTGCTTATACTTTATGATAAATATATTGCCATATAAACAAATGATGTTCGAAACGATTATCTCTTTCCTTGGTTATAAAAGGTTTAGATAATGTCTGTTGCTATATAAAAATATTTGATTGGTCAATAAAATCAAAACAATAGATACGTAAGACTAAACTTACCAGCATATATGTACTTTACAACAGCATGTGTTAAGTGCTTGTGTGGAGGCCCGTAATTCAATCTCACTGTTGTTATATTGTCTGGTCCTTCGGGGTCATAAGTTTTGATGTTATTAGTTTTGAAAATTGAATACTGTTTAAGCCGTGCTACTATATGGCGTTAGTAGTGTTGCACTTTTAATTACTACTCATGGATATCCTCAATAAAACCGAGACTGCAAGTTTCTCTTTTTGCATTTCTACTTTTGCTTTCGAACGATCACCCAATTTCAGAATATATGTACTTCACAACAGCAGGCGATAAGTGCTTGTGAAGTGCTTGTGTGGCGGCCGAAAAATGTCGTCCAGTATTCATTCTCAGTGTTGTTATATTTTATGGTCCTTCGGGATCATTAGTTTTGATGTTATAAGTTTTGAAATGTGAATACTGCCTAAGTCAGTGCTAGAGGCGTGAGTAGTGTTGCACTTTTGATTACTACTCATGAACAAACTCAATAAAACCGAGTCTGCAATTTTCTCTTTTTGCATTTCTACTTATACTTTCGAAGGATCACCCATTTTTTGAATATATAATGGTCTAATTATCCGAGGTCGAGCAATAGAATATAACAAGGAAGGAGTTGGGACCGCAGCATTAGTTCGACTTAAGGGGTGTGAACGAGATTTTCCAGGATTCGCAAATTCGGGGTTCTCTGAAGTTAAGTTGCTCTGACAGAGTTTCGAATTTGAAAAAAATACAAAATCTGGGATTGATTGCAACAGTTAGCAACTTGACGTAATCTAATAATCTAATAGATGTCAGACGCGCCAAAAACCGAGGAATAAATTTGATTTAAAACAAAACAAATTATCGCGGTATTTTAAGGATCAATATCAAGGAAAAACGCCATTCAAATACATACTGAATGGAAGGGCAATACTATAATATGAAACAGCTTCTGCTTGCAACTGCATTTTTAACAAATCAGATTTTTGCTGAAGTTATACAAAGTTTAGTATTTAAAATTGAAATCGCTTTCAATAAACACTGCATATAAGTTTTAACTCTCATTCAGCAGTTGTTTATGTTAGTTTTATAAGTTCTATTGTCTGACATACTACAGTACACAAAACAATAAGTTTTCCTTCAATCACATATTGGCATAGGTATGCGAAGTCTTTGTTATTCCAGTGAACTTCGAAAAATACATAATTGGGATCTAGATCAATACTAATCTGAAAACAATTCTGAACCAGATCGATAAACATTCTGATTAATAAATATAATATCCTAGTAAATAGTTTAAATATATTTTTGCCTTGGTCACGTGATAAAGTATGGTGGACGCAATTTTTACTGCTCTCGAGACAATTCGATATTTTTCAAAATTATAAGTATAAGTGTTGTTTTTGGAGTACACTAAATTATATCTGTGTGACGCGGTATCGTTGTGGAACATATGCTTTGGACATGTGGAAAACTAAAGGCCAAATAAAAAGGAACAAGAGAGTCGTCACGGGTGACAAATGCCCCCAAAGTGTTTGACACCGAAATGCATTTTGGCGGAAAAACAATGCAATGTAATGCAGGTGTAACATGAAATTTTGATGCTGTTAAAAATGACACAGGAGTCAGTTCTTAACATTAGAAACAGAACCTTTGACGATTATGATAGCTAAGAAAAGAGCCAAGGGTCAAAACTTAGTTATAAAGGACCCTAAGTCATTCTCAACGTTAAAAAGGACCCTAGGTTTATTGTCAATGTTTAAGGTATAGGTGATATGCTCTGGACAAGCTTTTTGTATCTGGTAAGGTATAGGAGATATGCTCCGGACTGTAAAATTGAGGTCAAAGGTCAAGGTCAAGGTCAAGGTCAGTGATCTGAAAATGGTACATGACTCTCTGCCATCCCAAGATGAACTCACAAACCAAATTTGGAATCCGTAGCTGGTAAGGTATAGGAGAAATGCTCCAGACAAGCTTTGTGTACAATCTAGGTCAAAGGTCAAGGTCACAGTGACCTGAAAATGGTACGCGACACACCGCCATCCCAAGATAAACTCACACACCAAATTTGGAATCCGTAGCTGGTAAGGCATAGGAGATATTCTCTGGACAACCTTTTTTGTAAAATCGAGGTCGAAGGTCAAGGTCAAGGTCACAGTGACCTGAAAATGGTACGCGACATTCCTCCATCCCAAGATGAACTCACACACCAAATTTGGAATCCGTAGCTGGTAAAGTATAGGAGATATACTCCGGACAAGCTTTTTGTAGCTGGTAAGGTATAAGCTTTTTGTAAAATCGAGGTCAAAGGTCAAGGTCAAAGTGACCTGAAAATGATATGCGACACTCCGCCATCTCAAGGTGATCTCACACACCAAATTTGGAATCCGTATCTAGTAAGGTATAGGAGATATGCTCCGGACAAGCTTTTTGTAAAATCGGTCAAAGGTCAAGGTCAAGGTCACAGTGATCTGAAAATGGTACACGACACTCCTCCATCCCAATATGAACTCACACACCAAATTTGGAATCCTTAGCTGATAAGGTATAGTTGATATACTCCGGACAAGCTTTTTGTAGCTGGTAAGGTATAAGCTTTTTTTAAAATCGAGGTCAAAGGTCAAGGTCAAGGTCAAGGTCACAGTGACCTGGAAATGGTACACGACACTCCGCCATCGCAAGATGAACTCACACACTAAATTTGGAATCTGTAGCTGGTAAGGTAAAGGAGATATGCTCCGGACAAGCTTTTTGTAAAATCGGTCAAAGGTCATGGTCAAGGTCACAGTGACCTGAAAATGGTACGCGACACTCCTCCATCCCAAGATGAACTCACACACCAAATTTGGAATCCTTAGCTGGTAAGAAATAGGAGATATACTCCGGACAAGCTTTTTGTAGCTGGTAAGGTATAAGCTTTTTTTAAAATCGAGGTCAAAGGTCAAGGTCAAGGTCACAGTGACCTGGAAATGGTACGCGACACTCCGCCATCCCAAGATGAACTCACACACTAAATTTGGAATCTGTAGCTGGTAAGGTAAAGGAGATATGCTCCGGACAAGCTTTTTGTAAAATCGGTCAAAGGTCATGGTCAAGGTCACAGTGATCTGAAAATGGTACGCGACACTCCTCCATCCCAAGATGAACTCACACACCAAATTTGGAATCCTTAGCTGGTAAGGTATAGGAGATATACTCCGGACAAGCTTTTTGTAGCTGGTAAGGTATAAGCTTTTTTGTAAAATCGAGGTCAAAGGTCAAGGTCAAGGTCACAGTGACCTAAAAATGGTACGCGACACTCCGCCATCCCAAGATGAACTCACACACTAAATTTGGAATCTGTAGCTGGTAAGGTAAAGGAGATATGCTCCGGACAAGCTTTTTGTAAAATCGGTCAAAGGTCATGGTCAAGGTCACAGTGATCTGAAAATGGTACGCGACACTCCTCCATCCCAAGATGAACTCACACACCAAATTTGGAATCCTTAGCTGGTAAGGTATAGGAGATATACTCCGGACAAGCTTTTTGTAGCTGGTAAGGTATAAGCTTTTTTGTAAAATCGAGGTCAAAGGTCAAGGTCAAGGTCACAGTGACCTAAAAATGGTACGCGACACTCCGCCATCCCAAGATGAACTCACACACCAAATTTGGAATCTGTAGCTGGTAAGGTAAAGGAGATATGCTCCGGACAAGCTTTTTGTAAAATCAAGGTCAAAGGTCAAGGTCAAGGTCACAGTGACATGAAAATGGTACGCGACACTCCCCCATCCCAAGATGAACTCACACACCAAATTTGGTATCCGTAGCTGATGTGACAAAGGAAATATACTCCGGACAAAAGGTACACACACCCACACACCCACCCACACACCCACCCACCCACCCACCCACCCACACACACACACACCCACGCACGGTGCGATCACTATATGCCGCCAAAGCCTAGCTTTGGGGGCATAAAAATAGCAGTGACGATACGAGTGGTATCGCCAATAATGCGCGGAATTCAAGTGCACAGGCGTAAGTGACTCTATTTGTGCGAGTAATAAACCGTCTGCCGTTGGTCAATCGTCAAGTAAGTCGTCAGATAAATCGTCTGAAAACATGCATACCCTAGCCACTTGGTCCAACCCGTCTATCAATGGTGTAATGAAAGTACTGATTAGAATGGACAGTAAAATGATGCAAACAGACAAGAAACTTGGAAAACTTGATACTGTTGAAAAGAAGGTCGATAGTATTGAAACGGAATTGAAGCAGTTGTGGGTTTTTATTCAGGATGGCCTTAAGGTACACGAACAGAGGATGAAACAGCTTCGCGATCGAGTTGAGCAACGTTAGATTTCTTTGGTTGTAGCTAGTGAGCAGGTTATACAGCAGGATAAAGAAATTAAACTATGCAGGACGCTCCATTGTACTGTCAATCTCAGTCAATGCGAAACAATTTCAAACATCCCAGAAGATCAAGGTGAACGCCCAGATGTAACGGAGTCTAAACTACTCTCTTTTATGGTGCAGAAACTCAAGTTTGATGATAATCTATAGCTTGAGCGTGTTCATCGCGCATGAGTGGGCAAAATAGCAGACGTGCTCCTAGGAACATAGTGGAACAATTTTTACAGTTTAAAGATAGGAAATTTGTGAGGAAATCAAGGTTTAGTTTTAAAGACACTAAATCAAGGTTTAGTTTTAAAGACACTGGGTATTTTGTTTTTTGAGCAGGCTCCGAAGGACATCGCCGATCGACGAATGAAACTGGCTGCATCATCGCGCGCTGCGAAGCAGGACGGTAGGAAGGCATGGCTGAGCTACGACACACTGTTTGTGACAATCAGCAGGTCAGCTCATATGTAAGCCAGTCAGTCAACGCAGATATCAACTCTGCTGTTGTTTCTACATGAAACAGTCATTAGGATTCGTCGGGAGTTGGGCTTCAATCGGACAACACAGATGTCGACTCTGCTGCTGTTTCTACAGGAACAGTCATTAGGCTTAATCGGGAGTTGGGCTAAGAATTCTGTCATGGAATACTCACGGGCTCACCAGAGACAAACTTGAGGACATTAAATTCCTTAAAAAATCTGTGAATACGAGATCATAGTTTTATATCAATCATGGAAAACAGCAATTCTCAGTTAAACGTTGACTCGTATAAGTGTTATAATCGTTACAGAACAGCGAGCCAAAATGTGTAGTGGTGGTATTGTTTTGTATACCAAAGATTATATATCAGTTGGTATTGAGATTGTTCGAAATCATTTAGACACTATTATAATCATGGATAAAAATTGATAAGAATGTTTTAACCTAGAGGATGATATTGATGGCCCGAAAATTCACCAATGTATACTGAAATTAATGGATAATGATCCGTTTGATTTGTTACAAAGTGACGTTTATGATTTTCAGACAAAAGGTAAATTCATTATTTGTGGAATTTGGAATACTCGTACTGGTAATATACCTGATTATGTTCTGTGTAATGGTGTAAATAATGTGTTAGATTAGGATGATTATACACCTGATTTACCTTTAATTCGTTGTTCATTAGATCAAACAGATAATTCACATGGACTGAAAATGCTTTGATTTGTGTAAAACTTCTTCGTTGCGTATTTGAGGTTAGGTAATGATCACTAAACTGGAACGTTTACTTTTGTCAATCAATCTGTAGCAGCGTTATTGATTATGCATTGACAGAGCTGGAAGATGTTTCACGTGTCAGCGATTTTACAGTACAGCCGCTGTGTGAGTGGTCTGACCACATACCGGTGTCTTTATTATTTACATGTCAGTGTATACGACCTTGTGTTAACACGGAACATACTCGCACGAGTATTAGATGGAATGACGGCGTGAAAGATGATTTTAGAGGAATACTTATTTCACATATTGCCGACCTAATCCGTATAGTAAAAATGCACACTCTAGTGATATAAATTGTATAGATAAATGTGTTGAAAATAAATTCATCATGAATTCGTAGTGTACCGAATCCTCTTCTCTGTTACGTCACTAGCGGGCCGCAGTCTAAACTATCGATTGCCTACTCTAGCAAATCCGAGTGGTTTGATATAGAGTGTATAACTGCAAAACGTATTTATATGAACGCTTTGCATGATTTTTTACGGATTTAAAAGTAACGAAAATAGGATTACTATGAGTGAATGCAGAACAGCATATAAAACTATTGTAAGAAAGAAAAAGAGAGCTCATGAACGTAAAAAATATATTTGAGTAAGAGAGGTTAAGAAGTAAACAACCTAAATAATTCTGGAAATTATTTTCGAGGAATAAAAATAAGCATGCAAATAATAATAATATCTCTATTGAGCAGTTCTATGAGTATGTTTGTAATATGCAACTCGACGATAGTAACATTTATAATGAAACTCGGAGAAGTTACGCAGGGATCACTATTTTGACAATATGGAATTAATGTTTGTCTATGGTGCTTGTGTATTTGTTGGTGTTGTCTGTGTTCTTCTCGTGTGTTTGCATGTGTTTGGTTGTGTGCTTGGTTGTGACATGCTGTATGTTGGCGTGTTGGTAGTGATTGCGTCTTGTGTGTGGCTTTCTACTGTATGTGTGTGTATGAGTATAAATTGCTATGCTTTCTGTAGGTGTTTTGGTGATGGTGGCGTTTTGTGTGTGGCTTTTTCTGCTTGACCTTTTAAGAATAGTCCCTACAACCGCGCAGCTTCATGAGATACACATACATACCAAATATCAAGTATGTGTCTCTGCTGGTTCTAAAGTTATGGCAAATGTTAAGGTCGGTGACATTTGACCCTGAAGGATGACCTTGATAAGTCAACCCTTAAATTGTGTAGCATCATGCGATACACATGCATACCAAATATTAAGTCTGTATCTCTACCGGTTCAAAAAGTATGGCTAATGTTAAAGGCGGTGACCTTTGAACCTGAAGGATGACCTTGATATTGACATATCATCCATACACTGTGCAGCTTCATAAGATACACATGCATACCAAATATTAAGTCTGTCTCTCTACTGGTTCAAAAGTTATGGCCAATGTTAAAGTCGGTGACCTTTGACCCTAAAGGATGACATTTACATGTGCTGCTTCATGAGATACACATGCATACCAAATATCAAGTCTGTATCTGTACTGGTTCAAAGGTTATGGCCAATGTTAAAGCGATGACCTTTGTCCCTGAAGAATGACATTGACCTTGACATGTCACCTCTCACAATGTACAGCGTCATGAGATACACATGCATGCCAAATATCAAGTTTCTATTTATTCTGGTTCAAGAAGTTATGGCCAATACTAAAAAAAGTTGTTGATTTGACCTAAATATTTGACCTGTGACCTTGAAGCATGACATTAAAATTGACATGTAACTCCTCAATATATATGCAAAATATAAAGTCTCTATCTCTACAGATTTAAAAGTTATGCCCAATGTTAAAGGTGCTTACAAGTTGCTGACATTTGACCCGGAAGGATGGCCTCGACCTTGACATGTCACCCCTCTATATATGTGCAGCTTCATAAGAAACGCATGCTTGCCAAATATCAAGTATACATCTGTATTGATTCAAAAGTTATGGACAATGTTAAAGTCGGTGATTTGACCTATATATTTGACCTCTGCCACTGCAGGATGACCATGATCTTGACATGTCACCCCGCAACATGTGCGGCTTTGTAAGATACACACACAGGCCGAATATCAAGTCTCTACCTATACAGATTTTAAAGTTATGCCCAATATTAAAGTTGCTTACAAACAAACACACATCTGACCTTTTACCCTGAATAATGACATTGACCTTTATATGCCACCCCTCAAATGTTCAGCTTTTTGAGATAAACATGCATGCCAGATATCAAATATCTATTGGTTCAAAAGTTATGACCAATGTTAAAGTAGTTGAATTAACTTATATATATTTGACTTCTGACCTTGAACGATGACATTGACCTTGACATGTCACCCCTCAAAATGTTCGGCTTTATGAGATACATATGCATGCCAAAAATCAAGTATTATATCTATCTATACTGGCTCAAAAGTTATGACAAATATTAAAGTTGGTGACAAACAAACAAACAAACAGACTAACAGACAGGGCAAAAACAATATGCCCCCAGATCTGATCAGGGAGGGGACTTAAACAGAGGCAAGTCTTATGCGGGTGATCATTTTCCGTCAAAGTGGCCAAAGGGTATTATTGTGCCTTTGCATAAGAAAAATGATATTATTGATGTTATATTGAGGTATAACGTTGGTCAGTTGCTTATCTAAATTGTTCACATCTGTGCTAAATAAAAACAAAACATCTTGGATTGAAGACAATAACGTACTTAGCGACTCTCAGTTTGAATTCCAAAAGGGTAGGTCAACTATAGATGCAGTTATTTAAAATGCGGTTATCCAAAATATTGTTAAGAATAAACGAAGACTTTACTTTGCATTTGTAGATCTTAAAAACATTTGATAGTGTGTATTTAAATGGTCTGTGATTTAAATTGTATAGATTGGGTATTAAATGGGAAGTCCCTACATTCGACGCGTTTCAAAAATACTTACAATATACAAAACTAATTTGTTTACTAGTATATGCTGAAAAGAAGTATGTCGCAATTAAAGGTATTGATGAAAACGGTTTATTTTAAATCACGGAGGCATTTTTCGAAATTCCACGTGTTATGTTATTATTGAAAATATGCATTTATTGTAGGGACTTCCTCTTAAATGATAAAATCCTGAGGCTTATTAGGGACATGTATAATAATGTCAAGACTTGTATCAGAGGGTCTAACTCTTAGTCTGACTTTTTCGAATGCGCGGTTGGCTTGAAACAAGGGGATGTAGTTTCACCGATAATGTTTTCTCTTTTCGTTGAAGACCTTATAACAAGATTGAGTTAGAGACGGTGAATGACTTTAACTATCTAGGCACTGTTTTCATCTATACAGGTACATTCGTTTTAAATCAGCACTTGCTGCTCTTTTATCTAATAGTAATTCTTATGCTATATCCAGTAAGGTTTTATGTCAACTTTTCGATGCATTTGTGAGTTCTATTCTCTGCTATTCGTGTGAAGTATGGGGTTTTGGAAAATCAAAGGCAGTTGAACGTGTGCATCTCAAGTTTTGTAAATCTGTTTTACAAGTTCGTAAGTCTACATCCACGAGTGGGGTGTATGGAGAATTTGGAAGATGGCCACTTTATGTGTCAAATTTTGTACGAATTGTTAAATATTGGTGTAAAATTGTCAGCTCGAAAAATGTTTTAATCAACCATTGTATGAATTGCTTGTACATAATTGTGAAAGTTGTATAATAAACTGGGCAAGTAACATCAAACATTTGCTTGAATATTATGGATTTGCATATGTATGGTATAACCTGTTCTATGTTAACTTGAACCAATTTCATATATTTTTTTTAAATCAAGAGTTATTGACGTGTTTATACCACTATGGAACAACGATATAGAAAACAACCCAGCTCTCTTCAGTTATATAAGAATTATAAGTTGACACTTGGAATGATACAACTATCTAAACATCTTGTCTAAAAAGTGAGAGCAACTTTCACTAGGTTCAGACTCTCGGTAATTAGTTTAAGAATAGTTACCTGGTAGATATACTCAAAACAGAGAGAATCGCTTTGCACCTTTTGTCAGTGTTCAGATATTGAAGATGAAATTCATGTCTTACTTATTTGTGCAGTATATAGAGAAATACCCAAACCCTATACCAATTCGTACTACTATTGTACCAGCGATGCTGCTAGGTATATAAGCATTATAAACTCTCCTTGCCGGGGACGTGGTTTAAGTGCTCGGAAATGTTGCAAATGTTGCAAAGTTAAGCAACATTCTGTGCGGCTAATGGCTGGATGGGTGACCGCTAGGTATTGCCGATGGTGCACGTTACAATATAGTCGTCCAAGTGTTTGTTTTTAATTTTACTGAATTGATGAAATGCACACAACGCTCTGATATAAAAAGGTTAGCTAGATTATGTTGTGTAATTTCTTAAGTATATCAATTGTAATAATAATGGACAGTGATATTTTCATCTTAGCAAGTCCAGCTCCTAAAATTGAATGTGCATATTCATTTATGTCAGGTTTGCATATTTAATAGCAATACTTAGTCACGTGATACTTGTTTAATTATAATGTATATTTGTATGACTAGAATCTGTATCAGTTTATGTCAAAATACAATATTCTATTCTGTTCTATATAATAGATTTAGTCCTAGGTATTACACACGTGCTGTCGTTTTGCAAATCCATTCCATAAATATGTTTACTTTTACAATGATTAATGATAAACTGCTAGCATGTTGGCAGTGACTTAAAGAGTTATCAATCAATCGATGATGCATTAATGATGTACGTTATTGTTGGAGAACATAATGGTGATTAATAGACACTATACTGGATAAGTTCATTTTATTCCTCCGAGTACTCCTGCCATTATACAATTTGATGTTATTTATTCGTTTAAATAGAAGTTCATAACTGTAATTTAACAATGTATTTGTTATCGTTCTAGAGAGAGCTGATTTACAATGTCTGGCTATACTATTTTGAAAACGAAAATGAACCTAACCTACCAGTGTGTTTTTAAAACAAACTCAAAGTTGTAATTCAACCACTGACCTTCGAGGGCGATACGCCTGTCTTCACCCTAGTTTTGTGTTTTCACATTTCAAACTTTTGTACATATGCTTTTTTATGTGTGGTTTATGTATTTGTATATTTGATATATGTGTATGTATGAGTGCTCTTCAATTGCAATGACTCGGCGCTATGGAGTTCCTTTATGATCGACATCCTTACCATTGCATGACCCGTTCAGCGTCGAGGGCACATTCGAAACTGTCTAATTTCATGTCGCAGTGACAAGCCAAACCGATATACTGTTCAGCAAGGCTTTTTGTGATGTTATTTTTCATACTATTGTGTAAGTTATGGCGCAAGATCTTGTCTTTTGTTTTTGATGGGTATACGCTTTAGTTTAGAGCACTGGTAACATGTTGTTGCTGTCGAGTATGTTAAGGAATAGTTATTATGTTTATGTGTATGATATATTTATATATTATGTGGGTATGATTATATGTGTATGCTATGTGTGTATGTGTGTATTTGTATGCTATGTGTGTATGAGTGTATTGGCGCTCTTTATTTGCTGTAAATCGGTGCTTGTAGATTGCCTTTATATTCAACATCTATAAGACCTTATCGGTGTCGCAGTGTCCTATACATTTAGTGTCGCAGTGCCCTACACTTGGGCCTAACTGCTGTTTACTTTTCAGTAAGTTTTTGTTTTCTTTTTTGTTACGTTATGCCTAAACATGCTCTGTAATTTCGGCGTAACATCTAGTCTTCTGTATTCCAACAGAACCACTTTTAAATCTTAATACATTTTAATTGATAGTTAATATTATATAGTTACTGATCATAGCATGTTCAATGACAATGAAAATATACACATTTATTTCTAATATGTCTGGGCCTTATTAATGTTCCTAAAACCTCCAAAGGCCACACCTGTATAATGAATACGCACATGTACACAAATGTATACGTTTAAACAAATAACAAAGCATGTATAAGGACCTTCAGCATTATCCAATGGCATAAATCCAGTCCGGCATTGGAATGCGTTCTGCCTTTGAACCTCCCATCATTCTATAACTGGGCCTTACGAGGAAGTATAAATCACGTCGACACAACTAAATATAGTATTAGTATTACGGTATGCGACATAACCAACGGGACCAGAAATGATAATTTAAAACGTGTTTATACATTGAAATAATTATTTTGGCCGTTAATAAGCGAATTCTAGTATTGAAAAGTAGTCTATCGGGGTCATTCGATGCAATGGTGGATAACGCTGGCTGTCACGTGATCTAAGACAGACACTCACAGTTTTTGTGTGAAGTTTGATGCTTGAGTCCGTGTCTATTCGTACAGGAACATATACGTTCGGTGGACGGGGCACACACGTTGATGAATTACGTATGAGCGTACTAACGCACTGAATGACCGCGAATATCTGTGTGTCCGCACTAACGTTGGACAGAACAATATATCCTTTATTACGATATAGATAATTGGGTTTCCATATTTGGCAGCTCATGTCGACTTACCACCATCTGCTATATCACATTTTCTACCGAATTAATCAGAATTCAGTTGCACTTGTACTGCTCTTTGCTAATCAAATCAACGATCATTCTCTGTCGAAATGAAACTATCCTGAAAAGAAGTTAATCAACACGTCCTACTAAAATATTGTTCTGAAAAGGTTATAGATGGATCGCGACAATGTAATCTTATAAACTTAAGACGTGTCTGGAATTGTGCGAGACAAATTGCATTTACCGTGATACCTAGTTAATCTCAACACTAAAACTGTTATAAGTATCAGTCTTTAAGACATGTAGCAGTTTGAAGGAGCGCGAACTTCAAGCTGAAATGTCTCTTTCTGCACTATGCATAA
Source organism: Azorinus chamasolen (assembly GCA_963576725.1). Lineage (NCBI taxonomy): Eukaryota > Metazoa > Mollusca > Bivalvia > Cardiida > Solecurtidae > Azorinus > Azorinus chamasolen. The sequence continues at coordinate 37,386,626 of OY755252.1, read as the reverse complement.
ATCAACAACCTGCCTAGTATTTGGCTCTTCTTTCGTTACGAAATAATCGAATTGAAATGGTTTTACTGTACTAATATCGACAAATAGCGGACTGTATATTCGAATGTGACCTTTTATATACACATCTGTATGACGACACTCCAGACATACAAACAAATATCGGTATTGGATTTAAAAACAAAACAAATATAAGCTTAATGCAGAGAAGAGTTTTTACCGGACTTTCACCCTGCAATAAGAAGTCACAATGTCAATGTTTCTTTACTAACACATGGTTTTTGCAAGGTTTTACCTTAATGTAAGACAGTCGTCTCGAATAACGTGGAAAAAGATGTCTGCGTGTGCCTGTATCAGCCTATACATTCCTGTCTGTTTGTATATATATTTGTGTGTGTATGTGTGTGTGTGTCTGTCTTTCTGGATGTATGTCTATCTATGTGTTTGTATGATTTTGGGTGTGTGCGTTTGTGCCTTTGTCAGTTTGCGGGCTTGTTGATAAGGCATAAATATATAGAAAATTTAAGAACAGTAACTGTGTTGAAGGGAAATGTAAATGCAGCTGCAGGAACCTTTTGATACATATCTAAGTTGTAACTGACATATCGTAGTGTCTTCTGAGAGCGAGTATATCACATACAGGGAGTATTTCGTGTGTTTGTCCCCATGCTTCATGTAGGGGGAAGTGAATGGTACTTATAGTGTTCACCATGTTTGTGCTGGTATATTATTGCTAACATACACAAAACTCGTAACCGTATCAGTGCTAGTGTGTTTCGGATAGTCGTTGAAAATCAAAAGCTTATCAGTCTGACGTGAGGTTGGCGACTACTGGTTGTTTGTACGATTCAATATTGTCAGTTATGTTAGGTATTTAGCAGTAATTTGAATCATTTCAGTAATTTAGGAAGTAACACGCTTGGTAGCTAACACCGTGCACATCACATCTGGATAATGACCATGTTTCAATTACAGTAAAACCCCTCTAAACCGAAACACTAGTAGAGAAGAATTTAGATACTTTAGGCAGGTGGTTGCTTAATGCAGGCTGAAAGTCATACAGAAATATCCTAAACTTTGACCCTTCAGTAAGCTGTCACCTGTCCCAAAGACCGATATTTATATTACATTGAACGCCTGGTTTAGAGCGGATTTACTGTACCAAGAACATGTAAATCGTTGGTATATGAACATGTTATGTTCAGAATGATTTGATTGTACAATTGTAATATTTACAGTACATGTACAACACTCTGATGTATATCAATGCACACGTTTACTAATAGCATTCAGTTCTGAAAATCGCTCTGTTATGCTTATCAGTTCGTTCCACAACCTCACAATAATGCGCAATTCACACATCTATCCAATATCTTCAGAATCCATTTGACGTAATACTTGTTAAGTATTTCATACAAAAATGGATACCCCTTAACGATAACCTGCTGATAAAAAGCTATTGTTTTACCTACAGGGTTTCTCAAGAAATGGAACCCTGGATCTAATGTGTATTTTAACCAGTGTAGCCGTACACTTTAAAATATAAATATACTGTTTTGCATATTTCTTCCAACTGACTTTTCAAAATATGCTTTGGTTTTAAAGATATAAGTATTTTAACGAATGCACCTAAAATCCATGCCTATATCATATTTAAGCGGATTTTTGGATGCTTTCGTTTAAATACTGGTATTTTAAAACCCAATGAATATGTTTAGACAAAATGTAGGCAATATATGGCAAACTGTTGTCTCTACTAAGCCACATGTGTATAGACCGGCGAACGAGGTCGTGTGGCTAACCCGCTCGACTGCAATACCAGGGGTCACGGATTCGATTCCCTGCTGGACCAATAAACCGAGTTGCGATGTATCGGTGCTTTACACTGGGCATCTAAAAGAACCAGAGAAACTCAGTCGATAATAAGAGTAGGGCATCGCGCCCGGGTTTCTCTGTATCCTCTCCCCTCTCTCTTGGACGTCCGATTAGCCCATAGTGAGCAGAAACGGACGTTATTCAACACAAACAAACATGTGTATAGTTTTAATTTAAGTTAGCAATATTGACAGACATGGGATAATTGCATATTTTAATCCCGGGTTCCGGTTTTGTTTTATTTTGTTTGTTTTTTGGGGGTTTGTCTGGGAGGGTGGGGGTGGGGGCACCATGTAGTAGTATTAGACGCTCTGTTATGCAGTAAGGTTAATTCGAAGTCTGTATTCTTAGCCTCGTCCGAATGTAAACAATAACATTTCTCGACAAGAAAATGTGGATGTGTGACACAATGTCCTATACCGTCTTTCGCATGTGTAAACACATACCCTTGTTAATTACTGGTGTGTTATGTGTTAAAATGGACTGGGCCAAAGTAGATTGGATTTATGCATGTGGTGGCAGAGATCAAATATCAATATGTTTAACTGTGAAATTTGTTTTATCATATTGGTTTGTAATTACCCACAGTGACACTACCAACTAGAAGATGTCTCATTTTGAGCCTTATAGGCAACCGGTAGCTTAACGAGGAAGAGGATGTCCCTACAATGAACGTATATTTTCAATAATAGCATAACACTTGGTATTGTTATGCTCAATCATTATTATGAAGGTTGCCAATTTGAACTTATATCGAAAAGATGCCCCTGTGATACAAATAAACCGATTTCATCAGTTTCCGTTAGAATCTTCCGCGTTTTGCCGATGATCTCCCGATCCCTCCATTGTTTACGTAATAGCTTTACTCGGAAGTAGTCGAACAGTTACGAAACTAAAACCCAACCCGAATAAAACTGAAACACCGGGAAGAAAAATCGGGATCTACGATATCAAACACATGGATGTGTTGTCATTAAAACAGCAATTGGGTGGATTGTCTGACAATATGCTACTTTTCAGCATGTAAACAAATAAGTTTTGTATATTTTAGGTGTTTTTGAAACGCGTCAAATGTAAGGACTTCCCCTTTAACCTATTCCCATAGACTGACGAACGTTAACGCCTCTGTAAAAGGTACGTTTTGAAATCATTGATGCAAATGCTCTATGTATCACCATGGTTTCATATTTACACAATTCTGAACTATTACTTTTATATAATAAATGCTGCTTTTCAGTAGATTTATTCAAAGTGTCTAAAATAGTCTAGGGGGACGGGTTAATGCCAAACGAATGGAATTCAGAACGATCGTGCATTAAGACACCTATGCCTATTTATAAAGTGTTCGTTTTTTGGGAGATTTAACACAGCCATGCATTGTAGACACGCAAAATGAAAATAAAAACATAATTTGAAAAAATCATATTGCTTTAAGAAAGGGGACACCGTAACAAGAAATGAAAACAAAATCAAATCACGTTCAATACTTTGGGCAGAATAACGTAATATAGAAATATGTTTCAAATTGCGTGGACCCTGTGTCTATCGTATATTGCGTTCATTTAATACAAATTAAAGTTAATAAAAACAAAGAAATAGCAGCATATTAATTAAATACATTACTAAAATAAACAAACTAAATCATATGTATCATTATTTATACATTATACTTTCTATTAGTATAATGAACTAAAACTGACTTACAGTTAAGACATCTTTTCACTAGCTCAAATCGACTACATAGAGACCGCCTAGTTGCAGATGAGTCTGTGGCGAGATTTACACTATTTACTTCGTTCGTAGTTTCTGTATGCCCAGGTAAGACTGTCCAGTGTTCTTCCACCCGTTCGTATGTCCGTCCGACCGTGCTTTAAACGACATATCCTCCAAATTTGCAAGACAGAATGTAATCAAGCACATAAATGATCTTAGTATCATGGTCTGTCAAAACTGATAAAATAATTTAGATCCATGCTGAACGTTGGTTGTCATGGAAACCAAATTAATCTTTAAATGTCATCTTTTCTAAAAACCAGTGATCATGACTAACGATATTTGAAAAGAATAATCTTCTAGTGACCTTTTACCTAAATTGCTAAACTCATGTCAATATGTCAAAACATACGACTGCGTGGAGACTTGGCTCGATTTTCTTATATAACTATATAGATAACCTTTTAACAACATTCTTCTCCAAAACTAGTGTTTCAGTTTCAATGGAATTTGGTAGCTTGGCAACCTTTCATCAACATTGCTAAAACCATGCCGATACCTGAAACATGTCGCCAGGGGCGGGGCTAAATAACCTTATATGACTATAGAGGAAAATATCTCCTTCTCCAAAACCGGTGGTCGAATCTAAATAGCATTTTGAAGAAACAGTTTTCTGGTAGCCTCATTTTAACATTTCTAGCATTAAATTGATATGCAAGAAACCATGGCCATCAGGGATAGGGCTAAATGTTCATATGAGTCTGTATGGAAAATGTTTTAAAAAAAATCAACAGTCTAGTTTATTTAGTAGGAATAGTCCTCGAATGAACACATTGAGAATTAATCATTTTGACTCCCATGCATTTTGAACATATTCCATAATCTTCAGCTGAAAGCAAAATGAAAATATACTATGATTTTCCGGAGCTGGAGGTGACTAGGTTTTCTCTATCGAGTGTTACAATTCGCAGATGACAACCGTACGTGCAGGGCCATCATGGCCTCTTGTTTTAAGTCCTTTTTGATAGATTTTGGAAGAAAAAAGTTTCTCTTTATTGAGGGTTTTCTTTGAAGATATGCGTTTTCATGTCATTTAATACGGCATTCATTACAAATTGTATCATCAAGTAATTTGACTTCTGATGTTCTACAAAAGGAACAGCTTCACAGCGAATCCTTTTAACATGGCGTTAAATAGAGGATCTTACATGAGTGTTCTTGATTATTGGATTTATTAAATGAGTCTTTTTAAAAGATAAAAAACGAGCTTTAGCGAGTTTTTTATCGTTTTAAAAAGACGAATTTAATAAATCCAATAATCATGAACACGAATGCAAGATCCTATTTATAACATAACACACACAAATGTTATTTGCAGCCAATATTTCAGCAGTAACGTGGATTGTTATAAATTCTCCTTACATATAGAAATGATGAATGAAAGGTGTTATTAGGTTCGCTAGGTAACTGGGACAAAGTAGGTCCAAATTTTCCAACTTTATTTTCTACTTACTGTCATATCAACCAGGATCTAATTCAGACCTCTCTGGTATTCAATTTAACTGTGATAGCTTATGATACAAAAACATACAGAAACACGTCAAAATAATTTTTGAGTTACAGTTTTGACATACATAGTTACAATCACGTCACATTATGACGTCATTGTACACAACATGTGTCTATGTTAAGCGCGCCATTTACATGAAGACCTACATAATTTATGTAGTCGCCAACACGTCCGACACTCACTGTCAATGGGATTCGAAATGCGCCTTCGTTTTGGTATATTTAAGCCCTTCATTAGTGTTGTATGTATACACATGGACATGGACATTTCCACCGAGAAAAAAAATCTCGATTCAAGTTCAGTGAAAATGTTTGAAATGGACAAAAGATTCAGTACGAACTGCTGCATAAAATGTGTTGGAACAGGAGGAAGATTTTCGCGATCAGCTGAGTTAGTGAGTATAGCTTTGTGCTGTGCTGGATTCAGATGACTATTGTTGTTGATTGATGAGATATAATCTGCATAAACAAAAGGACATGCGGTGAAGAAAATGCAAAGTTGAGGAGGCATTTTAATTAAAATGTAGAATTGATTGTATGGGTCAGAGTAGCTGGTAGGTCTTTTTTGGCATACATTTTGTATATGATTCCTGACAGCGATTACAATTTGTATTATTTTATCGAAATTAAGGCGCAAGTGCCAACAATCCTTTGCCATCTATCGTGACTCAATCGTGGACAGGTAGGTCGACCACCGTCCGCCAGTTTGTTTGTTTTGACAGCGCGTATGAATCGTTCGAATGTCATTCGGTCGTTCGAATGTTATTCACTAGTGATTATATGCCCATGATTATCAAAAAATAAATGATAGTGTTACGTCACGCTGAAGCCACGTGTTATGTTATAAATTCAGATATTTATCAGTAATCCTATTTTATGACGCTGATTAAAATGATAATTATACATGTATGGTTTACAAATTTAAATGACGTCATGAATGTCATTTAGTTTAAATTATTGTTAAAATAGCACATGTAAAAAGAATTTTGGCCATGGCAGAAACTGTACAATCATATCTATCTTAACCCTTCGCTTGCTTGCTATTCACGTCAATATACCTACCTGTAAATAGTGAAGACCCAGATGAGACAGCTCCTGCAGGAGCTGTCTCATCAGGGTCTGCACTATTTACAAGTTGTTTGTGCAACCAGTGCAATCCACAGCAGTGATTGCACAGCGAAATAATTGTACACGATGAAGATATATGTAATTGTACAACAGGGCATGGGTAAAGAAGGATAAATGTATTTTAAAATTCAGCAAGAGAAGGGTTAAGTCATAAGCAAACAGAGAATACCCTGATCAGACGGCTGGTATAAGAGCCATCTGATCCGGGTTTATTCTGTTTGTTAAGGTTTAAAAAGGCGTATTAGTTTATTGAGTAAACGGTTAACTCATTCGTTGTCAATGTCGCATCTCTGATTATGTCTGTAAATAGGTTGCATCCAGGTGATTAGCCCAGATATTCTGCGCCTGAACCAATAATGATTCTACTTGTTTTACTGTCCGAACTGTAGCGCTTTGAACTGTGATTCTAATAGTGTTAAATGTGTTATGGCATTGGCTGTTTGTTATGTGTTGTATGATTTTAAGACGTCCACAGTCTTAACCTTTCTAATGTTAAAGACTCGGATAATTTGGAAACAGATTGGCTCCAGATGAGAGGTGAAGCATCTCACAAGTAACCAACCTGTTTGACACGAGGTCATTAACTTCTCATAGGCGTGAAAACATCAACATTTAGTAAAAAAAAAACCAGACTGATCAGAATTCAGTAAAGATATCAGCAGGTCAGAGTTTGAGTGGTCATAATCAGAACATCAGGGTCCATTCTTATAAAGCTTTTTAGTTGAATCTGGGTTCGTTCTAAGGCTTTTGATTTGTCAGATTTGAGCCAAAGGCTCAAACCCAAAGGCTCAAACCTGGCCAATCAAAAACTTCAGAACGAACTCAGACTCAACTAAAAAGCTTTATAAGAATGGATACATATAAAGGCGTGTACGCCAATACTACTATAATCGTCCTTTCTCTTCGAAACGATTCTAAGGATTGGTCACACCATAGTGTTTGATAGAGAAATAGAATTATCCTTTAACATGTTTTAATTTAGATATCTTATCCACACCTCTGCATTATTCTTCAGCATGAGAATGGTTAACTGTAAATTGTGAATTTGCCAGGAGAAATCGTTACATTTCTCCTCTCCTGGCTGCACATTATCATTAAGGTCCATATTTTCACGACCTTTCAGATTTCATCGCGAGAATTTTCGGGGAATTTGTGGCAAAATATCATGGAAGCGACAAGGCTTGGTATAAAAATAGATAAAAAATGCGAATTCAACTAACTCTGTTGATCAGATTATTTCTGAGAATATTCAATCTGATTTGCCGAGTTCAACAACCCATACGTCTGCTGTAACGTCTTAATTCATTTAACCCTATCAACGCTTAAATGTTCACAGTGGTATAGCCCCCATTGTTTAATTATAGAGTCCATTCAGTATGAAGGGTTGACACTTGCTAGATTATTTGAGTGACTAATAGTGCAGATCCTGATCACGGGACCCTCTAAAAGTGATCTGATATTGGTCATTTATGCGCCTTCTGACCTGGGTCCTCTATGATCCCTCTGATCTGGGTTCTATAGGATCCCTCTGATCTGGGTCCTCTTTGATCCTTCTGATCTGGGTCATCTAGGATCCCTCTGATCTGGGTCATCTAGGATCCCTCTGATCTGGGTCATCTAGGATCCCTCTGATCTGGGTCCTCTTTGGTCCCTCTGATCTGGGTGCTCTATGATCCCTCTGATCTGGGTCATCTAGGATCCCTCTGATCTGGGTCCTCTTTGATCCCTCTGATCTGGGTCATCTAGGATCCCTCTGATCTGGGTCATTTAGGATCACTCTGATCTGGGTCCTCTTTGATCCCTCTGATCTGGGTCATCTAGGATCCCTCTGATCTGGGTCATCTAGGATCCCTCTGATCTGGGTCCTCTAGGAGCCCTCTGATCTTGGTCCTCTAACCAATGTTTTCAAATGACAGTGTATAATTATGTGTCCGTTATTCAAATAATTGATACAAATTTCACAAACATATTTGTCTGAGTATTTCAAAACCATGTTTAAGATTAACCTTTAGCCTGCTATGGGCGGATGAGTGAATACCTATGCAAACAGTTTGGATCCAGATGAGAGGCCGAGTAACTCGGCGTCTCATCAGGATCCAAACTGTTTGACACCCTGATTGCATTTTGGTAGACACACTTATTATAGCTTGACTTTTAAAAATGTATTCGGTGAATAATTCTGAAAAAATAGTTTGCTCAGCAGGCTAAAGGTTAAGCAACGAACAACGGCTTATTGTTATCTCTTTGATCCATAAATACGCAAACAGAGCCGACTAAACAAACTTAGTTATTTCGAGTTTGGAGCTGTCTGATAAAGGTATTCATTCTCAGTGTTGCTATATGTTCTGGTCCTTCGGGATGATTAGTTTTGTTGTTATTAGTTTTGAAAATTGAACACTGCTTAAGCCGGTGCTAGTGGGGCGTGAGTAGTGTTGTATTTTAATTACTACTCATGAACAGATTCAATAAAACCGAGTCTGCAATTTTCTCTTTTTGCATTTCTACTTTTGCTTTCGCAGGATAACCCATTTTCAGAATCTATACTCTTTATGCCTTTATGACTTTTAATGATCTAATTCTACGGTTCCTGACGTAACAACGAATTGTTCCATTATAAAACCTTAGTCATGATTTGTTTATTAGATTAACGAGATAAAGGATTTGTAATTCCACGGTCATGTCTAAATTATCAAGCGGAATGTCACTGGTGTGATTATGACCGATTCAAACTTATACCATTAAGCGGACGCTTAGCATAGTGTTCATCATATTGGGATCACAGGCGTTCGGCTCATGAAATATGTCTAAAATAAGTTAAAATGTCCCTAAATTGACGTTTTGTAACATTTGGGGCCGAACAATTAATGCTTGGGGCGTTTTGAGACAAAGCTGAAATTTCGTATATTCTTATAAGAGAAAGGCAAATAACTCTCGGGCCATCCGATCCACGGGTGCTCCGCTTCAACTGCAATTATTTTCGACCGGAGGGGAATTTTCCCACAAAACAAAGATTATATAGAAAGAAAAATGTTTTATCTACACGCTGGTACCAAATATCCCATACTTTGTCTCCGTTTTAGCGAGTACGAGGGGCAAATACCTTCAGAAAACCGTGTGTTTTATTTACTCGGAAACGATATAGTTGGCGAACAAGTGCTCGATTTCACTAAAATTCCTAGTGAAATCTAGTCCCAAATGTTACAAAACGTCAATTTCGGGACATTTTAACTTATTTTAGACATATTTCATGAGCCGAACGCCTTTGATTGGGATGGGATAGATTCGCAGGATACCTTGATTGGATATGGTGAAAGCCAACTGTATGCCATTGATGTGCACTGTAACGTCTAAAAACCGGTTAATGGGTTTTGTTTGTCGACCCAATCCTTAACCATAACCTTCATGTAAACGCTTTTTTACGCATTTGCAAACGGAGTAGAGCAAGACTGGATGGGTTCTATAGGCGTCGTCTGATCAGTGTCTGCTCTTTTTTGTTAATGGACTTTTCAAGATCCGTGGCTAACAATGTACCACCTTCCATTTCTCTTTGTAACTATTCTTTCAATGAATATCGCGTAGGTGCTGTAATATTCAATAAACATATTATAGGGAAAGGGTTAAAGCCCTTCAGCCATATAGTGCAGCATGTGGATGCCATAGAAACGCGTAAAGCACGCAAAGTATATTCCCTTCTAACATGTTATTTAACAAAACACGCCAACCTCTGATCCTGCAGCAGCCATTGTCTAGACTGTTATGTAATGCAAACGGGAGGTATCAAAGCCAAACATGACTTACTTGAATAGGTACAGTAGTACCTCGCTAATGCGACCACCTAATGAATAAACACGGGTATCTTTATAAGCATGTGGTTGCTTAATGCAGGGCAAAAGTAATGCAGAAAGCTCCTCTAGGAGCTTTCTGCACTACTTTTGTCTTGCATTAAGTTATCACCTGCATCTAGTGCGGAGTATTATATTGTATGTAATTCTTTATGGAATATAAAGTTAAACTCTTACTAACATTTGCAAATAGCTTGAACTAAGGTGACATTCCGAAGAATTCATCAGTATCCATTGAAACTAGATCACTAGTTTTTCACAACAATTTATCAAGTAGGAAGTAGTCATCAGGTCCACGTTCAGATAGGTATATTCCTGTACCGCGGGTTAAGGGTCGATACATGAACGCTAAAAGTAAATCACTTCTAAAGCGGGCGTAACATTTAGTTGGAGCTTTCTACATGACTTTGCTCTGCATTAAGCAGCCACCTTCCTAAAGTTGCCTCAATTCCTCTCTACTAGAATTCCGGTTTTGAAGGGTGCTTCTTTACTATATGTGCTATCAATGTCAAGGCATAATCGCTATATTAACCCGTAAGCGAAACTTCGTGGTGCAGAATGTTTATATCAGACAAACAAACCAAACTTACACATTATTTTCTACCTTCACACCTTATTGGAAATAATCCTTCAATATAGATATTGACTCGTTCATTTAACTCTTATCCTAAGCTCGTGCATAGGGCCCAGTCCCACTAGGCCTTACGATCACTTAAGACCTGTTTAGACTGCTAGCGACCTCTGGTCGCTGATATTCATACGAAGGTAGCACGACAAGTCCCCGATAATCGCCGGTGGTCTTCTTTAATTGTTGGTAATCGTTTCCAGTCGTGTGGCCACTTTCAGTCGTAGAGAGGTTGTTGTTCATGTATAACAACCTCAGGGCCCAGTCCCACTAGGCCTACGACCACTTGTCGCCTGTTTACGATTTCAAGCGTCACCGATATTCGTACGAAGGTCGCACGACAAGTCACAGATAATCGCGGGTGGTCTTCAGTTATAGTTGGTAATCGTTTCTAGTCGTGCGACCAATTTCAGTCGCAGTGAGGTTGTTGATCATGCACAACAACCTCCTTGCCATGGAACTGGTCGCCTGTGGTCTATAAGAGGTAACCTTAGGCTACAGTCACACTAGTGTTTGCGATCGTTAAAGCCCACCGGCGACCTCTGAGATATGAAACCGGCGATCGTCTGGCGATTGTCGGCGACTAAATTAACAATATGACTCACAGTCACGTTGGCGATGCATCTGCGACCACCATAAGACAGGTTGTTGACGATCGTACGCCAAGTCACTGGTATTCGTACGAAGGTTTCACAATCGCTTACGACCTCCTATGTGATCACGTGGTCTATGCCTAGTCGCGGAAAATCTTTAGACAGTCGCTGGTTATCGCACGACAGTCGTAGGTAACAGTAGAAAGGTCGCTAATAGTCGTACGATTGTAGGGAACATCACCAACGACCAGTTAAAGATTTGCTGGAAACCTTCGTACGACGATCGCACGATTTCCTAAAACCCTTTAAGGTTACCTCTAAAAGAATGTCGACGACCAGTTCGATCCTAAGGAGGTTGTTGTGCATGATCAACAACCTCTCTGCGACTGGAATTGGTCGCACGTCAAGAAACGATTACGAACGATTATTGCAGACAGGCCATAAGTGGTCGTAGGCCTAGTGGGACTGAGCCCTGTGGTTGTTGTTCATGATCAATAACCTCTCTGCGACTAAATTTGGTCGCACGATTGGAAACGATTACCAAAGATTACTGAAGACCACCCGCGATTAACAATGACTTGTCGTGCGACCTTCGCACGAATATCGGCTACCAGACGTCGCTAGCAATCGTAAACATTCTTTAGGGGTCGTATGGCCTATTGGGACTGGGCCCTTAGATGGGTTAGGTAATCATGCGATCGTTGTACGAAGGTCTACAACAATCTTTAACTGGTCGCTGATGATCTTCCCTATACTCATACGACTGACTGTCAGCGACCTTTGTACAATTACCTACGACTGTCGTGCGATCGCCAGCGACTGCCTAAAGATTACCCGCGACAAGGCATAGACCACACAACAGGTCGGAAGTGATTGTGGCACCTTCGTACGAATTCCAGTGACTTGGCGTACGATCGTCATCAGCCTGTCTTAAGATGGTCTCAGATGCATCTCTAATGTGACTGCGAATCAGTTTTTTTTAATTTAGTCTCCGACAATCGCAGATAGGCGCCGGTTTCAGAGGTCTCAGAGGTCGCCGATGGTCTTTAACGATGGCAAGCGCTAGTGGGACTGTAGCCTAAGCGAGACTCGGTAGGTATTTGTTATAGTCTAAATCTACCTCCATCCGTCCCGCCTTGCGTCCCTCGCTCTCTATCTAGGTCGTTATCGTTTCCTCAAACCCTCCCTTTCTCCACCTTTCTCTCTTTTTCCTTCTATTTCTGTCTCTTATTCTCTCCCCATCCGTAAATCTGGTATAAATGTTTGACATGCATCCATCCGATTTATTTAACATTCTCAGACACTACTGACAGACTGCCAAACAGCTTGGGGTCTGATGAGACACCAATGTATTCAGCGTCTTATCACCAGCCAAACTGTTTGAACATGCTCGATATTTCGCGGAGTAAGAGTAATTGTGTTCCTCTCTTACGAAATAATGGTTGCGGAAATTGATTCTTATCTACTGCAAAATACTTCAGTTTCCAATTAAGCCAGCAATTATTTAGATGTGGTAAACGGATTTTCAAATTTGGAGATTTCAACATCTTCGTTGTTTTTCACTTCGCCGAACAAATACTGTGAAACATATGCGCAATTTCTTGATGCTCTTCAGCATTAGACACGATCTGTTAGCAACATGAACATATTATACAGTAGAACCCCTATAAACCGGACGTTCATTATAGTACAGTAAAATCCCTATAATGCGACCACATAAAAGAGGCATAATTCTGGGCGTTAGACGCAGATGGTAGCTTAATGCAGGACAAAGGTAATGCAAAAAGCTCATGGAGGAGCTTTCTGCATTACTTTTGCCATGCATTAAGCAACCACCTGCTTTTAAAGGCATCCATGTTAATTCATTAAGTGGTCGCATTAGAGGGGCTCTACTATATACATATCGGTATTAGAGACAGGTGGCAGTGATATCATTCGGAAAGCTCCTCTGGGAGGTTTTTGCACGACTTTCACCCTGCATTAATCAGACACCTGCCTAAAAGTATCTAAATTATTCTCGACTATAATTTCGGTTTAGAGTTTAACTGTACATGTAAGCTCTCATAGAAAACCTTTCAGACTTTCATAATATATGCAATTCACAAACAGCAGGTGTTAAGTGCTTGTGTTGTGGCAGTAAAAAGTTGCCCCTTACTTCATGCTCAGTGTTGTATTACCTGGTCCTTTGGAAGCATTAGTTTTGATGTTATTATTTCTGAAAATTGAGCCGGTGCTATGAGGCGTGAGTAGTGTTGCACTTTTAATTGCTATTCATGAATCCGAGTCTCCAATTTTCTATTTTCGCTTTGCTACCTCTGCTTTCGAATGGTCTCCCACTTTCATAATATTTGTATCGGAGATAAGTCCTTGTACACAGACACATATGTACGGTTGAACTTCGATAACTCGAACTTCAAGGGACCAAACAAATTAGTTCGAGATAACAGAAGTTCGACCAATCCGATTTATAATCCAAATAACTCCGTAAGGTCACGGCTTAACACAGGTCTAAAGTAATGCTGAAAGCCCCTGTAGGAGCTTTCAGCATTATTTTAGACCTGTATTAAGCTGTCACATGTGTTTCTAGATAGCTATAGCGATACAATTTAGAGCAGTTTTGTATTGTAGGCTTTGGAAGTACGTAACATTTTGTTCGAGTTATCTCGAGTTCAAGTTATCCGAGTTCAAGATAGCGAAGTTCAACTGTATCTGAAAGTTGGTGTAATGCAGAACTTATGTTACCGGGTATTTCCTGGATTTAGTAGTCGTTTTAGCAAGGTTTTAGTGTACGATATTCAGTACGTCATTTACACGCGTTTTCATGTCTTTTGCAAACATAGACATTCCAGTATAAACTTCCTATAGGAGCCGTCTGATCAGGGTATACTCTGTTTGTTTATAAAAAAATCATAATATACAGTTGAACTTCGATAAATCGAACTTCAAGGGACCGTACAAATTAGTTTGAGATAACAGGAGTTCGAGTCATCCGATTTCTAATCTGAACAACTTCTCAGGGTCACAGCTTAATACAGGTCTAAATTAATGCTGAAAGCTCCTGTAGGATATTAAGCTGTCACATGTGTTTCTAGATATCTGTAGAGAGACATTTTTAGAGCATTTCTGTATTGTAAGTTTTGGAAGGACTGAAATTTTTGTTCGAGTTATCCCAAAGCTCGAGTTATCCGAGTTAGAGATACATGTATCGGCGTTCAACTGTATCTGGCTCTATAGTTTCTACGTAAACTAAAGCTTCATGTCCACTTATGCCATTACAAAATTACAGCTAATGAATATTCATGATGTCATTATTTTCGTGAATATTGTACTGGGAAATGGTTAATTTGTGGACTAATATGAAATCGATTGTAATACAAATGTCTTGCTCTTATTTATAAGAAGTTGTTTGCGTGTAAGTAATATGCGAGTAAATAACCAAGCAACAGTAAATTGAATATTACTGCTATTTCTTAGGAAATAAATGGGAACAAAAGTTGAGTGATGTTGTACTGCGTTGGTCATTATCGGACTTAAGATTAATACACTGACACGAACGAGTTCTGAACAGAACGAAAAGTGGACTTGCTTCATGGTAATCACTTTGATAAAGATTCAATTTGTGCCTTGTCATAGGAACACCACGTACATTGAACTTCGAGGGACCGTACGAATTACTTCGAGATAACAGAAGATAGTCATTTGATTTCTAATATTTGCAAATTATCATGTTCAAAGTTTAATGCAGGTCGAGAGTAATGTTGAAAGCCCGTGCATTAAGCTTTAATATTAGATATGCGTAGTGATATATTTCAGAACAATTATGTAGAGTAATTTTTGGACTGACCTTTGACATCGAGTCATATGAAATTCGAGTTATCTGAATTCGAGATACCGACGTTCTGCTTATAGAGTTGATCAATTTAAGTCATATTATGGGACATGCCGCGTTTGAGTAGAATTGCATGTATAGCCATACTCACTCCACTTTCAATACAAATGCCATTATATATGCATCCTGTTGGTAATAACCCAATGTCCCTTCCAATCTGACAACACTCATTCACAAAGAAACATACTATATTAAAGAGAAAACACAGGGTGTGTTATACAGTAAAACCTCTCTATTACGACCACCAAATTGTGTTAATTAGTTGTTATCTAGGGCATGTGGCTGCTTAAAGCAATGTAAAAGTAAACCTGAACGCTCCTATAGGAGCGTTCTGTTTTACGTTCACAATGCTTTAAGCAGCCACCTGCCTTTTAACACAAAATACTTGATGTAATTTAGTGGCCGTTATAGAGAGATTTACAGTTCACAATTACGCAGGGTTCTAACGTACAGCCATCTCATATTCCAAGTGCGATCATCGAATTTTAGATCATACTTTCTCTCGTTTGAAGTACGGCTTTGCGTATGGTAATGGATGTCGTAAAGTGG
Source organism: Azorinus chamasolen (assembly GCA_963576725.1). Lineage (NCBI taxonomy): Eukaryota > Metazoa > Mollusca > Bivalvia > Cardiida > Solecurtidae > Azorinus > Azorinus chamasolen. The sequence continues at coordinate 37,370,846 of OY755252.1, read as the reverse complement.
GACTTACAATAAATGTGAGCGTACCATCGTCCGTAATATGGGACATTGAACCATTGGCCTGCTATAAATAAAACAAATCATTGAACCATTGGCCTGTCATAAATAAAACAAATGATTCCACCAATGAAATCGGACAGCAGACAAGCTAACCTAAATGACACACGGATGAATAGATACATGTACACTAACCATCAAATGAATGTTCCTGTTATAATGTGATCATAAATACTAAGGTATCGTGATACATGTGGACTGAATATGAGCAGCTTTTGTAAATGTTTGACGACTTTCAAGAGGCCTTTTAACCATTGCTATATTGAATATCTATTTTAGAACACAATGCGTATTTATTGCCCGATATCATAAAAAGCACGCTTACAGATGATGTTTGGTATTGGTAGAAACTGTATGATCTGCTAGAGTACGTGATTACTTTCGTTAAAACGGTTTAAAACTATTGACCGTGTGTCAAACAGCTTGGATTCTGGTGAGATGCCGAGCTACTCGATGTCTCATCTGGACCAAAGTTATTTCTTAATGAAAGTCAGGTCCAGCTTAGCAGAGTAGGGTTAAATGTGTGATACATTGAAATTATAACGGAACAAACGTGTAAAAATATTCATAGTTTGTAAAAACAATAATCACAAATTATAGTTACACATAAACAACCCTTATTATTGTAAGCATAATGGTATATTTAACATCAGTAATTTCATATTTTGTCGACTTACATAAAACTAAAACTCAGCATCTCGACATCTCATCAGGACCTGGGTTCAAGGTTATAAAACTACTGAGTCTGAGTCTGAGACCATCCTCAAGTATCTGAATGGTCAGAGTCTGAGCCAGCTCAGCCTTTGACCAATCAGATGCTTGAGAATGATCTCAGACTCAAGCAAAAAGCTTTATAACCTCGGGGTCAAAACTGTTAGACACCTAGTAAGTAGTGTCTGAACAACTTGCTCGAATCGGAAATAGTCCAAATGGCATCAGAGCCTAATGTTAGCAGATATTATTTCGTTCACAGCGGGATTTCCTACCTGATAGAGGTTTTGTACGGTCAACAATGAACGTTACAATGTGGAATAGGGCAAAAACCATTATACAGTAAAATCTCTCTATAACGGCCACTAAATTGCATCCAGTATTTTGTGTTTAAGGCATGTGGCTGCTTAATTAATACAGGATTGTCTGTACTTGATTTATATCATTTATATTTTGTTTGCTTCCTGTAAAGGAAATGTATTGTTCTCGCTACAATCTTAACAAATATGTATGTATTGTAGGATAAAGAACATTCTTGTAATGTTTAATGCTGAAATAAAATGTACTGTATTGTATTGTATTGTAATTAAAGGTGAAATTAAAACAGAACGCTCCTATAGGAGCGTTTTGTTTTACTTTCACCTTGCTTTAAGCAGCCACCTGCTCTAAATACCAACTAATTAACACAATTAAGTGACTGTTATAGTGAGGTTTTACTGTAGTATTGTACTGTGAAAGATTAATGTAAATATATAAATTAGCAGAGTGCTAGAAAAGATGCGTAAATTTAAAAAGCCCTATGCTGTGACTCTCTTTAGAATTGTCTCTTCGAGAAGATTTTAACGAGTGATCACAACATAGGGCTTGGTGAAGAAATGACGATTTTAGTATTTGAGTACACAGCTTTATCTGTTGGTCTGAGTTAGTATTAGCTTTATGACAATACATACACTGATAGAACAGTTGATGAAAGCTATTCTATTCCGTGTGACTGTCTAAAGTTTGCCGTATCCTTTGACAGTGTTAAAAGTACCATCTGCGAATCTTTAATGAACTATTTTGACCATAGGAGCCGTGATCAGGGTCTACCCAGGTTGCTATTTTATACTATAAATATATTATTATACAGTTTCTGTCATCGCTAAAACATCCTGTCTCCTTGTGCTTTCATAACAGATTAATCTAATTAATAGTCATGATGTCATTATGTATTTCATAAACATTCATGGAATAAAGGTTAGCAGTGTCTACAGGTTCTAGAAAGATAACTTCCATGGACGAGGAAAATCAAATTCAATAATATATTTAACCGGGTTACTCTGCGTCTCCTCTAGATCTAAACTGTTTGCATGTATTATCATAGACCAGTCTCTATGGCAAGGAAAGGGTTATGATAAAGAGCTATGTCTCTATGTAAATACATGAAACATTAGCATAAAGTGAAGTCTCGCTAACCTGAACATTTCAAAGTACATTTGAACTTCGATATCTCGAACTTCATGGGTCCATACAAATTAATTCGAGATGACAAAGGTTCGAGTTATCCGATTTTCAATATGAACAATGTTTCAAGTTCACAGATTAATGCAGGTCTAATGTAATAACGAAAGCTCCTGGAGCTTTCAGCAATATTTTCGACGTGCATTAAGCTGTAGCATGTGTTTCTAGATATGCGTAGTTGTACATTTTAAGAACAATTCTGTAAAGTGAATTTTGGAAAGGCCGAACGTTTACTTCGAGTTATCCAAAAGTTCGAGTTATCCGAGTTCGAGATATCGAAGTTCAACTGTATCATTTTCGGTCTTCAAGACAGGTGGCAGTTTAGTGCAAGGTGAAAGACATGGTGAAAGCTCCGCTGCGAGCTTTTTGTATGCCTTTCGTCTATTATGTCAATGTCATCTGTTGAAGGTACTGCATGGGTCAAACATATTGAAAGATGACGGCTACTTATTTAATATGTCATTGTTCTAGTGGGTTGAGTCGCATTCGCACGGAGATTATATACATGGCAACATATTTCACTTTATTTTACACTGACCCATTGACGGAGTAATAACACTGCTATTTGTAAGTAGTTTGGACCCAAATGAGATTCCGGGAAGCCGACGACCAGTCCCAAACCAAATCCCGTTTATACGGTGTCTTCTAGCCTATCATGTGATACACATGTTTCAGTAGTGAACTGGTCTTTCGTGCTATTTTTTGTGCGTGGTGGTCACATGATGCGATTCAATACTTTCGAGAATTTCTATTGGTGGATACAAAACTATTAATATATATACATTAGCACATATATGTAAATCAAGTGCATGAATCGGCTTCGTTCCCAAATGAAAACTATTTCGACAATCTTATGCACCAAATTGACCTCGACACTATGCAAAAACTCCATATTAAATTACAGTTAGACATGTGTTGAAATCTAGCATATATTTGTCATGTTGGTGTCAGGGCGGATGGTGACGCTGCCACCTGTCTTTGTGAACACCTAGGTGATGCGCGTCTGATTAAAATTTAAAATTGCTTACATAGTCACCTAACTGTAAACATGCATGCCAAATTCAGACCAAGAAAAATCTTGTGCCTAAATACTTTTGTTTCAATTTCTAGTTTAAATGATGCAAACGCTGTAGAGCCATAAATTACAGTCAAAACTTTAAAATAGCACCACGCCGAAAAAAGTAAATGTACATGTATATAAAAGAAGAAAGAGACGCACAAATATATAACAAACAAACAACAAGGGGAAGCTGGAAGTACCGCCTTGTAACGGTCAGCTGATAATTGCATTAGATCGTTAGGAACGCGCAAGGCATTAGGAACAGACTCAGTATCACATAGAATGCTTAAGTTGATAATATGTATATTTGAAAACCTTTAACTATACTTTTTATAGGTCTTTAAATGAAGGAATTTCCTAAACTCATGGAAATGTGCCAATGTGTTGCCCTGTATGCTTTTCTGTGATGTATCAAACGCATCCGATCGACTATAACAATAGTAAAAATGGAAATGGTATAAATATGTTAATAAACTACTTATGTCACACTTAACAAATGGTGTTCTGCGCACTGCAGTCTGATCAGCTGAGCCTATATCTACAGGAGTACCCCCAAAGTAACTCCAAGGCCTCTGTCTAGTTTAGATAAGATAATTTAGGCAGGTGACTGCTTAATACAGGGTTGAAAGTCGTACAGAAAGCTCATAGAGGAGATTTTTGCACGACTTTCACACTGTATTAAGCTTCAACTTGTCTCCAAGACTGACATCTATACTAAATGTAACATCCGGTTTAGGGATGTTTTACTGTATAATGAGTGTATAGCAATTCGATGTTCACGTTGGTCGAACATTCAAGTCCGTGAAACATTACGGTGTCATTGCGCCGTCGTTATTGTCAGAGATTGTCTTAAAACGAAACCCCACGTGGCAGCCACATGTCCATACACGGATTCCATTAAAACTTTCTTGATGGCTCGTGTAATTCTGTCAGACATTGTCACATGGAATTAGTTTTTAAATAGAATAAAAAAAAGAGAAAATATTACGAACTGACAAACACCAGTCCTGAATTTAGCAGATCAATACACAAAATCGGACAAATAAATCAAACGTATTCATTCATTCTCCGACACGTTTATTACAATTAAACCCCTCTGGATAATGCGACCACGAACAAGATGTCTAAGTCCGGGTCTTAACGGACGGTGGTACTTAATGCATGACGAACGTTATGCAAAAAAGCTCCAGCAGGAGCTTTGTGCATTACTTTCGTCATACATTAAGCAACCACCTGCTTTTATTAACATCATTGCTCAATCATACATTGGTCACTGTACAGGGGTTCTCTGTATTTCGTTTAATTGAAAACGTTCAACTGAATTGCCAGTGCCAATATAGTGACAGGTTTGCCATTAAAATTTTGCAAATAAAGTATATAGTATATTTAAGCTTTTGAAAATATCCTCCCATCCGGTGATTATCTATTATCATACTTTAGGAAAATATGCATGTTTACACCTTGGTCTGTAGACAATTATAGTTACCATGGATTCGTTCATAATTTGGAGTAGAAACCGATAAAACTTTTTTACAAACGTCAATGAAGTTGTGCTTAGCATGCTAAGGGTTAGGAAGCAGAACTGCTACATGTGATTATCATGAAAAGACCAGATAGCACAGCATGTGGACACCAGGTAGACTGCGAATAAACCGGCGTGTGACAATAACCATGCAGTAAATAGAGCGAGTGTGAATCTGTCAATGACCACATATAACAATCTGTGCAATGGCAAACATAATACATCAGCAGTTTCTATCAGCGAGCTGAACATTTATTTGTTAATGTTTTTAAAATTTCAGCTTTGTTAATAGGTAAACATGTATTTAGACCACATTAGAAATTAAATGTGGAAAACGGGTGCACAGGCATTGTTTTTAAAACAGCGTAGACCAAGACCAAATGGCTCCCGAAGGAGCCCTTTGATCAGTATCAGCACTGTTTGTTATTCAAAATCATCTCGCAAATTTACCCTTTCACACTCTATGGACTCTACTCATAAACCATGATAGACTAGTCCACTCAGCGTTGAAAGGGGTAATTTCTTTGGATTGTGGTATTCAGCCTTACCCTTTGTACAAACATACCAGACAGGCTAATCGGAATTCTCATTACAGAGAGTCTCTTGATATATTGCGCGGAACTGTCTAACCACATTCTTTTGAACGCAACAAAGCTAACAAGCGTCTATGGTAGGACCTGATGAGTTATCTAAGAATTACAACAAAGCTAACAAGCGTCACTGATTGATCTAAGAACTACACTGATATTGTGTCTGAAAGTTATCATGTACATTTGGGTCAAGTAAGAACAGCTGCAAGAATGTACAAGTAGGGGTATAATTATATAACGTAGATACAACAGACATACAGTACCCCCTCTAAAGAATTCTAGAAGAGAGGAATGTAGATATTTTTGGCAGGTGGCTGTTTAATGCAGGGTGAAAGTCATACCTAGGGGAGCTTTCTGTATTACTTTCACACTGCATTTAGCTGCCACCTGTCTCCAAGACAGACATTTATGCTAATTTAACGTCCGGTTTAGATTATTGTACTGTACTAACATAAATTGCAGGACCTTGTTTCCAGTTATAAAAAACCTTCAGATGAAACTACGACCATTGACAATATTTCACCCTCTTATTCGTTGAAACGTTTTGGAAACGTCTGACTGAGTAGCAAACAACAGCTTATATATGAATGTGACATGTTACCATTAGAAATCTCATCTAGGTCCAATCTGATTGCAAGTGCCAACTAGGTCGCTTTTAACAAGAGCTCGTATGTTAACATAATATTGTAATACATTACGTGTAATAGTACATAAATGACACCGCTTACTTAGCCTGTGGTTATGTCTTGTCTAATGTAAGTAGGACCTGTATTAAGCGAACATTAAATAGAAGTTTAATCATAGGTCCACAGGGCAGGTAGCAGCCTACTGCATGTTAAACGTAATATAAAATGTTCCTATAGGAACGTTCTGCATTAATTATGCCCTGTATTAATCATTAATCTGCTTTTAAAGATACAGATGTTCAACAAATGATCGGCCACTTAGAACATGTTCTACTGTACGCATCGATAGTAATCCTTTGAATGCGGATCTTGAATGTAATGTCATTTGCAAACGCTGTAGCCCTCTGATATGGATATGCACTGTTTCTCATTCTATTCTGGCAAATTTAAACCTTCCGTGCTGAGTGGGCTCTATAGTTAAATATCGATGAACCATTCCACTTTCCTGGTGCGTTAAAATTTACTACTTCTGACTTTCGGCTCGGGCTGATATAATTTCACAGTTACATGTAACGTCGAAACAAATACAATTTTGTGTAAGACATTTTTACAAAATTCAATGTACTATTGAAGGAAAACAACTATTTGATATGTATTGAATTTTGGTTTAACCCTTTCCCTCATATTGACGACTTTTGACGACTCTGTAAAAGTCACTTTGTGAAACCATTGTGATAAATAGAGCATTTGCTCCTGTAGGAGCAAATGCTCTATTTATCAAAATGGTTTCAAACTACAAAATTCTAAAAATTTCCTTTTCTCTAATAATTGCTTCTTTTCGGTAGATTAATTCAAAGAGGTTGTATCTAAAATAGCCTATGAGGTAATGGGTTAACAGCGAGGTTAAACATTCTGGTTAGGTGATTATATAACACATATATACATGTCAGGTGGTTATATAACACATATATACTGGTTAGTTGGTTATATAACACAGATATACTGACCAGATGGTTATATAACACAGATATACTGTCGGTTTTGATCAGGCAATGAACAGTTCCGTGAATGTTGTGCACTTCGTTATGCTTCCGGTGTTACTGTGGAGGTTTGTGTGACATCTCCTGCCTGATTCTGATTCCTCTTTTTAAAATGGTTTAGTGTAGTCAATAATAGGATAAACACATTACATCGAAGTATTTCTATTGCGTTGCCATGGTGTAAACATGCCCCTGGCAGTTTCATGTGAATGCAATCACACCCTGTTAACCTACATTTAGAGTAAAAATCTATTTCAGCTAAAATGTTGATCGGATGCATTTTTACCACTTTCGATTCGACAAAGTGTTTTAAAAGAACTATCGACCAAGTGGACACCCGTTGTTTCAGTTGGTTCCACGCTGTTCACAAAAAAGCGGGGTAATAATTGTTATTCAAGCTATACATCAGTCTGACCCTTAACCCTTTCGCTGCCAATGCCGGATCTGTGATTACCTATGCAAACAGTTTGGATCCAGATGAGACGCCGAGTAACTCGGCGTCTCATCAGGATCCAAACTGTTTGTTACTGTTACTATGTTTTTGAAACAAAAATGAAGAAAATAAAAAAAATGAAATTTTGTAGCAGACGACAAAGTTAGCAGACGACAGAACTTGGCAGCGAAAGGGTTAACGTTGCAAACAAAGATCAACGGGCACTTGATGGCGTAAATTTAGTAAATGTAAATTAAACTCATGGCTAAATATGTATAGTTAAACCATAGCTAACCATGTGTGGTTAAATCATGGCTAACAATGCACAGTACACCCGTCTAAATATAAGTTGTAAAAGAGAATAATTTAGGTATTTTAGGCAGATGGCTGCTTGATACAGGGTTAACGTCAATGTGAAACCTCCTAAAATATACCCTTATGCATGACCTGCAACCTGTACTACGCTGCCACATGTCTGAGAGACTGGAACTGATACTAATCTTAAAATCCTGTTTAGAGGGGTGTGTACTGTATTTGCGTGCAAAGGCATAATGGACAAGTACTTTTCTGTAGGCTCTACTGGTATATTATTCTCATGTCGTGCGAGTTATATCGAAATGGAATTAGATTAGCGATGCTTTATGTTTTCTATGCCGTAGTCGCATACATAACCGTCACGAAGGAGTTTAAAATAACGATAATAATATAATAGATAGGATAATCAACAAGCAATATATTCGTAATTCTATCTAATCACATTGTCTCGTGCGTTAAATTTTTAGCCATTGGAATAGTATAATTTGTTTTCACCTGAAAAATAGAATACCGGTAATTCGATATCTTCTAAAAAGACAAATAATCCGAAGTGTGAAGATAACGACATCCTGTGTCTGGCTTCGAAATTTAGAACGAGTGATAATGTCAAAGGTCGAATACATCAAAAAGGCTACGACGATTGACTTTAGCTGATAAGATTTTATCGATTTACCGAATGATTGCATACTTGTTTGATTTGTTTTGTTGGCAGGGTAAATGTCAAAGTTTAAAGCTTCCTTTGGGAGCTTTCAATCTGACTACCACCCTCAACTAAGCTACAACCTGCATTACATACCGGCATAGATGCTAATGTAAATGTCTCGTCTAGAGAGGTTGTACGGTACATTACATTGGTATTCAGTTGGTTGCATTTAATGGAACTCATTCCATTAGAACTGGTGCGGAATATCATTATCACATGGCTATGCTTTTTTGTTTGGAATAAAACTTAGATATTTTATTCCTTTCTCTATTGGAAAGCACTTATTAAGACGCTAAAGTACCTCGCTGGACCCTGTGTGATCACATTACAGGATATCAGTGTGACATATGGACTTTCATTTTCTCTCGTAAGAATCAAGAATGTCTCATTTGCAGAGACGTACCCATAACTCAGGGTCCATGCTTATAAAGCTTTTTAGTTGAGTCTGAGTTCGTTCTCAAACTTTTGATTGGTCAGATTTGAGGTCTCAAGCTTTTGATTGGTCAGATTTGAGCGTTTGGCTCAAATCTGACCAATCAAAATTTTGAGAACGAACTCAGACTCCACTAAACGTTTTATAAGCATGGTCCAAGCCTTGTTTGACTTACACTGAGTTATAAACATGACACACGTAGTGCAGTAAACGTTTTCTCCTTAGATTGGGAAATACTGTGTTTGATAGTAATTACCAGACAAACAAAACAATTACCGAGAAGTGTTACATACGTGAATACAGACAAACACAACTTAAATAATCTAGTTGTGCAATTGAACACAATATGGTTTAACCGATTCCCTCATATTGACGACTTTTGACGACTCTGTAAAAGTCACTTCATGAAACCATTGTGATAAATAGAGCATTTGCTCCTATGGGAGCAAATGCTCTATTTATCACAATAGTTTCAAGCTACAAAATTCTAAAAAAAATCATTTTCTCTAGTTAATGCTCCTTTTCGGTAGACTTATTCAAAGAGGTTGTATCTAAAAATAGCCTATAAGGGAATGGGTGAAGTGATTTCTTCGATGTTAAGGCCATTGCTGACACTAATCAGCTGAGAACTGCTTACATAATTTTACATCTCATATTGATGTTGTAAACTAGCCCTACTTAGATTCTACAAATATTGCTATGATAGGGCAATCCAAATACATCTTTAGCACAACGCCGGTGTAATCACAACATAATTAAAACGGACCTTCACTTGAAGATGCAATTTTCCGCTATACCTTTTTAATCATTTGTTTTATTTTACTAATTGGAGACACTAGCAGACCCTAGCAGAAAAAAAGCAATAGTCCATATTATTTATAGTAAGGCGTGGTTCTATATTGCCTTCCCCTTTACATAATAATATTGCGCATATGCAAACAGAGTATAGTAAAATATGTCCTAAGCGGAAATTCATTGATTGAAAATAGGATTCTTAAAAGAATTCGTTTAGGAACGTTCTGCATTACTTATGATCTACATTAAGCTTCCACCTGGCTTACAGACATATCATTTCATCTCTGTGTGATGGCAGCTTCAGAAAGTTCTACTGTAGACGCATATCTTGATGGAGTTTTTATACGCACACATAGCAAAGGTGCGTATATTGGGGTGACCCTGTCTGTCCGACCGTCCGTTCGTTCGTCCGTCTGTTCGTCTGTTCATCAGTCAACATTTTGTTTGTCAGCCGTTTTCTCGGAAAACTATTCGATGGATATTAATGAAACGTCACACATCAAGATCTGAAGCTGAGTCGATTCTGAGTTCTTTATTTGTTCTTACGGAGTTATGGCCCTTGCACTTACAAATGCAAATATATGCAAATATGAGGATGGCCGTAACATTTTCATATCAAATGACATTTACTCCATGTTCATATGAACAAAGCAAAGAACGCACTCTGTTCAAGGGCCATATATGACCCTAGAACTGAGTGTGTTCGTTGCTTTATTCGTCGGCCAAATTTTGGTTTGTCTGTTGATGGTTTTACTTATTCATTTGCTTTTCCTGATAGTGTAAAATGTTTTCTTAGTGTGATTAAAGCCAGAAAAAATGAGACGTCGCAAACGCGCTACTGAAACCTCGGCCGACAAATATGATCAACTGAATCTGCCAACGTAGTTCATAATAGTTTGAGTCATAGTTCAACTTTCTATTATAATCCCTCCATTTCAATTATTTTTTTCAATCATAGTTCGTTCCCTAAGTATAGAGCGGAACACCAACTTAGATAGTGTTTAGATTATTTTTTCCTTAATGAATGCAAAGCAGACGCATTGGTGTACAATGATTTAACGTGTTGATAACTTTAATACAATGGCTTGTGTACACATTGCATTTTTATTGATTTTTATTTTAGCTGTGTTGAACTGTCAAGGAAAATGAAACGCATTTGTGTTGTTGTTTTTGTTTCACAATTTAACATGTTTTATCACAGACATGTAATGAATAGATGGTATCGTTCTCTCCAACAGGACGTAATGCATTTTAACGCGAATGCTGTTTCATTTTCTGAGACTGCGTGCTACTTGATATATTATTCTTCAAAACTTGTAAATAACATAGCACAGTCGGGTGAATAATATTGGAAATACTCGAGTTAAAACAGTCCATACATTCAGGAAAACTAGTACTGAAGGGAATCAGTACCAACACATTTGTCTTATCAGTAGGTGTAGTTCAGTTAACATAGCTATAAGATATATGTTGTATGTACAGGGTGCATACGATGTATTTATATTATCACTGTTAAACATAATTTTAATCATGCCTACATATCGAATGCCGGCCTCAGTAAAATTCCCACTGGCTTAACTATTTCGCTGCCAAATGTTGTTGTCTACAAACTTTGTCCCCTGCTGCATTTTGATTGTTTTATACTGTATTCTATTTTTCTTTTCAAGAATCAGTCACAGTAGCAAACAGTTTGGATCCTAATGAGAAGCCGAGGTACTCGGCGTCTTATCTGATTCCAAACTGTGTGTACATATATTCACAAGATCCGACATTGGAAGCGAAAGAGTTAATATAAAATGAGGATGCCATTAAGGAGTGAAACTATTTTCCACTTAGACAACGAAGAGCGTGAGCCATTTTGTAAAGATTAACATCCATCATTTGATTCAAAACCAGTAAACAAAGTCATAAATCAGAATTTGTACTGATTCCATAAATGCAAACACAGTAAACGCCAACTAAACCGGGAGTATATTAGAGACACATTATTGTATATGTTTTAGGCAGATTGCTGCTTTCGGCAAGAGTTTCATCCTGCATTAAGCTGACGCATGTCTTCAAATCGATATTGATACTAAATTGAACGTCCACTTCAGATCTTTTCCAACTGCATCTAAATACTAGAACCAATTACCAGCTTAGAAATCCAGAACATTTTACCGTGCCACTATGTCGAACTGAAATCATGCACAGATCTTGCATACCAAGTTCTATTGAAATGTGGAATAACTTAGACAGAAATATTAAATCAGCAACGACTTTAAGATCCTTCAAATCCAACCTAAAGCATAATACTACGATCACGATCCCTAAGTTTTATTTACACGGCAACAGTCGATTAGCAGTTTTCCAAGCAAGGATTCGAAACAACTGTAGTAATTTAAAATCAGATCTCTATAACAACAAATTATCTCCTGATCCTCTCTGTGCCCAATGTAATACATATTCAGTAGAAGACGCAGAACATTTCTTCTTCAGATGCAGTCGGTTTCAAACTCAGCGTATTGTTTTATTTAATCAAACAAGAGATTGTCATCCACTTAGCACCGAATCTTTGTTATTCGGAAATAATTATGTCTCTGTTAAAGATAATTGCACAATTTTTGAAGCTGTTCAGATCTATATAAGGAATACTAAGATATTCGAATAAGCATCAAAATGTTAGGGACAGTTTATTTTTCCTGACTCAATTCTTGCTGTTGGTAATCATCAGGACAGTGTTGATAAATTTCTAAGTGTTACACAAAAGTTGAATGAGGAGTAACAACAAGTTTTGAGTCAGACCCAAACTCTTTTCTGCTATTTAATTTTACTGGTGTTTTAATTGCTACATTTTAAGGATTCTTAATGTCTGAGTGTAGTAATTACTAGATCTGAAGCGTCACAGAAAGCTACACCTTACAGCAGCAGTCACTTTAGCCTGACCACTTAATTGCCAAACTTCAGTTTACAGTACCTAGTACTATTAGACCTTCATACATATTCTTTGTCTTTTCTTCATGATATGTTGTTAACATTTAGTCATATTCTCCTTCTTCTTTAATCATCATCTTCTGCTTCTTCTACTTTTTCCTCTTGTCTTTTTTGTGTATGTTATAGTGTATATATAGCCATATTGCTAAATACTCAATTGCAATGTTAAAATTGTAGGGGAAGGGCCGTAACTAATGTTGAAAGAACTTGTGGCCCAATCCCTTTCAATATTTATTGAAATAAAATATGTTTAAACTAGAGGAGTTTTGCTGTAATAGACCATATTGCGTGTTGATGGGAATAGGCGAATATATGAGAATCTGATAAATACATTCTGAATGATGTCAGTAGCAATTACTGAAAATCCTTATCCCGGTAACGGTATCAATTAGTAGTATGTACCTGATAGGAAACGGTCATAGCACAGCATATAATGTCCGTGATATACATGTTGTGCAAACGTTTATGATCAAAGGCATTTGTAAACAAGGCTGCAAAAAATAAGTAATATCATTATTTCAATGATAGTTCCTTATCCCGATAACGGTATCAATTATTAGTATGTACATGGTAGGTTATGGCTCTAATTTCTGTGATGTACATGCTGTTCAAACGGTTATGATAAAATAAAATGTTAAGCAATAAAAAGTAATATGATGTCAATGATAGTTTGAAAGATGTCAATCATGTCAATTGCATTTTATATAGATATTATACTCACCAATTCATACGTTTAACACGTTAATCTGTTAATAATGCGCGCCCAAGTCAGTGCCCGCCTCCTTCTAGAACTTAGTAGTACATATATTAACTTCTAGATCGCTCACATACAAAACACATTAGTTGTAACATATTGATGAACGATGACAATAGACTCGTTTTTATCATCAATTTTAGCTATTGATAATATGTAGCATATAAGTAATAAACACATATTTTTAAACACAAAGTAATCGATAACTGCACATTTGTATGTTACCTTTCGATGCATACTACATGTTCGTTTCAATCTATCATGCTTTAACAGTATTGCATGCTTATCATCCGATGTGTGTGTGTCAATTTTACCTAACTCAAATATTTTCAAACCTTTGAGAAACTAGTTGAATATATTGCCTTCTGACTAGACACCAGATATATAAATTCGGAAAGTAACCGAACGTCATATGCGCTCATTTGTATGCCTTTGCAACAGAGTAGACACAGATCAGATTTCTTCTGCACGAATCGTCGAATTTTATTCAGTTCTGTATTCTCCTATGAACTTATACAGATCAGATAACATGCAGTAGAGCATACTAATTATGTCTTAAGCGACTTTATCTTAATGGGATACAGGCATCGTAAAATTAAGTGGTCATCCAAAGCAGCACAAAAGCAATACACAAAGCTCCCTGTACTACTTTTAGCATGCATTAAGCTATCATTTGGCTTACAGACCAGACTTGAGATCCATTTTAATGGTCTCTTAAGACAGGTTCTACTGTATATAGCGAATAAAAACTATCCAACTAGACTCTTTTAGACTAGACTGCGATAGTAAATGTTTACAGCATAGGTCTAAATAAGGTACGTTAATTAAAACATTTTCAAGAATAACTTCTTTATTTGTCGAAAAGTCGATTCTAAAGAGATGTCATTACGCAGGCTTTGGTGGAAATTAAATACTTTAGTACTTCAATATCCACGTTTATCTGTTGCTCTGTTTAAACTGTTTGTATTTAATCATTTGTTTCTTACCTTTTAAGACATTTAATAGAAACATGAGAGGAATAAGTAGGCAACTCGGCGTCTTATCAGGGTCTATACTCTTTGAACTCTGTTTAGCTGTGTATAAAGACATCCAAGAAATGTCAACTGTTGAAATTGAAGCAGACGAGCATGTCAAGATGTATGATGATTTGTACATACAATGTTCTTTTTTGTCTTTCCCACTTATAATATTTATTTATTTCATATAAAAATAGTTGTATTTCCTTACTATTTTCTTTTAAAGACAATTTCGTTATCATTCTTAAAGTATATATATAATACATAAATTACCTTCATTTATTCGTTACCGTATTTCGTTTTGAAGATGTAATGCATAAGCACCCTGAACCCGCTATATCTAACTTTAACTATTCCACTGCAAAATTTGTCAACTGCAAACTTTATCGTCTGTTATAATTTTCCATTTTTATTTTTCCTCTCAGGAAACAGTCACAGTAACAAACAATTTGGATCCTGATGAGACGCCGAGTAACTCGGCGTCTTAACTGGATCCAAACTGTTTACGTAGCTTATCACATATGCTTCATTGACAGCAAAAGAGTTAAACCCGAACATGTTGCGAATTTTTCGCCTAATGATAACGTCTGGACAACATCGCATAAGTCGTTCTCTAGATAAGTGACATTTCAAGGTTACTTGCCGTCTGTAGTGTTTTTAATGCCGTCGTACGGTTCATTTGGTTTTAATATTTTGTTTTTGTTTTTGCAGCTTGGACTCCCAGTCCGTTTATTAAGAATCGAACATCAACAAAATATACAGTATCACAGACATGACATGAACAGACAGAAAAAGACAAGTATACATATATGCAATAAGAGAGAAAACGTACATGTTGGAATATATTTAACAGTGGATATTTACTATAATCTCGTTAGACTTATGCCATGTGGCACTACAGATAAGTTCACTGTATATGTTTGAGCATGTTATAATAAAATGTCAAAAATATATTTTAATAAAGGTATTTATAAATCTGTTTTACGACACCTGTGTTCTCATAGTAATTAATCCAATCATTCAATTTGTTAAAACGTTCAGATGTTAGATTGCAAGTTTTCATGTTGAGTTTGAATCCTCAATCACAAGAAGATGTTATAAAAGCCTTCAATGATACTTGTCGATATTTGGATGATATTTTTAACTTAGATAACCCTTTCTTTAATGCTCTGATTCCTACAATTTATCCTAAAGAACTCAACTTGAATAAAGCTAACCCGTCCGACAATTATGCAGCGTTTCTTGACCTAGACCTTAAAATTAATAATGGAATGATTTCTTCTAAAATATATGACAAAAGAGATGATTTTGATTTTAATATTGTAAATTTTCCTCATCTTGACGGGGATGTTCCCCGTGCTCCATCTTACGGGGTTTATATATCTCAACTTATTCGTTTTGCTAGAGCTTGTTCATCTATTGACGATTTTAACAGTCGAAATCTCATTTTAACTGAAAAACTGCTTAAACAAGGATATAGATACCATAAACTAAGAAAAACTTTCTCTAAATTTTACTATCGAAATCTCTCGCTTATTGGCAAGTACAAATGTAATCTCAAGGTACTTTTGCGACACGGTATTTCACATCCTGAATTTTATGGTGATGTGATTTACAAACTTCGTAGAATTATTGGACATACCCATTTTCTCACTTTGTTCATCAAATATATAAAACAATTCATTAAAAAGGGATATGATCCTGTATTATTACAACATACTGCATGTTTGGTTGTGAACCCTTTTACAGTTGGCAATCACGCTGGCCTCTTTGCATGTACGCCGACAAGAAAGGTTTAGTACTCTATGAAGGCGACCTCTTAAATCCAGAAATGGAAGGAGAACGTCGGATATCTGTACTATTTCATTTTTGTCGTACCCTTTATTACTTTTCTACAGTTACTCTGTTTGCAGCTCAATCATTGAGTACACTAGCGATAGGTGGATACAGTATGTTCAATTAAATGTTTTTTTGTTATACATGCACTTTACCACTGTATTTGCTGTCGCGGTTGTTGTAGATTAGTCGGAGAGGGGATACGTTTATTTACACTGTTTGTCTTTTAGGATGGGGATGGAATAAGGGTGAGGTTGGGCGCCCATAAACCGGTTTAAACCCCCGGTGACTTTTGTCACTGACCGTTCCAAGGCGGTACTTCCATCTTCCTCCTATTGTATGTTTGTTTTGTCTTTGTGCGTCTCTTGTTGTTTTTTCTACCCATGTATATTTGATGTTTCCTTGTGTTGCTGTTCGGGCGAGTGTTTGTTCTGTATGTGGTATTTCCTGCATGACTCATTTTTGTACTTTCCTTCTTCTATCGCTATAGAAGTAACCATTGTATATTGCAAAACCTGTCCAGATAATATTGATATAATTATATTCTTCTACAGAAATTGTATAGCCTGTATATACCTTGCTGTTTTTTGTATACCACAGAAACTAAGAACATTATAATATTGTTCCAAAATGAGTTTAGATATACACAGTCAATGAATAAATAGTTAAATTTGGTTTTCAGTTTTATTCCAAGATTTTCCACAAAACGATACAAATGAGAGATGATAACGAGCTACTGCCACGAATAGATCTTGGAACTAAATGTAACTGAATGCTTGCAGTTGACAGCAGAATAGATTGACACGCATGTTTTAGTTAAATGAAATAATTGACTGACGAGGACTGATCTCGACAGTAAATGTTGATAATGATCGAATGTTATCTTTCGTGTGTTGCTGCCGTATTAAACGTATATTTATATTGTGTTTAAACATTTAGAACAAAGACCAACGTTAGCTGAATGGTTGCATGCGCACTATACCTAATGGAAGGCATCTCCAATTAGGCCAATGTCATGTTAATGTTAACACATCAAATGACACTGTAAACCATATCACATTACTTACCATTGTACCCATTCCGTTTAGAATAGTTGTAACCAGACAATGTTTCTATGTCAAACAATAGTTTTATTTTCCTTTTCTTTATTTCCATATGAAACAAGACTGTGGGCTCATTTGAAAGACATCGACATAAAAATTCTAATTATATTTTAACTAAAATTAAAAATGGACAGTATTACATTTATTCATTGAGCTCTTATGATTTCTCTACATTCTATACTACTCTACCTCACCATTTAATATAGGATAAACTGATTAAATTAATAGCAAAACCTTTTGCCAGATAAAATAGAATGTTCCTTGCTTGTAATGCTCAACGTTCGTTCTTTTCGAATGCAGAAGTTTAACATTACACAATGTGGACTTGCATTGATGTTTGTAGAGCTCTAACTTTTCTTTTAGATAACATATGTGTGCGATATGGGGATACAATATATCGTCAAGTTGTTGGTATACCT
Source organism: Azorinus chamasolen (assembly GCA_963576725.1). Taxonomy (NCBI): domain Eukaryota; kingdom Metazoa; phylum Mollusca; class Bivalvia; order Cardiida; family Solecurtidae; genus Azorinus; species Azorinus chamasolen. The sequence goes on along the minus strand of OY755252.1, from coordinate 37,352,963 downwards.
ATGGGTACGAATTGTGACCCTACAAACTTCGGAAAATATGGAGGCATAGCCATTTTAATTATTTGTTTATTAAACGCATTAAACTTTTTACGAATAAAGGGTTATTACCCCCCCCCCATTATATTGCAAAGCACTGCATTGTAGGAGCACATTTGTCTCTGGGCACATTTGTCTCACGTGGTGTGACCGATGTGCTCGTAAACAGTCATATTTGCGACAAATTGGAAATGGGACAGATGTGGTCGACACACAATAGAAAATGACACTCGAAGCACATTTGCCTCACATTCTATCATATCCTACTAAAATACTACTTAAAAGAAAAACTGATTCTGCTTAGTACATTGTATTTCTCCGAAAGGGTCGATATAGAAATTAATTGCCTGTCTCTCTCTCTGTCCTTCTGACTTTCCACATTTACAACCTGAAACGTATCTGCAATAACCAACCCAGAGATGTACATGTATTATAAATCACTTAATCGAATAGAGTCTTCACTTGAAGTCCACATGATTAAGAACCCGCTGTCAGTCGCTACATCTCTTTCATATTCGGTTTATTATCATGCTAGGTTTTTAAGAATAGTTCATTTGTCTAACCGATCCTTCATTTATTTATTCTTTTATTCTAGTAATCAATTTGAAACAAAGTACGTCGGTAAATGAGGGGTCACTTGAAAGTTCTATTTCGTTCAGTCCTTCAGAAGGAAAAAATGTATTTTTAATTGTGTAGGCTAGATAATAATCATCTTTTTAATGATAACCATCGTTTAAGTTACTCCAAAAAATCCGGCGAGGCGCGATATTTTACCACGCGATATTTTACCACGAGTAATGAAGCGAGACGCGAGATTCCGGCGAAAACCTAGGCGCGACACGATATTCTACTGCGAAATGGTATGGTATTGGATCTCATGGTATGGGATTCTGCGACAGTACGAGATCTCGTGCTACAATATCATGTCTCGCGTCGTGTCTCGTCTGAAGATCGGGCATTGCCCGATTTTCGTGTTTCGCCCTCAGGATGCGAGGCACGATATTCTACATGACACTAACGGGATTCCGTATTTTTCAGTGTACACCTTAAGGTTCTTTCAATCAAATTTCTTGAAATAGAGATATTGGATTTAATAGATCCACTGCAGATTTTAGGTTGAATATTTTATAACAAAAACAACAAAAAAACAATATCAGCAAAGCTATTGATGATTACACTTGACATGAGGTAAAATGGCAAACCTCGATTCTAAGATTTTGTTCTGCCGTGGAAAATATGTGATTAATGTGCTTGTATTTCATAAAGAATGACGTGAGACAAATGTGCTTCCTTGTCCCTTAAAATACTTGATCGGAGCACATTTGTCACACAAATATGTTTTTTGTTAGACAATTGAGGTCCCATTTGTCTCATGTGAGACAAATGCGACCGCATAACTTACGTAAGACAAATGTGCTCCTACACGGCACGTTTGGATTTTGACCCCTTTTACAGTCGGTAGCTATGCTTTCCTCTTTGCACGATGACAGGCCGAAGGTAGTACTCATTGATTGTATAATCTTAAACCCAGAATCTACAGGACGAGCTTACCAGACTCATGTATTGCCTTTTCCTTGTAGTTCCCTTAACGGCTTCACTGCAGTTGCTCTGACTTCAGTAAAGTCATTGACTACATATTTGACGTACTTTCACAGTTATTATACATATTGTCCTGTGTTTACCGTCGTTTATGTTGCGGGGAAGTCTGTCGGAGATACCTTTATTTACACTTGTTGTTAATCTAAAGTGACTTTGAGATAAGCGTGAGGTTAGGACGTCCGTGAACCGGTTTAAACCCCCAGTGATGGTTTGGCCACTGGACTTTCCAAGGCGGTACCCACTTTGTCACTCTTGCTTTTATGTTTGTTGGATGTCTTTGTGCCTTTGTGTTTGTGCTTTTGTTTGTGTTTGATGTTTTCGTCATAGGGTGTTTGTGTGTGCGCGCGCATGTGTGTATGTGTGTTTGGATGTGTTGCTTGCTTTCTGTTAGTGATACCGTGTGGTTGCGTTTTTGTGTGTCTTTTCCTACTTGACTGTACTACTTTTTCATTGATTGTATCTTATCCGGATAAAAGGTGTTCGAAATATGTATTGCACTTCACTTCCTGTCATTTCATGCTAAAATGGTATTTTTTCTTCGAATACTGTCATACTGACAATGTATTAGTTTCTCCCGTAAGTCATCGCCTTTAAAAACATTGTTTCTTTAAAATAAATATTGCAAAAAATATCCAGACTAAATGCAGTGTCCTTTGAAATCGTGTTCCAACATGCATGAACATATAAAAAAATATCCCAAAGAGACGACCTCTCTCTCTCTCTCAGCATGTCTGAAAACAAACTGTAATCAGACCAGATATGTGCAGAGAAAGTGAAGTAAGTACATGTAACGATGTTAAATACAGTCCGAACTGAATGTAAACCGACAGAAATTAGCGAATCATGCTTAAAATTGATATAACCACGGAACGGAGACTCCTTCGACAATAACAAAATTATACTATACAAATATCAAAATAAATGGCGAAAGTATGCCTTGGTTTGGAACATTCATACAATTTTCTGTGGTATTTTATAAATAACTACGGGCGTATACTAGAAGATTGAATCAAAATGCTGTCTGTGCTCGTCTAATTTAATTTCATTACACGGCGTACCAAATTGGCATCTTACAAACATACGATACGAGGCGTAGACGGCTCGTAATAGCCGAATGCATGCAGGTGAAAAAGGTAGCCCTGCACTCCATAACTATTCGTGTAGGAAATTATGACAACATGGATATTAAATAGATTATATTTTTGTAATGGCACATAAACACAGGAACTTTTAGCCATGGCCAAAAACTGTAGAATCAGATCTGTATTACAGACGGCTGGCCAGACTCTGTTTGCAAATATGTTGACATGCGTATTTATGGAGTAAAGGGTTAAATTGCTCTTTGCACTGTCTGTTGCTTTTTATGGTCGATAAAGAGAAGCGTGAATATGGTGTTGCAACTGGTCAGGGACATGATCTGCATTCTGAATTATGTACCAGTATCTGCTGTTTGACTTGTACAAACAGTTTGGGTCAAGATAGGACGCTGGATGTAAGGTGTTTGTCACAATTTGGACTAACGCAATCTATAATCGTTTGACATTATAACAATAAGTGAGACGTTGAATCGAAACTATTAACTAGACTTACATAAATAACCAATTACTCGATATATTTAGACGCATTTAAACTTGTGAGAAGGAGAGCCCTCTAATCAAAGTCTCCTTTTTTATATTATTGTAGTTGTTATACCCCACTTCTTTAGAATTGGAATCGCGCATGTCCTGTGTCCGTCCGTCCTTCCGTCCGTCCGTCTGGATCTTTGTCCGGAGCATTACTCCTAAGGTACTATAGGCACCACTGTGAAACTTTATATGTAGACAGAGGGTGATAATAGGATGTGCAATCAGCAAGGATTGTAACTCTAGATTAAATTTTATGGGAGTTATGTCCCTTAGTTACCTTTCATAAGCATATTTTGCTTGGAGCATAACATCTCAAGTATTTTAGGCACAACAGTGAAATTTTATATATAGATAGAGGGAGATGGGTGGATATGCAGTCTAGAGTATAACTTATCGAGTATTGTAGGTACAAATGTGAAACTTTATATGTGGATAGAGGGTGATGACAGGATATGCAGTCAACAAGGGTTGTAATTCTCAATTCATTTTTGAGGGAGTTATCCCCCTTAGTTACTTTTCATCAGCTATTTAGGTGGAAGAACGGATTGTTGAGCTATTGCCTCTTGTATTGAAGTCAATGGATCTTGTGACAAGATGGCGGGTGGGGGTATTAATCATCTTTATTGATAGCTCTAGTTTATTCTATCATGACCAAATCGTTTTGTATTCAAATATCATTATATATATTCAGATACCTATTAATTTCCTATACATTATTTCTTACATTAATTAACCATTTATTCCACTAATAGTATGCTATGGTTTTGGTATTTATCAGGTTCTACGCCGTTTCAACAGAATTTCAGTCATATCACGACGCATAGCTAATTACAAGTGGATGAAGACCCAAGCGTTTCTTCCCTATATGGACTAGATTATATTGTTTCGTGCACAGAAGAACATCAAAGAAGAACCACCGACCTATCGCAAACTGGCTGAACGTTTCCCCCGAATACCCAAACAGGGATTCGAACACACAGCTGCGAGGGGCTAAGCCATTACACGAAGAACATAAGAACGTATGCCATCATAAATTCAATTTAAAGATGAATTATTATGACAAACTATGAACAGATGAGTTTCATTATACCTTGACAGAAACTGTGGAATCAGATCTATACTACTTTATTAGCGAACATAACATACTCTGGTCAGATGGATCATGTATGGACAGCTCTGACCTTGGTCTACCATGTCAATATTGTATATCTGTGGAACTATCTGAATGTAAACAGTTTGGATTCAGATGACTGCAATACAGTAGAACCTGACTGAAACGGTCATTTCATTTATTGAACATATGAGAGTTGAGAAGCATGCGGCTGCTTAATGCATGGTATAAGTAATGTGGAACATTCCTGAAGAAGGTGTATGCACTACCTGTGATCTGTATTACGCTACCTTCTGCCTTACAGGCCAATAGATAGACCTCTGTTCGATGGGCTCTTAACCCTTTACCTGATAGAAGCGGCTTTAATCGAGTTTAATATATTCCTCCGCTGAAGAAAATAGTTCCAATTTTTACAATAATGAACTTATAGCATCATAAATAGTTTCTATATTCTAGGAGGTGGTAGCTTAAAGCAGGCTGAAAGTAAAGCAGAATGCGCTTTAAGGCGCATTCTGCTTTACTTTCAACCTGCTTTAAGTGGTCACCTGTCTTCAAAACTAGAAACAGGCTATTGGGTAAAGGGTTAAGACAGGACCTACTGTATATATGTCCCCAAAAAACTATTATAACTGTGTTACCAATTTAAACTCATTTATTCCCATATAATTTAATGACAACCCGTTTATATTTTATTTTGAAACCTATCCATGTTCCAATTTGAGGGGAAACAGAAGCAAACCTGCTTCTTATATTAGTCATTGACATCGATACGTTTAGCGAAAAGTACACATCCTGATCAGAGGGCTATGATATGGCTCTACACTTTTTGGCTATATCCTTTTTAAGCGACACTTTGCACAGATGGTCTAACCTGTAAGTGGTCCTGATTTTTATAATAAATACTGGCGATGAAACGAACAACCGTCTCACTGAGATTGCCGTATTCGTTCCACCTATATCACATATTTGATAAATGTTAGGACATCGTAGGCAAAGTTATTTTTCTTTCTATTACGCTCGATCGGTTACTGTAAACTATATTTACTAACACCTAAACAAAAAGTAGTTCAGTGTGGTTATCTGTATTGTACAAGTCCTGAACATATTTGAATCCACGTGTGTAGCAGTCTCCGAAGTTTTGAAAATAATTCTTAGAGTAGCCTTATAGTAAAGTAATACAACTGATGAAATTCTTACCAATCCCTCCTAATATGTCGTGAATATTTATATCATGCTGATGGTTTACAATGCAGAACGTGCTGTTAAAGGATACACCATTTATAATTAAGTTAACCCTTATTTCACAAACTCGCCCTCACATGCTTATGTAAAAAAGTAGATTCAGATTGTAGGAGCTGGGTTGAGATTTCTTTCTTGTGGTCAATTTACAAATGTTGCACTTTACCACCAAACGTAAATATAATTATTTCTATAATTTACTGGACTTTATCCAATATGTAACAACATTTCTGCAGACAAGTGCCGACATTGTAATTCACCGCGGTCTTTGTATTTTTGTGAGATCGTTTTAAAGGTAAGGAAGCGTGTATGGTCAATTGTTTATACTATCAATTTATGTATCTGCGCAAATGGGTTTTTCTAACTCCATCAGATAGAATACGTATTATTAACACTGTTTTACACAAACTTCCATCTAATTTAGTGTATTGTAGAGAAACTCTAATAATTCATTGATAAAAAACGTCTTAGTTTTATCCCGCCGACTCCGTGACAATAAGTGCACAATTAATTGCTTTTCAAAATGACAGCATCGAAGTATCTAAATGAGAGTCCGTTCAACTTGTTCTACTGCCTGTACTATAATATGCTGGTACAATGTACCACTGAAAGTTCCAATGAATCATCAGAAGCACAAATGAAGTGCGCTCTGATACACGACCTTCACAGAACTTCCCCTTTCCTATTCAACAACGACAGCGTATTAGCAGCGCCGTTAAATCAATTCTGAAAGAGGGTGATCCCCGAGAGCAAAAATTGCAACACAAAAAGAGAAAATTGCAGACTCGGTTTTATTGAGTCTGTTCATGAACAGTAATTGAAAGGGCAACACTGCTCACGCCCCCTAGCACCGGCTTAAGCGGTATTCAATTTTCAGAACAAGAAGTACTGAAATTCATGATCTCGAAGGATCAGAAGGTATAACAACACTGAGAATGAAGTACGGGGCGACGTTTTACGGCCGCCACACAAGCACTTAACACCTGCTGTTGTGAAGATTATAAATTCTGAAAGGGGGTGATCCCCGAGAGCAAAAATTGCAACACAAAAAGAGAAAATTGCAGACTCGGTTTTATTGAGTCTTCAGACCGTATTCAGACTCTAATAAAACAAAAGTCAAGAGGTGGCGCTATAACTTACACAATAGTAAGATAAGACGCACGTCATACGTCACAAAACGTATTGCTAAACAATTATTGGTTAAACTAGTTAAAGTTTATGGCACTTCGACACAAAACGGTTCAAAATAATATAAATATATGTGATTTCTTGTACGAAAACAGAGAATGATGAATGAAATGTTGTTTGTATTATACTTAAAAATAAATAATTGAATACTGTTCTGTAACCCCCCCCCCCCCCCTCAGTTTGAGTTGTGTGCGATATTTGCTTTATGGTTATGTGCTTGACTGGGGTGTAAGTATATTAAACAATTATCATTGCAACAGTATAAAGAAGCACAGCTTACATTGCTTAATTAAAACGTTGCTTTTTTAATCAACTGAAATGAAAATTTGACATAACACGCTCCATTTTAGAAAGTCTAGGTTAAATACATAAACTATTGATAACAATATTATTAATATACAGGTAAAGAATATAGTGAATTTAATCAGTTGATAACAGTTATCAGATTTCAACCATCATTTCGACCTGTTTCAGCAAGCAATTGTAATGTTATGCATATGTTGTTGTTTGGGTTTCTATTTTTATTATTACGGAAGACCACAAAACTGGGCTAACATGTGTTACTTCATTTGCTGTCCTGAATGAGACTTACTTAGGACATTTATGTATTCGTTCAATGGACGACGCAATATACTTGAAAGCATCAATACATCGACATGCTCTTTAAAGTCTAAATGCGTCACATTACAGAAATACGAAAGGGTCATATGGACTCTATATCGATTTGGTAGACACCAGGAGCATGTCTATTGTGCATAAGTGTTCTTTGACTTACACTGTGCTGATCACATATCAGAACAGACACTAGATTAAGAACATGATTCTTAGGGATTACATTGACTATGTAAAGCAGGTAATGGGCATCGAAAAATTTGGAAGTGTTGCTCGATTTCCTGCAACAACACATACTGATATAAACACTTAGTCTAGAAAGCAATCGCGTGTTGATTGTTGCAGAATACCCACAGCCCTGATAGAGCAAGTTTCTTGTTTTGACATCATAAATGAATATATGCTTATACAGTATAATATGTTTTAAGCGGCCATCTAAAAATGTATAATTATGGATATATAAATTAGGTGGTATCTTCATGCAGGTCGAATGTAATACAATAAGTCCCTACACGGTATTTCCAAGGCGGTACTTCCATATCCCCCCTATTGTTTGTTCGTTTTGTCTTTGTGCGTGTCTTTTTGCCTTGCGTCTTTGTGCTTGTTGTTTGTTCATGTTGTGGAACGTTTGTCCCTGTTTCTTGTGTGTATTTTGGTGTTTTCTGTGTTCATTTCGTGTGTGTGTGTGTGTGCGTTTGAGTGTGTGGTTGTGTGTGTGTGTGTGTCATGCTGTCTATCGGTGTTTTGGTGGTGGTTGCGTCTTGCATGTGGCTTTGCCTGCTTGACTTTACTACTTTTCCATTTATGTTTTGCTAGTTATGTACATTTGCTGTGTTTTCTTGTGTTGGTGTTCGGGCGCACAGAGACAAAATAAACAAACAATAGTGGGACGATGGAAGTACCGCCTTGGAACGGTCAGTGACAAAAAACATTGGGGGTTAAACCGGTTTTGGGGCGCCAAACCTCACACTTATTCCATCCAAAAGACAAACACTGTAAATAAACGTATCCCCTCTCCGACTAAACTACAACAACCGCGATGGCAAATACAGTGGTAAAGTGCATGTACAGCAAAACCACTTAAGCGAACAAACTGTATCCACCTATCGCTAGTGTTCTCAATGATTGGCTGCAAACAGAGTAACTGTATAAAAGTAATAAAGTGTACGTCAAAAAGGAAATAGTACAGATATCTAGCGTACTCCTTCTGTTTCCGGATTTAAGAGGTCGCTTTCATAGAGTACTAAACCTTTGTTGTCGGCGTACATGCAAAGAGGGGTGTGTGATTGCCAACTGTAAAAGGGTTGACAAGCAGATATGCAGTGTGTGGTAGTATTATGGGATCATATACCTTTTAAATGATTTTTAACATATTTGATGAACAAAGTGAGAAAATGAGTATTCCCAATAATATTACGACGTTTGTTAATCACATCAGTTATAAGTTTGGTCTATTAGTGATATACATACCTGTTATCACAAAGTTAGTTAACACTTCATTGAAACATGGTGTTTTCCCATCGAAATGGAAGCAAGCCATAATAAGACCGTTGCTGAAGAAAGTAGGATTGGAACTAGAACTGTCAAATTACAGACCCGTAAGCAATCTTTCCTTTCTGTCAAAACTTATTGAGAAAGCTGCATTGTTTAGACTTAACATCCACGTAACTGACCATGACATTCTGCCCAAAAATCAATCGGCTTACAGACGATTTCACTCTTGCGAATCTGCCTTATTGAGACTTGTTCATGACCTACTTGAGGCTATGGAGAACCAGGAAGTAACTGCCCTTATTGCCATTGATCTTAGTGCTGCCTTTGATACTGTTGACCATGATATTCTTCTCGATGTTCTCAAGAGTCAATATGGAGTTTGTAATATTGCTCTGAAATGGTTGGACTCCTACTTACGACCAAGAAGCTGTCGCGTGAATGTAAATTCGTCACAATCACAACCTCGTTTGTTGGAGTGCAGTGTTCCACAGGGCAGTTGCCTTGGTCCTTGGCTCTACCTTGCATACGCAGGAACCTTGTTCGATGTTATTCCTCCATCTATCTCAGTATACGGTTTCGCTGATGACCATATTGCAAGTAAACGCTTTAAACCTACCCCCAGTAGTGAAAGACAAACTGTTCAAAACCTTGAAGAATGTGCCATAACGATCAATAACTGGATGAACGAAAACAAACTTAAAATGAACACAGCAAAAACTGAATTCATCATTTTTGGAAATAAGCAACAGCTAAACAAATGTACTACACATTCAATTGATATCGCAGGAGATGTTGTTGAATCGGAAACGTGTATTAGATACCTAGGTGCTTTTCTCGATGAATCATTAACCTTCAAAGAACACGTGAAAAGAAAGTGTCGCGTTGCCATGTTGAACTACTATAGAATAAAATGTATTAGGAAATACTTGACAAAGGAATCTGCCGAAATTTTAGTTCTTTCACTAGTGATCTCTCATTTAGATTATTGTAATGTCATTCTATACGGAATTGCACAGTGTGATATAGACAAACTACAACGAATCCAAAATATGTGCGCTAAACTCGTTTTGAATAGGAAATGGTCAGACAGCTCCAAACAATCTCTTAAAGACTTACATTGGTTACCTATCAAAGCTAGGATCACTTTTAAGATATTGACATACATGTACAATTGCTCTCTCAACCACGCTCCCGTTTATCTGACAGAACTTCTTGTAAAGCCAGCACCAACACGCTGTCTGAGATCGGCAGACAAAGCCCAAGAGATGTATGCTGTGCCTTTCAAGAAGAGAAAGACATTTAGTGATAGAAGTTTTGGGACAGCAGGTCCCAGACTTTGGAACGGGCTTCCTAGCGAGATTAAAAGAGCAGATAATGTTGAATCTTTTAAAAGAAAGTTGAAAACACATTATTTCAGACACTTTAACTCACTTTTTAATATTTCGTAGAAACTGTCCGTGTGTTTTAGATGTATAAAGTACTTTACATAAAGTCTGGGTTTTAGTATATTATAACAGCTTTTTAACCATCGTTTTATGGATATTCGTTTTATGCTTTCTTAAATGTATATATATATATTAATGTATTGTATATCCTCTATCGATTTTTATTTGTCTCTGATTTTATTTATGTCAATGTACAACGCCATTGAATGCATTATTTGCAAAAATAGGCGTTTAACCAAGTGATTCAGTTTCAGTTTCAGTTTCAGTTTCAGTTTCATAAAAGTTACTTTAATAAGTGAACATTCTCGGATTAACATCAGTGTGTGACATAATTATTGGAAGAGAAACTCTGCAGATGTTCCAGGAAAATTTGGAATTAAGCGAATACACATGCACCCAGATTTTACTCGTCGTATTGGTAGCGCCACACACAAGACACATCAAGAAAAATCATTCAATACGAAACAACACATGTACAAGACAAAAATTGGCGAAATACGAAACAAGACATAAAACAGTAAACATTTACAAGGTAAACATAACAAAGTAGGCCATAGGGTGAAAGCAGGAATTCCCTATTGGAGCGTTCAGTAGCCAAGTAAGGCTATAGGGGGATTATACCTTTTGACTATTTTGTACAATGTATACAAAATGTCCTTTATCATTCACCATTGCAGTAGTCGATTCCATAATTTGACATTTGTACATATCGTTTTATTCGGTTCTATTCATCACGAACAGAATTGTATTGTACAAACATGTGTTGTTGCTTATTTGTTTTAGTTGTTTGCTTTGGTTTGTTTTATGCTTATGCTTTTGTGATTTGCTTTGTCTGAATTATCTGTTTCTGTATTTAGGTCATCATCTCATTGGTGTTATCAAAACGATAAAATGACATCTTAATACCAAACCTGCTAATTTAATCGATGCATTAAAACTAACTGATAACTATATAATAAACGTGGTGAAGTTTACCAACAGCTAGGGGGCGTGAGCAGTGTTGCACTTTCAATTACTGTTCATGAACAGACTCAATAAAACCGTGTCTGCAATTTTCTCTTTTTGTGTTGCAATTTATGCTCTCTTGTGATCACCTCCTTTCAGAATTTAGATATAAACATATCGCCGTGGAATATGATGTCTTATCGAATTTACTTGATCTTTTGGATCTTATTCATCTGACGAGATAACTGTTTCAGACGACGTCATGCATTGTGTAAGGATGAAACCCTTTGCGTTGTACTCGTGCTTTGTGTAAGAATGAAACTGTATGAATTGTATTCATGCTTTATATAAGAATGAAACTCTATGCATTGTGGTCGTGCTTTGTTTAAGAATGAATCTCTATGAATTGTGCTCGAAACGAAATCCCTCAACTTGTAATCTAACTTCGTGTACGAGTAATACCCATTCGATTTGTACTCTCTGAAAATGACGTAGTAATAGGCCGTTAAAGAAAACATCATATTAGTATATCAACGTAGGGGAATGGCAAACAAACATACACCTTTGATATTAATTAACCGAGTTACTAATCCAAACTATCGCATTGCTACTCTGGTGATGGTGAAATACTGGTGATATGTCAACGGAATAGCGGTTTATTTGGTCTAAATGGCACTATACTTATATCGATTAATATTGCAATTAAATTCTGGTTTATATTTGTAAGCCTTATATTAGCAGGATAAAGGTTTAAGAGTTAATATCAAAATACGTGTCCGAACTTAAATTTCAAAATGGATCCGTTCAGCAGAACACATTGCCGTATTCGACTGGCCTTTTATCACTAAGCAACGAAGATAACTCCCAGTCGAAAACAATACGCGTTAAGTACCGAAAAAATATTCAACGCAGGTTGAACTCCGTTGCGATCGTTGAGTAACGCAATTTAAAGTTAATCCATAAACTATAATTTGATTTGTTTAACTCAATAGGTGGGCGAAGTGTATATGACGGAATAGCGTGAGAAAGCCCAGTCGAATACGGCTATTGGGGATGAGAGTCAGTCAACGATTACGTGTTACGGTATCCTGTCTTTACTCAAACACGTACAGTGTCGAACTTTAAGGAACCATACCAATTTCTTGGAGATAACAGAGATTCGATTCATCCGATGTCTCATTTGAACCATTTCTCAAGTTCACAGCTGAATGCGTTTTTAAATTCAGCATTACTTTCGACCTGCATTAAGCTGTCACGTGTGTTTCTTTATATGCTTAGTAATACATTTATGAACAGGTCTGGATTGTAAATTTTAGAAGGACCAAATGTTTACTTTAAGCTATCCCGAAGTTCGAAATATCCGAGTTCGAGATGTCGAAGCTCAATTGTGTTTTGGAGCCCCTGAATTCTTTATATGATTATACTGGATGCATTTGTCAAATTGCAGCCGTTTTCCTTCAAAGTAATCAAATCAGTGTCCATACCGAAATTGAAGTTTGCAAGACAATTACACCATATGCATACTATTATAAATACCCGCATCCGTCTAGGCGGCAGCTAAGCGTGACTGAAGGCAGTTTCTAGTGCTGCAATAGACCTTTTTATGGAGAGTGAAGACGAACTTGTCTCTGGTCGGGGAAAATATATACGATGTTTTTTTATAAGAAATAACCTTCTGCAGCAATTGTCGTCTGTAAATAGTGTCGCCTGCTTCATGGAGTACTTCTTGTAATTCTTGTCAGAAACACAGTCAGGACATCAAACCAATAGGAGCCCCCACCCCCACCCCCGGATACACCAAGTTGCTAGGCTTCTCGTCTGGATCCAAACTGTTCGCATATGATACAAAAATAGCTAATAGTGTTGTTATTTATTCTGGTTCTTCGGGATAATCAATTTCAGTGCTTTAAGTTTTGAAAATTGAAAACGGCTTAAGTCGGTGCTAGTGGGCGTGAGCAGTGTTGCGGTTTTATGTATTGCTTATGAACAGACTCAATAAAACCGAGTCTGTGATTTTCGCATTCTGTGATTCTCTTTTCGCATTGCTGTTTTTGCTTTCGAAGGATCTCATCTCATCAGGAATTATTTATTTCACTACAACAGGTGTTATGGGCCTGTGTGGCGGCCGTAAAAAGTCGCCCCGTACTTCACTCTCAGTGTTGTTATTTAGTCTGGTCCTTCGGGATCATCGATTTCAGTGCTTTAAAATTTGAAAATCGGATACCACTTTGCTCATGAATTGACTCCATAAAACCGATTTTGCATGTTTCCCCTTTCGCATTGCAGTTTTTGCTTTCGAATGGTCTCATCCTATAAGGATTTATATACTCTGCATACACTGGTAAATGACTTCTGGACTTGATCTGAAAAAGAGCGAGACAGCTGAATACGCTAGATCTCTTCAAACACGCTGCCATGAGCAGGTGTAAGGCCATGAAGTATGATAATTTTAAACCTGATGAATGACCTACTTGCTGGTAGTTTTAAGTAATATTTTAAGTATGTTGTTAGCATTTGCAGATATATCCTCAGGAACAGTACTTTAAAGAGCAAATCCTGCTTGAAAATAAATTCACGTTGTAGGCTCACTCGACATATTTGAACCGTTGGATTGTAGTTGACGGACTAATGATCTGCGTATTTTGCCTTGGGCTCATCTTGAAACACCCAGATCTAATCGCCAGTAATAATATTTGCACGATGTTTTTTTCTTATAAGCGGCTATATTGTAAGTGGTTGTTTTGTCAGTTTCACACTTCCCGGCTGTCAATAGATTGGGTGTTCACATGACATCGATTTACCTAGCTTGTAGATATAAATAAAATCCCCAAAAGTATTAGATAATAGTGTTATATAATGAGGCAAAGTCCTCTAAGATACTATAGATTTTATCAATATCCCCATGCAAAAACAAACACAGTCAGAGAAATACCGGGCGAACATTATAACCACCGACCTACCACAGACCTGCTGGATGACTTCCAGACATGAACATACCAAACGTCGAGGTCGGGAATAGATAGATATGCCTTTTGTATATGTTCTTATTTCAGTTTCTGTTTACCTCGTTCGTCTGTCATATTCATTGCTTTGGCATGATTGGATCAGTGAGTGAGTGAGTGAGTTGGGTTTTACGTCCGACCAACAGTATTTCAGTTATTTGTAGACGGCGGCACCCGCATGAGACAAGTTATAGTGCTGCCCGACTGGAATACCCCTGCCGCAGGCACATGGCAAGGGCACCCCATCCAGTCACATTATGTGACACCGGGCCGATTGGATGATAACGCAGTGCTCATAATTCGATGAATATCAAATATACGGTGTCCGGAAGCAAGTATCATGTGATCCGTGTAAATTAGGAAGAACCGCAATTTCAGCTGTAAAATTGAAATTATCTTGGCTTGCAAAGTTTTCACAGAAAAAGGAAAATGCTCAAGGTGGCTGTATATATGCTACAGACATTTTAAAGCCTAAAGCTCATTGCAATTAAAGTACATGTACGATTCATACAGCATACCTTTTATTTCTTCCCTGATACTGTATCTCAATATTAACCCTTTCGCTGCCAATGCTGGATATGTGGTGCAAACAGTTTGGATCCAGACGTAACTCGGCGTCTCGTCAGGATCAGAACTGTTTGTTACTGTTACTATGTTTTTGAAACAAAAATGTAGAAAATAAAAAAAAGAAAATTTGTAGCAGACAAAATTTGGCAGCGAAAGGGTTAAAGCATATAAGGCAGTGCACACTCATAACCTGTGCTGCACCATAGAAGTCGGTCAGGAAATGTCGCACACACTTCCGTCGCAATCTCAGAAGCACAGATGATGAGTGCGCTCCTGCAAACACACACAAACACACGCACACACATACTAATACGTTTAATACATTCAAGTCCATTTTGATTACAAATGTACAGACACTGTTGTCATTTTGAGACGTTACCTTACTGTATATAACTTGTGTAGTAAAGTAAAAATGGTTGGTCTTAAATCCTTTATCCAGAAAAGTATTTGTATGCGTTTGATTTTGTGAATAGACATTCAATAGATGTCCGGTGTTGGGTAAGGCAAGTGCATAAAGCAATGACGCTGCCTACAATACGTAGGCAAAATTAAATGTGGAATGTTGCGTTTTATAGAAACATCGTCTCCCCCAAGACATCATAAGATGCGAACATAAGACTCTCAGACATATTGATTAAGACGTTTATTTTTCTTCGAGTAACTTCCGCTGTAAGTCTACATATTATGACACAAAATGTACAAGCACGCCGGTAGCGTTTGAACATTGTTGCGGAATATGTAGGTAAGTGATATGACATTGGGATATTAAATATTGTGTTTTCTCAGTGCTGTATTTGACTTCTGATCCTTCGAGATCATGAATTTCAGTACATCTTGTTCTGAGGATTGAATACCACTGAAGCCGGTGCTAGGGGGCGTGAGCAGTGTTGCGCTTTCACTTACTGCTCATGAACAGACTCAATAAAACCGAGTCTGCAATTTTCACTTTTTGTGTTGCAATTTTTGCTTTCGGGGGATCACCTCCTTTCAGAATTTAACCCTTTCGCTGTCAATGCCGGATCTGTGATTACCTATGCAAACAGTTTGGAGCCAGATGAGACGCCGAGTAACTCAGCGTCTCATCAGGATCCAAACTGTTTGTTACTGTTACTATGTCTTTGAAACAAAAATGAAGAAAATAAAAAAAATGAAAATGTGTAGCAGACGACAAAGTTAGCAAACGACAGAGTTTGGCAGCGAAATGGTTAAATAGCACACATAAATAGGCATACACACACCCAATTACTGTCCAGGCTGTTTGAGTTATGTAATCATTGTGACCTTAGGTACACCTTTTGAAAACAGAGCAAACCCAATTCAATTAGTCATTATAGGAACCACCTTACCATGGTCGGCTCTGTTGGCTTTTGAAATGATAATTATACATGTGATTCTACAGTTTCCGTCATGACCAAATTGTTTTGTTCTCATATGTTAGTATAAAAGTGAATTCATACATGTATGAATACATACATACATACATATGTTATGGTGATGTGATTTTTTTAAACTTTGTAAACTTTGAACATTCCTATTTTCTCATTTTGTCAAACATTTCATTAAAAAGGGATATGATCCTATAGTACAGGGTGTCCAAAATGGGGGAAGTAATCTAACCACTCATAACGTTTTTAATAGTGAACTGTTATCAACCACATTTTTATACAGAATATGTATATATGTACCAAGTTTATGGTGCATATTCACAATGTTCGATTGGTTGCTTCGTAACCACAGTGACCTCCCTTGTTCATGCTATGCACAGGTTATTTCAAAGTTTCGTTGCTTATTGACTTCCACGATGCCTTCAGTCTCCATTTAAAGTTATCCATTGTGGTTACTTCCGGGTCAGAGTACAGTATTTCGTCAATAATACTAAACAAGTTCTCAATGGGGTTGAGGTATGGACTGTTTACAGGCCATACGTATTTTCTAAT
Source organism: Azorinus chamasolen (assembly GCA_963576725.1). Classification (NCBI taxonomy): domain Eukaryota; kingdom Metazoa; phylum Mollusca; class Bivalvia; order Cardiida; family Solecurtidae; genus Azorinus; species Azorinus chamasolen. The sequence goes on along the minus strand of OY755252.1, from coordinate 37,336,163 downwards.
AAAGTTGGGCAACTGTTCATGACATCACCGCTGTGCCATAGCTTAGGCATGCGCTTGTGCTCCGTTCTGTTGGAAGGACACTTTTTTTAACCATCTGTTAACCATCTTATTTTCAGTAATGTTGTCTGACTTGTCCCTACTCAATAGAGGATTCAATTACTTCTCCAAGAACTGCTTCGTATAATAATTTGCTGTAACAATCTGACCTGCGGGCATTCTATGAAGCTTTGAAAACCATTTGCTGACATTGCTCCCCAAATGTTAACATACGCACTTTTCTTGACACATTTCACAGTCGGAACTTTTTCTTCTTGACTCCCCCAAACACAACAGCCATTCCTCCTATTCTGTTCATAAAACAAGTAGTTGGGTTATTCATCGCTGAACACAAAATTTTCCCATTCTTCTTCAGTAAGGTGTCCGTACTTTTTGGCAAACTGAAGGCGTTTGCACTGCTGTTTTCTGTCAGTAAAGGTTTACTTTGCCTTCGGAAAGATTTCAAACGTGTCCTTTTTCATATAGTTATACACAGATGACTTCCTGATGTTTTTACCCTTTTCTTTCAGTTTTTTACGTATCTTTCTAGTGGAACATCCTCTCTTATACTTAGAATGTTTCAGCTCCTTAATAATTTTTGTCGACAGTTTTGTTGGTCTCACAGAAGCCTTTTTTTCGGTAAAAGGCACCAGATTGGCCTTGTTTTGACCATTTATATACAAACTGTTCTGATTTCCCCAAGATCATTTTTCAGTAACCTGATGTCCTTATTTTCAGAGAATATAACACTGAGAACGTTCTATGACTAAGTTTGAAGATGCCATTTTGAAAATCTTATAATCAGAATTCCAGGAAAACAAAAAATGGAAATTATGACGTCTTTTGAAACAATGACGTCATTTCCTGTTAAAAAGTGACACCTATATATGAAAAAGTAGTTAAGTCAATATATCTAGATGTTATATATTTAAAGGAAATGTACTTTAGCTTAACTGCGCCAAATTTCAATAGTGTACATTAAGTAATGCAATAGGTATGAGGGTTTGTTATACATCCCCGTTTTTTTGCCAACCTGTACTACAACATACTGCATGTCTGGTTGTCAACCCATTTAGTTGGCAATCCGAGGTGTAAAAAGTCGCTTAATTTTTTAGGTCTATGGCATTTTTTAGTAGAAATGTTTGAATACCATAATTGTGTTGCCAGATACTAATCATTTACTGGTCCATGCCACTGCCAAACCCCTCTTTGAAGGTCAGAAACTAGGTCAAAGGTCAAATGAGTGCAAAAATGTAATAAAATATCTATATAATATCAAATAACCGTAATTTGACAATTTACACGCTTTGTTTTGCATTTAATTTCTTAGCAATGTCTCCACAGTAAGTATAGAAATATTTATGGCATATTTAAGGAAGATTTGAGTGACCTGTAATGATGGCAAGCTCGGAAGACATCGTTTTAAATACGTTTACAGTACATTATCATACAGTATAATTATAACCTTGATGCACATCTGTGCAATTTATAGTACCTCTTCACGCAGATGTACCTCTTTCGCGCAGATGTATCACTTAGAGATGATAATAAAAATGCCAGAAGATTAGTCTCTTATTGCCATAGTCTCAGTGTAATAATGGTCTGTTTGGTTGTACACAACTTATATTAGTTGCCTGTATCACTAGTGATTGAAACGCCATAGCTCCTGGTGAGTATGGCAATGTTTTTACATAATGAATTGATATTTTTTACTTACACATGCAGTACTTATGACAAAACCCTTTCGACATTTGCAGGAAATTGATTAACCATTTTAAGAGTTACTGGCCATAGGTACCCACTCTCACTCAACAATGAACTCATAGGCATATTCATTGCCACTGGATATGAGTAACCTTCACTATCCGTGATGACAATACTCTATATGGTATTGCCACAAACGATCACTAGATAAACCTCAATACCAGGAATAAGTGAGCATGTCATAGTACTGACTAAAATATTTTTCCTTCACGAAGGAAGCCTACCCTACATTTTGTCCACCTGTGGAAGGAGGCTAACGCATGCTCTATGGTCCATCAAAACAACTGAGTTTACAGCACACTTGACACATCAGCCCCTTTACCAATCTGTACTCTATTGGATATATTCTGAAAAATGTGCACAGCCACCATCAAATTAGTGGTCCCTTCTAAGTTAACATCCACCAGATTCTGTCACTATCCGCCGTTTCTCACGAAAGAAGAAATGTGCATATAAACAAGTGTTGTGGACCAAGGTACAGAAGAACTGGGCATATACAAGGAGCTACAGAAAACTTGCAAAGAAGAAGTGCAATGAAGCTCATGGTGGGTATGTGATTGACTTAGTGACAGACACCAGCTGTAAGAAGCTCTACACTTTTGTTATGAACAAAAACTGTGACAGCTCGGGAGTAACCCCACTGCAGAATTATGACATTAACAATGTTGATACACAAATCAATGTTAAAATACTGAACCACTAGTTCTCTGTCTTTACACATGAGGACCTATCTCTCCATTGTGCCTTATTCGGATGCCCTCCCTATTCATGTCACGACAAATAGTGTCTGTAAGGTTCTTAAGGACCTTAATCTCCACAAAGCTACTATCTTAGTAAAGTTCTTGAACGAAGTGGCGCATTCCCTGGCTCCTGCTCTTGCTATGATCTTCCAGGCCTCCCAACCAGGATAAAATCCCTAGTGATCGGAAGACTGTCACACTAATCCTATTTACAAAACAAACGGTCCAGAGTAACCCCTTTACTGGCCTGTATCTTTAACTTCTGTTACATGTAAGATCATGAAATACATCATACACAGTAACCTGGTTTGTCTTAGTACCATGCCATCGTCAGCCATTGCCAGCATGGTGTCAGGAAGCAGCGCTTCTGTGAGACAAAGTGATCCAATATGGTCAATCATCTTGTGTCAGGTCTGATTGACGCAATCTTGCTAGACTTTTCCAAAACATTTGACAAAGTGTCTTAGACACCTGCTGCTTAAGCTCCAACACTATGATGTGTATTGTAAAATGCTTGATCATATCCAACTAATCACGCTGGAAGGTGTTTCCTCCGAGTCAGTACTGATAACATCCGATGTTTATCAAGGTGCCGTTCTCAGTCATTTCCTTTCCCTCATCATAGGCAATAATGACCACACGGAATTCCTATGCTCTCCCTGTCGACTCTTTGCTGACGCATCACTCTTGTACCGAGTCAATAGCAGATGCAGACGTCTTCCAGAATGACATCGACAGTCTGTAGGAAAGGGAAGAGACTGGGTTCAATGCAGAGAAGTGCTAGGTCCTGCTTATCATCAACAAGCGGACACACAGAGAGATCAATCATACTGTTCATAGCAAGAGATGGAAGACAACAAAGAAGGCAAAATACCTTGGGATTCTACTGTCTTCTAAATTGTCTTGGAAAGCCCATGTCGATATGGCCATAACGAAGGAAAACTGATCCACAGGGACCTTGGATCCTGCCAAAAGTCAACCAAGGAGGAATGTTACAAACCCCATGATCAGTTTGCAGGTTGAGTACACATCTATGTTTTGGACCCACATAGAGCTACCAGATTTTCATCTGAATTATTGCAAAAGACGCAGCGTTTGTGTCATGCTCAACATGATTTGCTGAAACAGAGGCAGAAATAAGTAAAGGCCGCGATGTGCTATATGTCTGTGAATGATTTTGTGAATGATTTTGTTGCAACTGACACCCCCGCCTTTTGACTCCCTCTCGGTGCACCTACAAGAGGACACTCCTTAAGATTCGTTTCATGGTTTTGCAGGACCAAGTTCCTAAGGGAATATTGCTTTCACTCTTCTGTCAATATTATCTGGAACAAGCTACCATAACATCAGGCGATAGCTCCCAGGCTGGGATCTCAGCTGTCATGTAATATTCTTCTGTTTGCAATGTTTTAAACTGTTTGTTTTTTAATTTGAACGTTGGAACCTCCCTCACCTATGTGCATATCACAATGGTGCGAGTAGCCTGCATTAAAGCGGCCAAACTTAACGAAATAAGAAGCAGAAGAAGCCACAAACACAGTTGACGTTGTATACTAGTACTGCAGTATTTAACAGATGCATTGGAATATCGTCATCCAAGGCAAGTGCAGACATGAAGCGTCCCATCTGCCATCAAATCATCATGAGGTAGATACATGGATTGTCTTGCATGCCTTCAAGGCTTGGATGCTGCTAGAAAGGGTTAAGGCTGGATAGTTTTCAAATGCCAATATTTTGATGTACTGCTTGTACTGATATACCGTCTTGGACCTTTATAAGGCATTGACGTCTGGATGAGGGCTGGGACCTCCAAGAAAACAAGATTGTATTCTCCGCAATTTATCTCAAGATGTCTGCCGGAACATGTTGGGGTTTTGGGGGTGGGTGTCAGGCAACCCTTGCTTTCACTGGAATCGGAAAGAAGACCTGTTGGAAGAAATATTTTACATGCCCGATCTGCTTTCAGATATTTGAAGAGATGTACGGTCATACATGGCACAGATGTTTGATGCCAATAAAGAATCTATTGATGATGCAAGAATTTCACAATATGGTTAAGGTTAAAGATGTATTATGCGCATTTTTCGTATTAATCAATGAATACCAGAAACTGTACACGTATACATACAATTAAACTAATGCTTACAACCCATTTTCCGACAGGATATATTCGTTCAGCTAAATATTATCGCTATCCGAATACTGCTAACTTTTTAAAAAGGAGCCTCCTTGTTAGAAACGGGGATTTGTACGGAAACCAGCGGACATCTTCGGCCAAGTTCTGAATGACTCCGATTCTATTTCGGAACAACGCTTTGAATATTATTTATGTTGATATCACATGTACAATGGCTGACACTGGTTGTTGACCATATATACATCGAATGATTGTTTCCGGTATGTACATTTGAATCTTCCGACATATTCCGTTCAATGGTGAAGGCTGTTCCGTTGATTTCCGTAGCAATACGTTTTTTTTTTTTTTTACACAAACAACCATGTACTAACCGTACTGTTTAGTGTTAAAAAAGTGTTAAGGTACATATATTCCGATTCTGAAGTCAGTTTGAAACGCAAAATTTGCGGAAGTTTGCGCAGGATACATATTTAAGAAAACATTTGAACTGCGTCCACCAACAAAGGATGCACTAGAACTGAAAATTGCTAAAGCACACTATCAAGCTGATAGATACAGAAATTAATGCTATTGATACTAACACATAGCAAGATGGTGCCAAACCTTTATACGTGGTTTGGAAATGTATGACCTGCATCTGATGCATGCATTAAACAAGTTATGTGTGCAAAACCAAGTGCAAATCTCTTCGCTGTAAATGCTTCAAAGCAGCTTTAAAAAAAAAACACTAACATGTGTTTGCGATGGTGTTAATTGTACCAATCCAGCAACTATCCATACAAATATAGTAAATTAATTAGTGACTTTAAACAGAACTGAGAATTTTGTGTAGGTGTTCATTTACCCCACCCACTTTACTTTAAGAAGTACTTGTGCATAATGTATAGCTGGTATGACTGCATGCAGTTATTTGTTCCAGTAGCATTCTGTCTAACCTTTATTTTGATGTCATTTATGCTAGTTAAATAGCAACAATGGCGAAGACATGACAACATGTATCATCGTTACATGTTGATTTTAACGATTTTTACTGGGTTTTTTTTGATGTTCTCATTAATATTCATGAATATTCAAATAATATATTTTACACGAAGTAAGTTCAAATTAAAGGTCAATGTTTAACCTTCATTTTGGTACCCTGTTTATTATTTTACACTTAAAATTGATAAAGATATAATTATTTTTTAAATAACGTATATAAGATATGCACTTATTTGACCTTTGACCTATTTAAGAGAAACAAGGGCAACATTTCAGGTGGCATGGGGCAGTTTCTGAATACTTATGCATCAAATATTACATATCCAGTGCATGCCAAATTCTACTATTTCATGCCAGGGCTCGAAACATTTTCCTCAGTTGGATACCCAACTATTTTACAATCACACTGTCCTCTTTTCATGTACGCCGACAGGAACGACTAAGTACACGCCCTCTGAAATCTTGAAACTGAAGGAGGACATCGGATCTTTGGATTTTATGTTTTTTGCCGTACCCTTATTACTTGTCTACAGTTACTCTGGGTGCAGCTCAATCATTGAGTACGCTAGCTATCGGTGGATCCAGTTTATTTCACTTATACATGTTTTCGTTTTACATGCCACTGTATTTGACATCGCAATTGTTGTAGATTAGTTTGAGGGGGATATGTTTATTTACACAATTTGCTTTTAGGGTGAAGATGGAATAAGTGTCAGGTTGGGCGCCCTTAATCCGGTCTAAACCACTAGTGACGATTATCACTGACCGTTCGGTAATTCCATCTTCCCCTATTGTTTGTTTGTTTGCCTCTGTGCGACCCTTTGTTTATTGATAGAAATGTACATTTGTTGTGTTTTCGTGTTGTAGTGCTGTTCGGGCGGCTGTGTGTTTCGTATGTGGTGTTTATTAAGATGTTTAAACATAATTGGGCGAATGTGTTTTGCATGTGGTGTTCCTGCTTGACTCAAACTTGTACTCTATATACCATTTTGGTGATGGTGGCGTTTTGTGTGTGGCTTTTCCCGCTTGACTTTACTACTTTTTCATGACTAATACTTGTTATTTTAATTTCAATCCGAACTGTTCAGATTTCAATATTAAATCCCCCGGAAGAAGTTTAGCTTAAATAAAAACTTGTGACGCCATAACTTAACAGGAGTAAGATAAAACACATCGTCACAAAAAAGCCGTTTCGAGAGAAAGACAACTTTTCAACAAGCTTTCTAGAAAGGCAATGTTCACCAACAAGTTATCACTGTGTGACTAGCAGGTATATAGAGTACAAGTTTGAGTCAAGCAGGAACACCACATGCAAAACACATTCGCAAAATCATGTTTAAACATCTTAATGATTGTATGTCCATGTTTACTGGATCTTTGCGCACTCTTTATAATCCATAGTTTGCCCTAAGGTTTCATGGTGTTCGCCGTTAAAAGATCAACTTGATTTCACTTCTCCAGAAATATGACAATTTGATTATTTAAGAAGTCAGGAAGCCACGAGAGACACTGATTCGTCAGGTCGAATTAGGAAAAAACATACTGAATATATCTTCTCTCAGAAAACTACAGGAAGCAGTTGAATGCGTTTAGGTGAATACCACCTGGCTGTACCCTTAACATATACCGATAGAAACATCCTATTTCTTTCACCCATTTGCACCCCGTGGATTCTTCCATGATTATATATTTGATAAGTCCATTTTTAACTAAGGGGTGCCTGGCCTAAATTTTCAATTTCATTTTGTTTTATACTGAAATTCCTATCAGCAAACAGTGTAGACTCTGATCAGACGCCGCATTATGAGGCGTCTGATCAGAGACTACACTGTTTGCCTATGTCCCATATATGGGATCGTTGGAGCAAATGGGTTAATTTAGTATGAAATTCATATACCGTAATGTCTTACCCGTGCGACCACATAATGTATTAAAATATGAGTCTTTAAATGCAGGTTATTGCGAAATGAAGGACAAATGTAATGCAGACGACTCCTGTAGGAGGTTTCTGTATGACATGCTTCCTGCATTAATGGAAAAGTAGTAAAGTCAAGCAGGCAAAGCCACATGCAAGACGCAACCACCACCAAAACACCGATAGACAGCATGACACACACAACCACACACCCAAACGCACACACACACACACACACACACACACACACGAAATGAACACAGAAAACACCAAAATACACACAAGAAACAGGGACAAACGTTCCACAACATGAACAAACAACAAGCACAAAGACGCAAGGCAAACAAAAGGAAGGGTGACAAAGAGAGTACCGCCTTGGCACGGTCAGCAGCAAAAACACCACTGGGGGTTTAAACTGGTTTACGGACGTCCTAACCTCACACTTCTCTCAAAGTCACCCTAGCTTTACAAATATTGTAAATAAAGGTATCCCCGCTGGACTTACCCACAACATAGACGACGGTGAACACAGGACAACATGTAAAACATAGCATAATAACTGTGACAATCCGTCAAATATGTACTCAATGACTTTGCTGAAGTCAGAGCACCTGCAGGTAAGCCGTTAAGGGCACGACAGGGAAAAAGTAATACATGAGTCTGGTAAGCTCCTCCTGTATCCAAGTTTAAGAGTATACCATCATAGAGTACTACCCTCGGTCTGTCATCGCGCAAGCAAAGAGGGAAGCGTAGCTACCGACTGTAAAAGGGTCGATAACCAAACATGCAGTGTGTTGCAATATAATATGATCATAACCTTTCTTTTTAAATGTTTTAATGCGTTTAATAAACAAATCATGAAAATGGATATGACCCCGAATTTTCCTAAGTTTGTAGATAACATCCCCATAAAATTCTGGTTGAGAAATGCCTTGTCGCAGTAACGTCCGTAGATTGCAATCATATTTACTAATGAGAGGTAAATTTCGATAATAAAATTTAGAAAAGGTTTTCCGAAGTTTGTGATATCTGTAACCTTGCTTAAGAAGTTTATCAGTTATAACTAAATTACGTCTGTTAAAATCTTCAAGCAAAGAACAGGCTCGGGCAAACCTAATAAGTTGAGAAATATAAACCCCATAAGATGTAGAACGTGGCACATCCCCATCTAGAAAAGGATAATTAACAATTTTAAAATTAAAATCTTCTCTTTTATCGTATACTTTGGACGAAACTTTATCATTTGTAATTGAAAGATTCAAATCTAAAAATGAAGCATTAATGTCAGATTGATTAGCTTTGTTTAAAGACAGTTCTTTTGGGTAGATTGAAGAAACCATAGCATCAAAATAAGGATTATCTAAATTCAAAATATCGTCTAAATACCTTGAAGTTTTATTAAAAGCATTAACAATATCGGTCTGTGTATCAGGTTTTAAGCTAAGCATAAAATCCCTCTCGTAGCAATACAAAAACAAATCTGCAACAACAGGGGCACAATTTGTACCCATGGGTATACCAACAACTTGACGATATATGGTATCCCCATAACGCACAAATATATTATCTAAAAGAAAGGTAAGAGATCTACAAACATCAAGGCAAGTCCACATTGTGTAATGTTCAACTTCTGAATTCGAAAAGAATGAACGTTGAACATTACAAGCAATGAACATTTTGTTTTCTCTGGCAAAGGTTTTTTCTATTAATTTCATAAGTTTATCCTTTATAAGATGGTGAGGTAGAGTAGTATAGAGTGTAGAGAAATCATAAGAGCTCAGTAAAGAAATGTTATACTGTTCATTTTCAAGTTTTGTTAAAACATCATTTGAATTTTTTATGGACCAAAAAACATTAATACCAGAATTTTCATATATTTTATCACAGTAGCGTTTAACATGTTCTTTGATCGTAGTAAGACAGGACGTCAAAAGTATAGATAATTTAGTAGTGGTACAACAGCTAGAGTTGGCAATAAAACGCGACTTATAAGGGTTTTTATGTAGTTTCGGAATCCAGTACAAAGTAGAAAGTTTAAGCTGCATTACATATGTTCAAAGTCTAGAATTGTAATTTTGGGGTAGTCGGATTAGTGAGAATTACAATTTATGTATGTCGGAAAAGGAAAGAGGACATCGGATATTCGTTTTTGTCGGATCATTTATTACTTTTATACAGTTACTCTGTTTTCAGCTCAATCATTGAATTACACTAGCGATAGGTGGATACAGTTTGTTTCACTTAATTGTTTTCGTTTTACATGCACTTTACCACTGTATTTGCCATCGCGGTTGTTGTAGATTAGTCGGAGAGGGGATACTTTTATTTACACTGCTTGTCATTTAGGGTGGGGATGGAATAAGTGTGTGGTTGGACGCCCCAAAACCTGTTACCCCCCCCCCCCCAGTGACTTTGTCACTGTAAAATGGTTGACAACCAGGCATGCAGCATGTTGTAGTACTATAAAATCATATGCCTTTTTAATGAATTTGTTTAACATAGTTGATGAACAACGTGAGAAAATGGGTATGTCCAATAATCTTAAGAAGTTTGTAAATCACACCACCATAAAATTCAGGATGTGAAATACCGTGTCCCAGGAGCGCATTGAGATTACATTTGTACTGTTTTTAGAGAAAGTGTTTTTTAGCTTATGGTATATATATCCTTGCTTAAGCAGCTTTTTAGTTCAAATGAGATTTCGACTGTTAATAGCGTCAACAGATGAACAAGCTCTAGCAAAACGAATAAGTTGAGAAATATAAACCCCCCAAGATGGGACACGGAGAACATATCCGTCAAAATGTGGGAAATTGACAATAATAACATCAAATTCATCTCTTTTGTCACATATTTTAGAAGAAATCAATTTTAAGGTCTAGATCAATAAAAGCTGCATAAGTGTCGGGTAGCTTTATTCAATTTGAATTCACTATAATACTCTATCGCTTCAACATTTTATAGTCTGTAAACTTTGTTGTCTGCTACAGATTTTCCATTGTTGTTTCTTCAAGTTTTGCTTCAAGAAAAATGCACAATAACAGACAGTTTGGATTCTATTGAGACGCCCAGTTACTCAGTGTCTCATCTAGATCCAAACAGTTTGCATAGGTAATCGAGATGCGGCATTGGCAGCCAAAGATTTATAGGGTTACTGTTGATTAATGATATGCCAAAATGCTTAAATCTTAGGTAAGATACCAGATATACCGTTAAAAACAGACCATTTTTTAAGGCAGATAATTATGTTTTGTGTGATTAACAATAAAAGATGATGGCGTTTTTTCTATAGCGAATTTTGTTTATTTATTTTGATATACTACATTCAAACACGAAAGTGAAGGGTTCTTATAGAGTAATCTTACATATGTATTTCCTTCCTAATACACAGGACCGTAGTTAATACTTGTTGCACGTCACGTGAGTGGCTTCAGCGGACTACAAATCAGCCGTTCATAAGAGTGCTTTGGGACAGAAAATGTAAATATATCACAAATAAATACCTGCAGGAGCTGTCTTATCTGGGTCTTCACTATTTACAGGTAGGTATATTGACGTGAAAAGCAAGCGAAGGGTTTAATTATGTCTGTACCATAACCGTACTACTGTTTATATTTACATTCCTCTGGATTTTATAATCAGATTGCAATTCAGTAAAATAAATATTTAAATGTTTTTATTCTTCTTTCTTTGGATGATCTTAAGTATTTTGTATAGGTATTTTACTGACCGTGCAATCAAGTAGAAACATTGCGTTCATGGAATAATGAAATGATATACAAAGGGTCCCACAACAGCGGAATTTCAGTCATGAACAATTTAACCCTTCGCTTGCTGAATTTTAAAATACATTTCTCCTTCTTTACCTATGCCCTGTTGTATAATTACATATATCTTCACTGTGTACAAATAGTTCGCTGTGCAATCACTGCTGTGGAGTGCACTGGTTGCACAATCAACTTGTAAATAGTGCAGACCCTGATGAGACAGCTCCTGCAGGAGCTGTCTCATCTGGGTCTTCACTATTTACAGGTACGTATTTTGACGTGAATAGCAAGCGAAGGGTTTATCTGGTGATCGCTAAAGGTGTACAGGAAGCTCCTTTTGGAACTTTCTGGAGACTTTCACTATGCATTAAGCTGCTACTCGTCTTACAGAACGGCATGGATGTTATTTAGACGCCTGTTTCAGAGGAATTTAACTGTATAACTATGCCAGTGTGCTTACAGAAATTTCATCTGTGACTGAAGAGCTATAATTTGGACTCATTGAATTTATTGTCAGAGAGTGACATAAAGTGAAATCTCATGCGGCGGCAAAATGGCTACATACGGATTCAATTAACAGCTTATCTGTGGCTCATGTGATTCTGTCAGATATTGTCACTGGAAATTAGATTCAAAATTGCCAAATCGCTAAAGATCTCTTCTAAAGTTATCAAAGTAACACATTGGATATATTCAACTGTAATATATTATATTTGCCATATATTTGATTTATTATCGCATGATTCACACATATTGAATATCAGTCATATATGAAGGCTAAATCCATTGAAGGAATACTTCCACTGTTTTTATTAATGAACATCTGTATAATAAATAGGCAATACTACGTTTCATTTTGACTTGGGTTTCATTGTGATTAGTATCTATTAATGACATTACCATTTACAAACTTCGTAAAATGACTGTACATACCAATGTTCTTAATTTATAGTTGTGTGTGTGTGTCATGCTATCTATCGGTATTTTGGTAGTGGTTGCGTCATGTATGTGGCTTTGCATGCTTGACTTTACTACTTTTCCATTTATATCAATGGAAGTCACGAGAAATCATCTGATCAGGGTTTGCACTGTTAGACTTTTAACATCCTCGAGCATGTTCAAACCTTTCAAACTAAATGGACCCTACAGATAAACACTGCAAAAATCTAAAACGTCTGAGTTGAAAGTGTCGTGCAAGCATTCAACAAGGTAATGGAAACAACGAATTCCCGTTCAGTTATAGCGTGCTTCGATAATGAAGAAGCACTGACGTATAATTATACGTAACATTCGTATTGAAATGGAATTGCATTGGTATTGCTGTGTGTTTTCCTGGTACAATATAATCTCTATAAACCCGACATTTAGTAACAAAAGTGGAAGATATATTAAGACTGGTAGCAGGCTGAACGTCACATTAAAATATCATTTTGGGCTTACTACATGATTTTAACCCTGCACAAAGTTTCCACCTGTCTAACATCTAGCCTACATTGGTACTGGTTTGAACGTCCGGTTTAGGGAGATGTCCTGCCGTACATTTAAGACGTCCGATTAGTCCAATTCTATTAATGTCACACATCCTTCTCAAGGACACGGTATCTGGTGTATGAAGATTAGAATGCCAGTTTCAGTCTAGATTATAAATATAGGATAACGATATAGGCCACATATATGTTCAGGCGACATTAATGGGAATTAGTTGACACAATTTGATTACTGAATATTTTCTTACTTACTTGACCTGATTTCCTACAGCTGTTGCTAGTAGCTGATATGGTTTCTCGATAATCGCAACACTATTTTGTTTTGTTTTTTTCCAGATGGTCAGATATTAGGTAGAAATCTTTATTGCAGTGCTAAGTCTTTAAAATCTACACCAATTAAAATGCAGTATATGGTATAAATAGTGTATGGGAATTCTGATTCTCTTCCATAGGCATCAATAACAAAATTATTATACAAGGAGACGTGTGAATAAATCATATTACTTCGGCTGATACTGGGAACACCTTATTCTGTTCGGCAGCACATAATGTGTATAATCACATAATCTGCCTTGTGGGAGTACCTTAACAGAGTGCCGTAAAAGGCAAAAAGCACTAGTGCATTTCTTATGCACATTAGCAATCTTTAGCCAATCGTAGCGCTTATTTTAGGCGTTAGCCAATGATAGCGCTCCATGTGCGTCGTCGATTGCAGTACTACGCTGTTAGTAAGCAATGGCCAAAACAAATCATCAGCTATAGCCTGTTTCATTTTCTATTGCATTTTTAAGGTTTATGTGATAAACAGAATCTTACATTCGTGTTCATTACAAATTGTTTTCATGAATATGACACGAGCTTAGTTTGGCATACTCGTTTCATAAAAACAATTTTTAATAAACACTCATGTAAGATCCTCTATTTATGAACTAACATTATTTACAGATATAGTGCAGATTATGTTCAAGATATATGATTGTGTTGTTGGAATGAAAACAATACTACTAAATTATTTCCAATTCGCTCCTCCTATTCCCGATGGGATTGGGGCTCCCAAAGGAGTTTTCAGTCTTCTGAATTAAGCTACCACCGGTATTCGGAAGAAATAACATATAGTGCTTTATTAAATGGTTATTATATGAGTTTACCTTTGTTTTATGCATCGTCTATTTTCCCATATGAGGACACATGGCACTTGAAAAGAGTGATTCATTGAATACAGTAGTCTAAATTGGTTTCACAGCAGACCTTCAAAATAATGAAATCAAGATTCCAAGAATGGTTATGCATTTACGATTCAAAGTAATAGTACAAAAATGAGTCATGCAGGAAATACCACATACAGAACAAACACTCGCCCGAACAGCAACACAAGGAAACAGCAAATGTACATGGGTAGAAAAAACAACAAGAGACGCACAAAGACAAAACAAACATTCAATAGGAGGAAGATGGAAGTACCGCCTTGGAACGGTCAGTGACAAAAATCACCGGGGGTTTAAACCGGTTTATGGGCGCCCAACCTCACCCTTATTCCATCCCCATCCTAAAAGACAAACAGTGTAAATAAACGTATCCCCTCTCCGACTAATCTACAACAACCGCGACAGCAAATACAGTGGTAAAGTGCATGTATAACAAAAAAACATTTAATTGAACATACTGTATCCACCTATCGCTAGTGTACTCAATGATTGAGCTGCAAACAGAGTAACTGTAGAAAAGTAATAAAGGGTACGACAAAAATGAAATAGTACAGAATGATGTTTGTCTGCGCGATTATTTTAAACGTATGAGTCTGATACAACGACACGCCTTTTCGCATTATCTCAAACACATAAAACCTTTTCTCTCCAACAACAGTATCATTTATGATGTTCAATCCGCAGGATACCCAAACGAGCCAAGCTGTACCATTTTCGTACAGTTGAAACGCACCTATGGATAAGAGCAATGATGCCATAAAAGCATTACTGTGATGGCTCAAATCATTGATTAATGGTGATGATTTGTAAAAAAATTCCATCGATTGCCGTTGATATATTCAACAAATCACAGTTGTTTTCCATTTCATTACACACTGTTGTCATCTTCATATCGATTAAAACGAGTATGACGTTTTCAAAATTATGTTTCCAATGTTCACCACTGCCACAATGTCTTTTCCCATCGCAATATGATGTATACAGTAAAACCCTATAAACCGGAATTCTAGTAAAGGGGAAATTAGATACGTTTAAGAAGGTGGCTGCGTATGACAGGGTGAATGTCATGCAGAAACCTGAACTTTCTGCAATAATTCTAAGCTGCATTAAGCTGCAACCTGTCTCCAAGCTGAATATTAATATTAGATTTAAATTCCGGTTTAGACGGGGTTTACTGTAAGATGACTTTTAATGCAGGCAACTTGTGTGTGACATGCTTTCTAACGATGTTTTGGTGGTGGTTGCGTTTTGTATACGGCTTTTTACCTGCTTGACGTTACTACATGTACTTTATTATAAACGAAGACACGAGTATTTTTGTGATTGATTGTATCGACACCCTTCTAAGCGAACATTTTACAGAGGTGATTGTACAATTTATGTTGAATGGACATAAATTCAGAAGGTTAATGGAGGTCTTATTCAACTTTTTGTCTTACTGCTATATTACTTACTAACTAATCATTTACTTTTGCCACAAACTAACTTGTGTAGAGTGTGAATTCCAATTTGATTTCAAGGCGCCAGAGTAACTTTCCCCATGTGTATTTGGGAAATTTGCGCAAGCAAAACTGCTTTTATGAATTCATAAATTACAATTACAACTGTGCTCTACATTAAAGCATGCGGATACTATGTGAGCATTAATACTGAATAAGTGATTTAAACCCATGGATTTGAAATAACAGTGTCGAAAACAAAACTACATTGTTTCAACGAAACTAACTGTAGGGTAAGAGCATCGCATAGCATACAACAAAATTTAGTTTTGTCTATGTTAAATCACGTTGGTCTGCGAGCAGTACAGCTCATGACAAGTAATACGAGTATAAGCTCAATTAACCGATCGTCTAGTGCAAATACTCACTACAATCGTTTAGCTCCAATATCGCAACTGTGATTACCTATGCAAACATTCTGTTTGTTTCTGTGACTGATTTTGAAACAAAATGAAACCAACATGAATAAATATATAAAAAGAACTGAAACCTGTAGCAGACGACAAAGTTTGCAGACGACATAATTTGGCAGCGAAAGAGTTAACTAGATAAATATTGCATATAGGAATTACTTAAAGCTGCCATAAGGAGATTTATCTAAATGAATGTCTAGCACAAATATTGGGTATTGTTATAATTATTTGTCAGTAATTCATATTAATCATTCTTATTGTGTTCTTGTTTGTCACAATTGTGCGGGATATTTTTTACTGTACCCATTGATTTGATGTTTTATTTTGCAAACAGCATATGACAGTGACTCATCTTACTTATTCTATTATGAAAAAAGTAGTAAAGTCATGCAGGCAAAGCCATATACAAGATGCAACAAACAAACACACACACACAAACATACGCACATACACACGCACATACACGAGATGAGAACAAAAAAACATTAACAAACGCACAAGTGCTAGAAATAAACATTCCACACATGAACAAAACACAAGTACAAAGAACAAGACAAATAAAAGTAAGGATGACAAAGAGAACACCGCCTTGGAACGGTCAGTAGCAGAATCACCACTTGGGGTTTAAACCGGTTTACGGACGTCCTAACCTCACACTTATCTCAAAGTCACCCTAGCGTAACAAATAGTGTAAATAAAAGAAGTCCCGCCGGACTTTCACACAACATGGAAGACGGTTAAACATGACAATGTGTAACACATAGCATAACAACTGTGAAAATGTGTCAATGGAAAAGTAGTAAAGTAAAGCAGGCAAAGCCACATACAAGACGCAACCACCACCAAATCACCGATAGACAGCATGACACACACACACACAACCACACACCCAAACGCACACTCACACACGAAATGAACACAGAAAACACCAAAAGACACACAAGAACCAGAGACAAACGTTCCACACATGAACAAAATCACAAGCACAAAGACAGAAGGCAAACAAAAGGAAGGGTGATAAAGAGAGTATCGTCTTGGCACGGTCAGTAGCAAAAACACCACTGGGGGTTTAAACCAGTTTACGGACGTCCTAACCTCACACTTCTCTCAAAGTCACCCTAGCTTTACAAATAGTGTAAATAAAGGTATCCCCGCTGGACTTACCCACGACTAAGTTGGGGTGCTTATTCCGATGCTAGGGATGTGAATATGTTTTTCAGTTTTAATAAATGCTCAAACAAACCGAGTCCGCAATTTTCGTAGATTGCATTGCTGTTTTTGCTTCCGAAGGATCTCCTACGTTCAGAACTTATGTACTTCACAACATCAGATGTGTGGTGGTCATTCCCATTGTTGTTATATGTTCTGCTTCTTTGAGTCAACAGTTTTGATGCTTATAGTTTTGAAAATGGAACAATACTGAAGCCGGTGCTAGGGGCGTATGCAGTGTTACACTATTCATAACTGTACACGAACCGACTCAATAAAACAGAGTCGGCTATTTCCTCATTGGGCATTGCTGGTTTTGCTGTCTCAGGATCTCCTACATTCACCTACTTTCAGAACACTAACAAGATAAGCCAAACTATTCGACGATAGCAACTTCCGGTTGTAATCGTAGTGGGGTAGAGCTTAACGATAATATCAATCCATACGATTCTCAGGTCGTCGATATCTACTAACCCTTTACTTCACATATACGCATTTTTAAATAAATATTTTGTAAGCAGAGCAAATCAGGTTAAACACCTATACGAGTATGTTCGCGTGTCGTGCTGGAATAATATAGATCTGATTCTACATTTTCTGCTATGAACATATATCCATCTCCATATGTCATTATAACATTAATCTAATTGATATTTATTAAACAATTAGTACAGTTTTTGCAATATCCATTGGGTAAACGGTTAACCTATTTGTGGCAAGCTAAGTTCGCCGTGGTTAGTATTTGTATTGTACGACATGCCTTCTTTAACAGCCTATGTAACTATCCCATAAGAGCCTTACATAGCCTGTCAATCAAATGTTGCTGTTCGGGCGGCTGTTTGTTCTGTGGTGGTGTTTCCTGCATGGCTCCTATTTGTACTTTTAACAGTCTATGTAAAGCACCTATGGGATAGTTGTTCCTTAGTCGTATTGAGAATTAATAGTAGCATGTGGCCAACTAAGAAATGAGTTAAACACTATTCATAATAGTCACTTTTACATAGTGAAAATAGATTGTTGTTTTCTGTTTTGCAACACTCTAGTTCTATTCCAAACAATTATATTTTCCAGATGGAAACGGAATGAAAGAAAAGCCTTTATTCATATTCAATGTCTGAATTCAATGGTGTAAGTTAATATGTCCAATGTAAACATATCTGTTTTTGTTGGTTTTGGTTTATATATATTTATGAGTTATTGATTTTATTTACATTACAAGCTGCAGACTCCGTATAGAAATAATGTTACATAGTTTGATAAGTGCACAAGTTGGTCACAATAAATGCATATATACATTACCCTACACTATCTATACATCCTTTAATTGTGGTCAAAAAACATGGTTTAACCTATTCCTAACACGGGAGTTCATTGTTCATTTCGCCTTGATTTGAATTCAGCGGTCATACTTGCTGGCTTCCATGGCATACTCCCACACCATTCAAACCCCCTATGATGATGTCTGTTTTGACGCGGTCATATTGCATTGCTGTTGCAGAGTGTGTTGCTCATTAGAGATGAACATGTTTTATCTGCAATGGTTTTGTTCATTTTCGTCGTCTAAATTAGCATCTTTTTCGGTTAGAAATTATTTCAACAATGTCATCTACAGGATAATGGTATTATAGCAAAATCTGCTAATGGCATGTATTGTATTTATTTCCCAGAAATGTAGCTGTTGTGTCCTTATTTCAAGGTTAAGCATTATGATACTGTGTTAGCAGTATGCGGGAAAACATGCGATAAGGTTTGCAAACAACTTGAATTGAACAAACTAATTCTTAACAGAACTCTTAATTCCGAATTTTCAGAGGATGTCCTTTATAGAGTGAACTAATGTTCTGATACCTAAAGGACCCCTTTGTTTATGTATGAAATGACTTCAGATTTCAGATATAACAAAGAAAGGGATGACACTGAGTGTTATCTATGAAAGTAGGAAGATTCGGTGTCATATCCATTTTCATGATGTGTTTATAAAACGCATTAAATCTTAAAGAAGAAAGGCTATGAAAACATTATATTGCAACGCACTGCGCGTTTGGTTACTGACCCTTTTACAGTCGGTAGCTACGCTTCCCTCTTTGCTTGTGCGATGACAGGCCGAGGGTAGTACTCTATGATAGCGTACTCTAAAGTCAGTAACGGGATGGGCTTACTAGACTCATGTATTAATTTGTCCCTGTCGCGTCCTTAATGGCTTCCCTCCAGGTGTTCTGACTGAAGCAAAGTCATTGGGTACATATTTTACGGAGTATCACAGTTGTTATGCTATGTTTTATATATCATCATGTGTTCACCGTCTTCTATGTTGTGGGTAAGTCCAGCGGGGATACCTTTATTTACACTATTTGTAAAGCTAGGGTGACCTTAAAATAAGTGAGATGTTAGGACGTCCATAAACCGGTTTAACCCCCCCAGTGGTGGTTTAGCCACTGACCGTTCCAAGGCGGCGCCCTCTTTGTCACACTTGCTTTTGTTTGTTTGGTGTCTTTGTACTTGTATGTTTGTTTGGGTTTTTTGGTTTACATCTCACGCGTGCGTGTTCACCCATGGGTTGGTCTGGTATCTTTGTATTTGTACGTGTGTTCGTATCCAATATTTCCATCTCCTGTTTCTCTCTCTCTCTCTCTGTATGTGTGTGTGTCTGCCCGTGTGTGTGTGTGTGTGTGTGTGTGTGTGTGTTTGTGTATGTGTGTTTGTATGTATTTGTGTGTTAGGGTGTTTGTGTGTATTTGTGTATTTGTGTGCGTATAAATTGCTTTCTTTTGATGTGTTGGTGATCGTAGCGTTTTGTGTATGGCTTTTCCTGGTTGACTTTACTACTTTTGCATTTAAGTAAATCCATTTGCTTGATAAAAATCACAAATGTTGGAGTTCGAATGAGGTTAAGATGACGTTTGTTACACAGTAAAACCTCTCTAAAAAGACCACTCAAATGAAGTTAAATTATGGATTATGTAACAGATGACAACTGGATACAGGATAAATGCTATGCAGAATGATCCTATAGCAGCTTCTTGCATTACCGATGCCATGCATTAAAGGCGATTTCGGTAATAAGTTCTGCGCAGCTTTTCGCGCGGAATACTCTTTACAAAGGAACCACCGGTACTGTTATTCTGAATGACACTAATTTCGAGCGACTGATTTCGACCAACATTTACAAACCTTAAATGTATCAATAATTTCGATTACACGAGAAAATTTCTCAAAGATGACTAGCTGAAAGCATAAAAACTTAAAATCAAACAGGAAAATCCGGCACGGGAGTATAATAAACAAAGTGGTACGACGTCATAGCAAAGTGACGTCATAAGACGTCGCCAAATTTGGCGTAATTTTCATGGGGGAAAATCACCACCACTAGGTGATAAATTGAATAAATTCTTAAACACGAAACCTGCAACACACATATTTCTTTTTGATTTCATGTTAATGATATTAAAAAGCACGACATTTGTAATTTTGAAAAAAGTCTTGGATACGTTTCCTAGGAATTTAAGAAAATATCACTGATGTCCTGATTTTTGTACTGTCCCATATGTTAAAGGCAGGAAGCACGCGTATGTTTCTTTCATGGTAATTACTCAAAAATAAAGTATGTAACCCCTCTGTTCTTTTTGTATTTGAAATCAGCATACTTTAAACAACAATATATCAAACAAATCAAGAATAAAATCTTGGAAGGAAACAAACTGTAGAAATTGTCTTTAAGCAACGATTTGGTTTTAAAGTATCCTATTTTAATAAAGTGTGGTGGCTCTTTACCTTATCATTTCTTCCCGTACGATGAGTCACTATTAAAAGTACAAAAATGAGTCATACAGGAAACACCACATACAGAACAAAAAGCCGCCCGAACAGCAACACAAGGAAACAGCAAATGTACATAACTATAAAAACATCAAGAGACGCACAAAGACAAAACAAACATACAATAGGGGGAAGATGGAAGTACCGCCTTGGAACGGTCAGTGACAAAAGTCACTGGGGTTTAACCGGTTTTTGGGCGCCCAACCTCACACTTATTCCATCCCCACCCTAAAATACATACAGTGTAAATAAACGTATCCCCTCTCCGACTAATCTACAACAACCGCGATGGCAAATACAGTGGTAAAGTGCATGTATAACGAAAACATTTAAGTGAACAAACTGTATCCACCTATCGCTAGTGTACTCAATGATTGAGCTGCAAACGGAGTAACTGTAGAAAGGTAATAAAGGGTACGACAAAAACCAAATAGTACAGATATCCGACGTTCTCCTTCCGTTTCTGGATTTAAGAGGTCGCCCTCATAGAGTACTAAACCTTTCTTGTCGGCGTACATGCAAAGAGGCCAGCGTGATTGCCAACTGTAAAAGGGTCTACAACCAAACATGTAGTATGTTGTAGTACTATAGGATCATAACCCATTTTAATGAATTTTTTAACATATTTGATGAACAAAGTGCGAAAATGGCTATGTCAAATAATTTTAAGACATTTGTAAATCACTTCATCATAAAATTCAGGATGTGAAATACCGTGTCGCAGGAGCGCCTTGCGATTACATTTGTACTTGCCAATAAGTGAGAGATTTCGATAGTAAAATTTAGAGAAAGTTTTTCTTAGTGTATGGTATCTATATCCTTGCTTAAGCAGCTGTTCAGTTAAAAGGAGATTTCGACTGTTAAAATCGTCAATAGATGAACAAGCTCTAGCAAACGAATAAAAGTTCTGAAGGGTGGTGATCCCCCGAAAGCAAAAATTGCAACACAAAAAGAGAAAATTGCAGACTCGGTTTTATTGAGTCTGTTCATGAGCAGTAATGGAAAGTGCAACACTGCTCACGCCCCCTAGCACCGGCTTAAGCGGTATTCAATTTTCAGAACAGGAAGTACTGAAATTCATGATCTCGAAGGATCAGAAGGTATAACAACACTGAGAATAAGTTGATATATATAATCCCCGTAAGATGGGGCACGGGGAACATCTCTGTCAAGATGAGGGAAATTTACAATATTAAAATCAAAATTATCTCTTTTGTCATATATTTTAGAAGACGTCATTCCATTATCAATTTTAAGGTCTAGATCAAGAAACGCTGCATATGTGTAGGACGGGTTAGCTTCATTCCATTTGAGTTCTTTAGGATAAATTGTAGCAATAAGAATATCAAAGAAATGGTTATCTAAGTTCGAGAAGTTTCATTGAAGGCTTTAATAACATCTTCTTGTGATTGTGGATTCAAACGTAACATGGAATCTCTCTCATAGCAGTACAAAAACAAATCTGCGACAAGTGATGCACAATTCATACCCATAGGAATACCAATTACCTGACGGTATATAGCATTTCCACTTGACTTTAGATCAAACGTCGCATCTGTGGACGTTGTATCAACCCACTCTGTTCGGGTTTCTGAAATTAAATTGAGGCAGACAATTATATTCTTAGATAAGGGTGTTTTAGTTTCTGATGACAATGTATTCACGTGCTTAGGTTTAGGGTTTAGGTTATGCGCTGTGAATACCCGATGTGGTATTTGTTCTCTCAGAGAAATCCCCAATATATGTGGAGATCAATGTGGGGACGCCACTGTGCTTCTGGGTTTATTCCAAGCCTACACAAACTCGGCGGGGGAGTTTGTAACATTGAGTAGTTTATCTGTATCTACAAGGGGAAAGCCTGTCTGAGTAAACATGTGTCTATGGCGATGTGACAAGGTACCTGACTCGGGTTCAATCCCTAGATATAACGGGTGTATGTTCTCCCTAAGAAACCGCGGTTACATTGTTGTTGTTTTAACTAACCTTTAGGAACGTCGCTGTTTCTTTGTGTCTAATTCAGGTTTTCAGGCATTGCTAATTGTATAGTTTACTACCTGAGGTATGTATCACAGTAATATTCATATCAGAAATAATAAAGGTCACTGCTATTTATTAGCGATTTGTTATAATCACATATGGAATCTGTAAAATATGATATATACAATATTCATAAATGAACAGAGCAGACCCTAATCAGATCTGAGCTCAGAATTATCTACTCGAACAGACACGAAAAGCATTTATATGAGCAAAAATATTAAGCGTTTTATATCTTTATCAGAGTTTGACCCAAACTGAAATAGCATTTGAATTGCGGTTAGTAAATTAATAAATTCAAAAAACGACAACTTTTATTGCAAATGTTTCTATACATTAATACTTTGCAAATAACTCTTTACAAATAACTCTTTACAATAAATTATTATACTATATACACCAGTGTCTGTGTTAAGATACATTACGTTTATAAAGTGTTCTATTATCATAACAAAAGCACACCTCAGTTTCAAACAGAACAAAAAAACGTATCACCGACTAATGTGAACAATATGTACTGCCATCCTTGGATCCTGATGAAACATCGAGTTCTTCGTCTGGACGTAAGCTGTTTGCAAATACCAGTTGGGTCAAGCGCCATATTGACCACAAAGCATACAAATGTTATATTTGCATATACACTTTAAAATAAGCTTATCATTTAAAGCAATCTACACTACTATCCAAACTCTTATTAATATGAAATCTGAACCGTAACGATACAGTGCAGAAATTCTATTCACCAGATTGTGTTAACAAAACTAATACTGATCTGTGTCTACATTTTGTCAATTTAAAAACCAAAAATGTATACCATTAACTTGTATCAAAATATATCATTGATTGTTAATCCCTCGCTAAATGTGCTGATTTCAAACTAAGTTCTTATATTTTACAGAATTTTTTATGAAGTTTAGCATCATTTGTGTCTGAACCATTTCTCACCGCAGACACCTTTCTCTGTAGTCATTTCAAAAACATACAGCGTCTAACTGTTTAGACTTCAGTTTTTTCATGCCCTACGTATACACTTGGTGGTTATAGAAGTTAATGACTTCTGTGTGACTAATAAACCCTCTAACAATCTATGCGAAACTATGTATTTCCGGGAATTGTTCAAGGATCAATTCCAGGCGGTAGTACATTATCATTCAGATTGTTTACCAAACAGCGTAGAAGCATGGAGCAGAAGAATTAAAACTTGGAAGTGAGCAATGCTTTAGTGTATCGTCTGTCTTGGTTCAAGCCTGGTCGATTACTAGAACATTCACTTGTTTGGTAGAGAACGGGGAATATAGCTTCCATCCACATATTAACCCTTCGCTTCCTATTCACTTCAATATACCTACCTGTAAATAGTGAATACCCAGATGAGACAGCTCCTGCAGTAGCTGTCTCATCAGGATCTGCACTATTTACAAGTTGATTGTGAAACCAGTGCACTCCACAGAAGTGATTACACAGCGAAATACTTGTACACTGTGAAGATATATGTAATTATACAACAGAGCATGGGTAAAGAAGGAGAAATGTATTTTAAAATTCAGCAAGCGAAGGGTTAAGTCAGACATGATTTGCACCAGATCGCCTACGGCAATACTATAAACACAATGTATAGGGCAGAACCATCTGCTTTTTAATACTCATGTGTTAAAACACCGTCTACTGTACTCTGTCAGGGATTGAAAGTCAAGAAAATGATATGTCTGAAAATGATATATACTAACCGGAAAGCGTTTGTTTCCTGTGTCATGATCATGTTATCATGCACTATTTACCTATTAGCCAAATGCTCACTGATGGTGTAGAACAGACAATATCATCAATAAGCGGCATTGTATTTGCAATGTGTAATACAATACTAAGGGAGCCAATGGGGTATACCGTGCACCCCCCTCACGACTGATTTTCATGGGTACTAAAAGGTTAAAAAAAGTCTACTAAGTCAGAATCGCGAATGTACTCAAGTTTAAATGCCGTTAGACTATGGGTATTTTAACCGTTGCAATGGAAACCCCCAGTTTTAATAATGACACAGCCAGTATTAGCCTAAATGTATACAACTTGTACCAACTTGAAGGTAAAACATTACGCTTTTATTTCGAGTTTTTTATTTTCAAATTACTGATTTGCATATTCATGAATATAAATGAGAGCATTAAAAATAGTAAAAATAGAAATTATGTAAATATTTCACTTTTATATCCTACAAATATCAGAAAACAGTTTAACATGATGACAACATCCTCAGAAAACAAAATATCTAATTTGAGGACCAAAAAATAACTCTAAGTAACGTTTGAGCTGTTTCCATTGAGCTGTTTCCATTTCAATCTGTTCACACATATTTTATTAGTCGACACCTATCTGCAATAAGCTTCCATATCACAGACAGTTTGTATGCCAACAGTATAAAAATTGTACCGAATTGAAACTAAAGCCTTGTGCGTTTGTTTTAAGACAATACTTAGCACACGCATGAATATTAATGAGTATAATAAACAAATAGTAAAACAAAACAAAATATCGTAAACTTCTCAACTGTTATCCTAGCAATATCAGAAAACAACTTCAAATGTAGTTTAAGGTGATGACAACATACTCAGAAGCAAAGAATCTAAATTAATAACCGGACAATGAACTATAAAATTGTAACTGTTTCCATGGTAACAGGTTCACATTCACACATTTAGAAATTGACATCTACCTGTAATACTCCACTAGATCTCAATTATTGTTATGAAACATGGAATCAATTATTACAAACATAGAGATGAGGCATTGCCTTAATAGTAAATATTATTTTTCTGATATAAACTAATGTGCATGTGTATGAATATTTATGAAAACAGTAAAAGATGTTGAAACTTTCAAAAGCCACCAGTCTGTCTCTTATAAAGCAAATGCTCACTGAATATCACAAGGATTGCATAACACTAATAGGGATATATCTGTTTCCTAGGCAACAATTCTAACCTCATTGTTCATATTACAGAGTGTTTAATTACCTGCAACACACAAAGACATCGCGGCCTACTTTGGTGATACTTATAAATAGTATAATATATTATATAGTTGATGTATGAACCTTTATGTTTGGTTTACTTTATGCAAATTACCTAATCTGCATTCCCTGAATATTGATTATGATTAGAATACAAAGAGAAAAAAATATTGTAAATAACATGTTTGGCTGTATGCCGATCACAACACTACACCATTCTCCAAATATAGTTTGCAATATGAGTATGCAAATAAGGTGATTTTTTTAAAAAAGCTAGAAATAAACGCACAATGTATTATCTTCAATTTAGTACCAGTTCTATAGGTGTATGACAAAAACTTGGTGTGATGTTTGCAGGTATGGGTCATCATTACGAAAACTTGGGGGGCTGCCATGGAAGCGGTTAATATAAAAAAATAGCCTAAAATAATTTAAACTTGCGTACATTCGCGATTCTGATTCAGTAGACTATTCTGAACATTTTGGTACCCATGAAAAAATTATAGGGGATGCACGGTAGACCACCACTGGCTTCCTGAGTACCATGTGATCCTTAAAAACCTCACTACAATATTGCAACTAGTCTGTGGGATTTTTTTTTTCTGGTAGAGAACTGCTTCCTGTCTTGCGACAGCAATGCAGAAACATGCTACAGAAGACTGGCGTTACGCCCCAACTGTCAACAAATAATTGTCAGAAAGCGACTCGATGTGCGTGCTGCAATGATCCATAACCATCCGGATGAGTCGCCGGGTAACTCGGTGGCGTCTCATCGGGGTCCAAACTGTTTGCCGAATCACTTTCTCACTTTGAAACTTAAAGCGGATTATATCTTTGGAACCTATCATTTACTGACGGAAATTATGTTGCGCTATGTGAGAAACATTTTATTTGACATATACATGCGTATTTTGTATTTCCATATTTAACCATTTCCTTCATATAAACGTGTTGTCACGCATTTGAAAACAGAGTAGACCCAGATCAGACGACCCCCATAAGAGCCGTCTGACCAGGGTCTGCGCTGTTTGCCAATTGAATTTTATGATATATTTTTCTTTATTTTCTAAAATGGCTAGAATATTCCATCTTCCATATTTAATTATAAATATTTTGTCCATGAATATTCAGCAGGTACTGAAGATTGGAATCAAATATACCGGTATGTAGAACAACGAAAAAGTTAATAAAGTATGTTGCATCCGTGTACAGGAGACACGCGGCTTATTGGCGTATAAACACACTTGAAGTAAGATGCATGCATTTTGAAAACACTTAGAATGAAGTTTACTCTCTAGTTACAATTGCAGACAGTTTACATCTCATGAGGATCCCAACTGTTTCGTGTCTTTTGAACAAAAGGAACATTACATAGCAACACAAATAAGCAGACGAATGTTTGCTGTATAACATGATTATTTATTTATCGCGTATGCATGTTCAAAGTTAGCCTACTAACCTATTCAGCGGTCATCAAACAGTGGTCTGTCTAATCAATGGTTTGTAAGGCATGTTGTAACTTAATGCATGTCACAAGTAATGCTGAAAGCTCCGATATGAGCTTACCTTTTTACTTTTGTGTTGCCTTAAGCAACCACTTGCTTTTTAAGACACCTATGTTCAACAAATGACTGGTTTAACTGCACAGTAAATAAATAATCTAATTCGACCACCAATAACATGTCTAATTATTTATCGTACAGATAATTTGTAGATTAATACAGGGCTTAATGCATGACACAGTTTATTGCCAAACCTTATATAGGAATTGTATACATTGAGAGCATTAAAAATAGTAAAAACTGGAAATTATGTAAATATTTCACTTTTATATGCTACAAATATCAGAAAACCACTTCAAATGCAGTGTAACATGATGACAACATCCTCAGAAAACAAAATATCTAATTTGAGGACCAAAACATAACTCTAAGTAACGTTTGAGCTGTTTCCATAGTAACCATTCATTTCAATCTGTTCACACATGTTTTATTAGTCGACACCTATCTGCAATAAGCTTCCATATCACAGACAGTTTGTGTGCTAACTGTATAAAACTTGTACCGAATTGAAACTAAAGCCTTGTGCGTTTGATTTAAGACAATACTTAGCACACGCATGAGTATTAAAGTGTATAATAAACAAATTGTAAAACAAAACAAAATATCGTAATCTTCTCAACTGTTATCCTAGCAATACCAGAAAACAACTTCAAATGCAGTTTAAGGTGATGACAACATACTCAGAAGCAAAGAATCTAAATTAATAACCGGGCAATGAACTGTAAAAGTGTAACTGTTTCCATGGTAACCGGTCCATTCACACATTTAGAAACTGACATCTACCTGTAATACTCCACTATATTTCAGTTATTTTTATGAAACATGAAATCAATTATTACAAACCTAGAGATGAGGCATTGCCTTAATAGTAAATATTATATGTCTGATATAACCTAATTTGCATGTGTATGCATATTTATGAAAACAGTAAAAGATGTTGAAACTTTCAAAAGCCACTAGTCTGTCTCTTATAAAGCAAATGCTCACTGAATATCACAAGGGTTGCATAACACTAATAGGGATATATCTGTTTCCTAGGCAACAATTCTAACCTCATTGTTCATATTACAGAGTGTTTAATTACCTGCAACACACAAAGACATCGCGGCCTACTTTGGTGATACTTATAAATAATATAAATATATAGTTGATGTATGAACCTTCATGTTTGGTTTACTTTATGCAAATTACCTAATTTTGCACCCTATGAATATTGATTATGATTAGAATACAAAGAGAAAAAAATATTGTAAATAACATGTTTGGCTGTATGCCGATCACAACACTACACCATTCTCCAAATATAGTTTGCAATATGAATATGCAAATAAGGTGATTGTTTTTAAAAAAGTTAGAAATAAACGCACAATGTCTTATCTTCAATCTAGTACCAGTCTTATAGGTTTATGACAAAAACTTGGTGTGATTTTTGCAGGTATGGGTCATCATTACGGAAACTTGGGGGATGCCATGGAAGCGGTTAAAATAAGAAAATAGCCTTAAATAATTTAAACTTGCGTACATTCGCGATTCTGATTCAGTAGACTATTCTGAACATTTTGGTACCCATGAAAACAATCTAGGGGTGCACGGTAGACCACCACTGGCTTCCTGAGTACCATGTGATCCTTAAAAACCTCACTACAATATTGCAACCAGTCCGTGGGATTTTATTTTCTGGTAGAGAACTGCTTCCTGTCTTGCGACAGCAATGCAGAAACATGCTACAGAAGACTGGCGTTACGCCCCAGCTGTCAACAAATACTTGTCAGAAAGCGAATTGCTGTGCGTGCTGCAATGATCCATAACCGTTGCAGTTTTCGATCCGGATGAGTCGCCGGGTAACTCGGTGGCGTCTCATCGGAGCCCAAACTGTTTGCTGCATCACTTTTTCACGTTGAAACTTAAAGCGGATTATATCTTTGGAACCTATCATTTACTGACGGAAATTATGTTGCGCTATGTGAGAAACATTTTATTTGACATAGACATGCGTATTTTGTATCTCCATATTTAACCATTTCCTTCACATAAACGTGTTGTCACGCATTTGAAAACAGAGTAGACCCAGATCAGACGACCCCTATAAAAGCCGTCTGACCAGGGTCTGCGCTGTTTGCCAATTGAAGTTTATGATATATTTTTCTTTATTTTCTAAAATGGCTAGAATATTCCATCTTCCATATTTAATTATAAATATTTTGTCCATGAATATTCAGCAGGTACTGAAGATTGGAATCAAATATACCGGTATATAGAACAACGAAAAAGTTATTAAAGTATGTTGCATCCGTGTACAGGAGACACACGGCTTATTGGCGTATAAACACACTTGAAGTAAGATGCATGCATTTTGAAAACAACACTAAGAATGAAGTTTACTCTCTAGTTACACTTGCAGACAGTTGACATATCATGAGGATCCCAACTGTTTCGTGTCTTTTGAACAAAAGGAACATTACATAGCAACACAAATAAGCAGACGAATGTTTGCTGTATAACATGATTATTTATTTATCGCGTATGCATGTTCAAAGTTAGCCTACTAACCTATTCAGCGGTCATCAAACAGTGGTCTGTCTAATCAATGGTTTGTAAGGCATGTTGTAACTTAATGCATGTCACAAGTAATGCTGAAAGCTCCGATATGAGCTTACCTTTTTACTTTTGTGTTGCCTTAAGCAACCACTTGCTTTTTAAGACACCTATGTTCAACAAATGACTGGTTTAACTGCACAGTAAATAAATAATCTAATTCGACCACCAATAACATGTCTAATTATTTATCGTACAGATAATTTGTAGATTAATACAGGGCTTAATGCATGACACAGCTTATTGCCAAACCTTATATAGGAATTGTATACATTGTTTTCGTCCTGCATTAATCAACTATCAATGTTTATCTGCATTTAATTGCTTCATACGGTGCATCCTTATTGGTAGCTTAATGTAATATGTCCCTGTTTACTCGTTGATTAATTGGTGCCCAGCATCACTTTAAAATGTAACCAGTGACCATTACAGTAGTGTAGATCAAGATCAGGGGCCAGATGAAAAAACAAACAGTAAAATTGTAGGCTGGTTTAAGCCATCGGCATAAATTATTTTAGTAAACAGTGCATACTCTTATTAGATAGGTCCTTCAGGGACCCTTTGAACAGGGTATTTAACATTTGTTAAACCCATCTTTGCCGATGAGTTATATCAGGAAAGATTTTGTTTGCAGTGCCCCTCTATATAACAAATTGATTGGCTACAAAATAAATTCTGGACGGGTATTGATCAATTAATATGGGAATGCATGGGGTAATCGGTTGTTATAAAAGGGAAGGTGCTATTCTAAAAGTAAGGTCAATATTGATACCATCAGACAGCAATGCACACAGCGTGCTTCAAGTCAATATATCTCTGGAGACTGTTCTAGTGACAATAACACGGTAATGCTAGATAAATAAGGATAATTAAGCAGAGTATGTCTTATGGGAGTGTTGCTTGTTATTTCTGTATTCTATAAATATCCATTAAGCCACTGAATCATTTAACACGTTACCTGATCGAAATGTCTTTTGACGGCTTTGCAGATATATAGTAGACCCAGGTCAGACATTTCATGCAGGAAACATCTAGCCTTTATGCTTACAACGTACAATAAATCGGACAGTTTGTGCCATGTCAAATTTATACAAAAACTACCTTTATACAAAATCACCGAATTAATATTAATAATATCATAGCGTCTTACATAAATGCAGTAGAACATGTCCTAAGCGATCATTCTTGGAATTCATAGGAATCTTAAAAAGCAGGTGGTTGCTTAGTGTAGGGATAAGGTAATAATAAAGCTCCTATAGCTCCTAAGTACATCAGTACCGCTATTATCTTTATCAGGTAGGATACCTTTATCAAACAACCATCAACCATTCAACCACATTAATACATATGTTTAATCGATTTACGTATAAACGTCGTCCTGAACAAGAACTAAGCAAAGGGCCCATTCTGTCTGTCCCATTATTCAACGAAATCCAGATATGTTCCTCTGTAAGATGTACAATAAAACCGGACGTTAATTTAAGTATCAATATCAGTCTTGTAGAAAGGGGACAGCTAAATGCGGGTCGAAAGTCATGCAGAAAGCTCCTGTAGGAGTTTTCTGCGCGAATTCCGGTTTGGAGAGGTTTTAATGTATTCACTAATGATGGTTTGCTTTAAACACGAATCCGATTCAACTTTTGAAGACAGTAGAAAACTAATATTATTTCTCTTACTAAAACATTAAATATGATCCTCACGTTTAACCTTTCGCTTGCTATTCACGTCAATATACCTACCTGTAAATAGTGAATACCCAGATGAGACAGCTCCTGCAGGAGCTGTCTCATCAGGGTCTGCGCTATTTACAAGTTGATTGTGCAACCAGTGCACTCCACAGCAATGATTGCATAGCGAAATACTTGTACACAGTGAAGATATATGTAATTATACAACAGGGCATTGGTAAAGAAGACGAAATGTATTTTAAAATTCAGCAAGAGAAGGGTTAAGATTAAAATGCAATTGCACTTTAGTATAATACTTTCACAATATTCTGTTAGAATAGAAAGGTTTTGCTTATCGTCATTGTGCTGTGCGAAAACAAATTAGTTTGGTTATTTCCGCATTCCATGGTAATACTTACTATATAAGGAGAAATACATAACTATATTTAGGCGTATGTCTAACCCCTTCAGTGTCATGAAGACAGATACATATTATCATATGAAAAGAGTTTGGATCCATATGAGAGGCCAAGTAAATCAGCGTCTCATCAGGAACCAACCTTCTTGACACACTGTTTTCTTCATTTTATAACGTAATTGAACAAGTGCCCGATCTAACAGTTAAAGCAGACGCCACTGTGTCCAGTAGACTACAATGCTGACTCTGAAAGGGTTAATTACTGTATTTTCTCCTCAGTAAAATCTAATAACGCCCAATGCCAATTACGAATCCTATCAAGTACACTTAATGCAGACTGGTTTCAATTATTGAATTTATTCAGGCGACAGACACGCGTCGCTCAAGGCCGTTTTAAAAATATATACCATCATTAAATACTGGAGGAGAAACATTGGTCGAGAAAAAACGTGTTGTAATTTTCTGCAGCATCAACAAGTCAAGTTAAGGGTGTATATCTTATGAAAAGTAACCGCCTGACACCTCTACGAAATGTCGGGGGACAGAAAACATGTGACTGCCTTCTAATTATATCTCAAATTATAGTAATTTCACAAGGAAATGTATAATGCTGTGCTGTTTGCAGACAATTATAATAGAACATGATCTGGTCGGCGTTGGACGAGGGGTTTAACATCGCGTTTACCCATTGTCATGTGGGGTGGGGACTGGGGTGCTATGTATAATATGTACATGTATACTGGTACAGTACAATCCACTCACTACAATGCCCATTCAAACAATGTCTATTGTGTATACAGGTTATTGCTGGATGCATGGTCAAGCGTTATGTACAAAACTAAAGGAGCTGTTTGCATTACAAACATCCACCTGCTTATAATACGCATATGCAAATAATTATGTGACCATGTTAGTGAGATTCTACTGAATACCAAAGTGACATTAAATGATTCCGCAAACAGTACATACCTAGATCAAAGATAGTTCTTCATGTCTTAATGAACTATCTGATATCGGTATACACTCTTACCTAATTAGGTTTCAGTAAAAAGGTGGGGATAATAATTATGACAGTAATTTGAAACATACGTGTCTAAGTTCATGATTTAGATTCGGTCGCGCGAAATCAGTTTTCAAAATTCACACTAACAAGCACATGACAATACCGTTCAACGATCCGACCAACGGAGCTATAGGAAGCGACCTCTAATTTAAATGAGACAAAAAGTCAAACTATTAGTGATTAAAGTTTCGACAATGCCTATGTTTATAGTAAGATTCAGCGACTAAATCAACAAAACGTTTGGATCCTGAAAAGAATGTGGGTTATTGTGCAAAGGTACTTACCTATTCACAAAACTACTTACTACAGTCAGTCAGACAGCTTTGTAGACACGTACAATGAAAAAAGAACAAGTTAGAATGAAAATTCCCCATTATGAAAGGGAACATCGTAACGCGAAATCTTTTTAAATCACGTTAAACGCTTTTGCCAGCGTAACTTAAGGTCCACGGAATTTAAAAAAAATCAAATTACGTTACGCTGACAAACACTTTTGACGTGAATTGAAAACTAAATCGTGTTATGATGTCACATTTAATAACGGGGTTTGATTTTTTTTTATGTTACATGTCCACACACACAGCTTATGTCCTGATAGGACGCTGAATTACTCGTCGTCTTGTTTTGAATCACATTAGTCTCGCTTAGTATGACAATATCAAAATTGGTGTTGATTATGAATGCAGGCTGTTGTGTACTAACCTACACCATGGTATTCATGAATTGTGTGTATTTGCACTGAATACTAGGTTAATTACAGTCAAAATTGGCTAATAAGAACCTCTTTGCATTAAACAGTCATCATTCTTTTTTCATTATTAAACATATCCCAATTAGTGAAGAATTACTGTATGTTACAATATTGTGATAAAATATAATAGTTATTTTCGTAAGCTTTAAGAAACCACTCTGACGGAAATGCATGACAATGGAATAAATGGATTGTAAATGAGGCTCAAAACAATACACCATCGAAAACTCTGTTTTAGACAGAATTGTTCTTTTAGTCCTAACATTCAAGATCTATTTTGTATACAACAAGACACGCGATCGCTGGTTGCAATTATCCGTTTCATGCAAGGCGGACAGTGACGAATGTTTAAGGCATGGTAGGCAAACGCTCGTTACTGTGGGTATTATTCTATAAACTGTCTAACAGCTAGATATAGACTGGTGCAACGTGGTGTAAATCATTGACCTGTAACAGACGTATCAATGTCCTTTATTTACAATATTTGTAAAGCTAGGGTGACTTTGAGAGAAGTGTGAGGTTAGGACGTCCGTAAACCGGTTTAAACCCCCAGTGGAGTTTTTGCTGCTGACCGTGCCAAGGCGGTACTCTCTTTGTCACCCTTCCTTTTGTTTGCCTTGCGTCTTTGTGCTTGTGGTTTGTTCATGTTGTGGAAAGTTTGTCCCTGTTTCTTGTATGTCTTTTGGTGTTTTCTGTGTTCATTTCGTGTGTGTGTGTGTGTGCGTTTGGGTGTGTGGTTGTGTGTGTGTGTGTCATGTTGTCTATCGGTGTTTTGGTGGTGGTTGCGTATTGCATGTGGCTTTGCCTGCTTGACTTTACTACTTTTCCATTAATACGGATATCACTACCATGATGATTTAATGTTGATAATTGGTGCTTTATTACTACACTATTTCACTACCCAACTCGACTCTGTGAGCAATCTTGATAACGGTTATGGGCGAGATGCCGATGAACCCTACCCTGTTCTATGTTTATTCAAAATTCCAATACCCACTGAATGTTCATGGGCAAAAGAGTTATAATAAAACATGGAAGGTTGAACATTGTAGCCATTTTAGAATGCCATTAGCAAACAGAGCAGACCCTAATCAGACGGTTACTATAGGAGCCCTCTGGTCTGGGTCTACTCTAATTGCAAATGCGTGAACAGGTGTTTCTATGAAGGAAATGCGTATTTATGCCATAGCCATGTATAGCCGTTTTGGAAGCTAAAGAAACAGATCTATCAATTTGTTGTTTCACATTAAACCCGATGCAAATGGTGCATACCCAGATCTGGGTCCATGCTTATAAAGATTTTTCGTTGAGTTTGAGTTCGTTCTCAAGCTTTTGATTGGTCAGATTTGAGTTCTCAAGCTTTTGATTGGTCAGATTTGAGCATTTGGCTCAAATCTGACCAATCAAGAACTTGAGAACGAACTCAGACTCAACTAAAAGTTTTATAAGCATGGATCCAGAAGTATATTTGAAATTACCAGCCGATTTCGGTCTACATATTTATGATTTTTTCCACGTTTTATTAGCTATGTTATTGTGATTTAATTATTTATATGTGTAGTTTCGTTAATTTATTCATTTTCATTACTATCTGTCATACAGA
Source organism: Azorinus chamasolen (assembly GCA_963576725.1). Lineage (NCBI taxonomy): Eukaryota > Metazoa > Mollusca > Bivalvia > Cardiida > Solecurtidae > Azorinus > Azorinus chamasolen. The sequence continues at coordinate 37,300,494 of OY755252.1, read as the reverse complement.
TATCGAACTTGTTTCTGTGAAACAAAAAAAAAAACGTCTCCGTAATCATAATTTATTTGTCTTGATTCTTTTGAGTTTGGTTGAAAACTATTACTAACAAACTGTTTTTCAGCAGTTTTATTGATAAAAATCTGGAAAGTAACCAAAATAAACAAATATATTGAGGAGAAACTGTTGTACTTTGTTCTTTTCACATATCTAAGTTAAGAAATAGTAACAATATTGTTGAGAATTGTATACCAATCTATATCTCATACATTGATATAAATATTATAAATTACACTTTTCAAGGGTTTGATAACATTGGTATAATAAATCTGTCAAAATTCCACAATAATCCCTACCACAGCTATCAGTATAGGGCTATAAAGCGTATAATTTATCTATCAGTGACACATTATTAATTACCTATAATGGGTATCAATTAGATGGGGGCTATGGGGAAGGGTTAAAGCGCAGTCTCATCAGCATCCAAGGTAATCGATTTGTTTTGTTTGATAGTTTAGGGGAAAAAGAAAGCAAGAAATCTTAACGATGATAAATGAGGCAGACAACAATGTTTGACATTTGAATAATTACCATGATGCAGTGCTAGAAAAACTAAATTGTAGACGGATGAAGTGACACTTGAACAAAACTTTGACAACATGAAATATTAGTTAACATAACTGGGCTACCCAGCGTCCCCTTGGATATTAACTATTTGAAATCGATAACTTTGAGGAATTCTGTTACAAGTGCAATCTTAATGGTATTCAAATGACGAAATAGGATGGATTCAAATATTAATAAGTCTAATGTTTATATAAACTGAATGAGCGTAAATTGCATTTCAGAATTCGTGAATGGGTCGAACGATTTATAGTAAATTAATAGGGAATATTATACGAAGTGGCGATATGAAGGGTTTTATCATATGAATGGTTGTTTGGTCGTAGTATTCTTTCGAGCCGCGGAGCGGCGGTTGAGAATACCACGGACAAACCACCACGAGTAATATTCCATTTCTTATATACATGTTTTAATAAATAAAACACACAAAAGAACATCAATTATCTAACGCCTTTTATTCAGAAACAGAAAACATAATCCATTCCCGAATGACACATTAATTTACAAATACGGACATTGTATTGCACGCTCGTGCAATACGGATCTGAGATGTTGTATTGCATGCTCACATACACTCGTATTTTAATGCAGAAACTGACGGGTATATAATAATACATTTCATGTCATCTTACAAGGGATATATGACGAAATATCATAGCTGATTGTCTGTGCAAAAAGGTCCAACATTTCAGTGAAAGTACACACTCCGACAATAAATTATATATCGCTGTACGGTCTTTGTCAAGAGAACCAAATGTGATGTATAGTTTACTGTAGTTTCTTCAACACATCTTAAATATTTATTAAACCTACTCATTGAAATATTATCATCGCGCAGTTTATATGAGCCTTACATGCATGCTGTAACCTGTCATCTGAACAACACTTGTCCTGAACTGCTTCAAGCATTGCGCATATAATGAAGACAAAACAGTGCCTTAAAAACAAAGCGACATTAGTTTTGCTGGACCTATACTGTGTACAAACTTCCATCTGTCCCTTTACGTTGCACGGATCACATGTTTAATACAAACACTAATACTGCTGACAGAAAACCATGCCTGCCCAAAGTCAGATATGAAACATGTTTACTTAAAATTCGTTCAATTTATTAACTAGTGAACACCTGTCAAACACCGTGGACTTTGATGCGACACTGATGCCAGTCATGCCACACTTAACACTATAATGATCAAAAATACATACGTTAACGAATTGTAAATTATTTAAGAGTTTTATAATTTGCGGGTTACAAATACAAGTCTAGCGTCACTCGTGTTTGTGAAAACTAAACGGTACTCAATAGTGTGTACAGAGGAACATTTAGGGATCAATAAACTATCCAAAAATTAGCACATGTGGGAGGAGCATACAAGTAGTGCAGAAAGCTCTTATTATACACGATGTAAGGTTCTGGATAACGCGATATATAACGGTTACAATGAGGAAAACACCCAACAACAAAAGTTGTGTTCACAATAATTCATGACATCATAAATATTCATTTGAATAATTTCAATTCTATAAACACAATAGTTTTTCGTATCAGCACAAAACTGAAGAATCAGACATACATGTATGTTAAATGTATGCGGTGTTAACATTGATTGCTGTATAATCAAAATTAAATTATCTATCCAAGTTGCACGTTAAGTTTCATTGCATAAATGCGACAGGTCATAAGTAGTACAGAAAGCTCGTTTACGAGCTTTCAGCTTCACTTTTGACCTATATTAAGCAACCACCTGTGTTTAAGACTCGTATGTTCAATTATTAAAAGGCTGCTTAGGGTATACTCTGTTGAATATACTTCAAATACCATTGTACTCTTGTCTGCATTGAAAGTGTTAATGCAGTATAAACTTATTTTCCTTTGATCTCTTGACTTGGTGAATAAGTATTGGTAAATCTCCCAAACGACAATTAGACCCCCAAAACTACAATAAAATGGGAAAGACAGGGGAGTACATTAATGAATCAATTTACGTACAGAAATGAATTTAATAATCATTGTCTAGCAACAGGGAACACCAAACAGTGTCATATTAGGCGCTATGAGCTATTTGAATGTGATACACAAGCGTACTGACATTTACAAGCAGTGTATACCCACATCAGATGATTATAAGAGGAACCATTTATGAAAGACCTGCACTCTCTGTAACGCAACATCATCTTGCAAGTTATGCCCTTTCATACTGAATGGACACAACCATTAAACCATTGTAGACAGATTCATTTGATAACTAAGCATTAAAGGTAAAACAAAAACATATACATATATTTTGTAACAGAGAGGTTGACAATTAACCAATGCATTATCTACAATAGAGCCTAGCTTAAGCGGACGTCAAAAGAGGTATAAATATCCGTTTGTAAGGCATGTGTGGCTTATTTCAGGTCTAATATAATGATGTAAGCTGCTGTAGGAGCTTTCAGTATTACATGTGCCCTGAATTTAGCAACCGCCTGTGCTTTTGAGAATCCTAATTGCAATAAACGAATAGCCACTTAGGACAGGTTCTACTGTGCTACCTAGTGTAACTGCATCCGGAGAAACAAAAGAGGCGTGTTAATTGTAAAGGATGCTTCGTGATCTCCACATCGCAACTCCTAACTGTGATCCAATTTGCGATTATGCACAGGTACACATTTGTTTTTTCGATTCTAACACTATTCCCGGAGAATACGACAAAACTGGAAGCGTTTTCAGTGGGTACGCCATTTTTGCCGTTACAGTTACTTTACACGACTTTCACAATGACGTTGTAGGGGTTAAGGACTAAATCTCAACAGAAAACAAAAATTCAAAGTAAAACAAAAATCACTTTTCACACTGAAGCTATATTATTTGTATCGTGTCTGCGACCTCTATGCCAAAGTCATCGTGTTTACAGATTAGAAATGTTAAATTAGATGTCGACTGTATGTGGTTTGAACATGGAACAAAATTTCGGGGGTGACGGAAATGCAACGCGTGCAGTTCATTATCACGGAATGAAACTCGTTTCTTGATATTCGTTGTGTATATGCCGTAGGTACTATACAGAGTCGTGTTAGAATAGAGGATATGTTAATGTCACGTCTGAGCGGAAGCTTAGCAGTGTATGCCAGTAGGTCTAAACACATGTTTTAGTACCAACGTATTTAGCATTGTGCTTGAAATCAAATAATTGAGCAGGTCAAGGCACGCAACAAACATGTTAATATTGTTCTAAATAGAGTATAGCCGTGTCAAACCACACCTACATAAATCCGACTTTCACGAATTATGTATCAGGAACGCCCTTAGTGTGGATGACCGTTCTCATGTAAAACATCATTGCAGACAGCTTGGTGCCAAATATGATACAGAGTTACAAACACTAATTCGGAGTCACATCAGAATCCAAGTTCTTTGATGTATGGTTAGTTGTTTCTCAACCCTTTCCGTTTTAGGCTATTTTAGATCCTACATTTTTGGATGCATCTATCAAATATTAGCTGGAAGAAAGGATTTTGTAGAATTGCGTGGTATTGAAACACATGTGATAAATAGAGCACTTGCTCCCGATGAGCAAAATTAATGCTCTATTTATCACAATGGTTCCGGAAAGTGACTTTTACAGAGACGTCAAAGGCATCAGTATGAAGGAAATGGTTAAACGGTTCAATGAAAAAAAAGGGTATCATACTTCAGAAGATTGTATGTGATTCAATATGAGTAGTGCTTAGTATGTGAATGCAACGGGATGTGGTCAAGTAACAATGACACTTAAATACAAAAGAAATATTTGTCTCTTTTGTGAAGAAATGAAGAGCACTCAGACAACAATGGATAACGGCCTGTCTGAGATGTGTTCACCTAAAACATTTGTTTAAAACCCTTCTACCGCTAAGGCATGTCCGCATTGCAAACATCTTGGATTATGGTGAGACGCCAGGGACCTAGCCATCTTATCAGGATCCAAACTGTTGTGACGCTTTTTTTATAGTTGCTGAAAAGATTGTCATGAAAAATGACTATTGTTTCCAAACCTTGACTGAATCGAAAGTAGTCAAAAATGTAGCAGACCCGGGTATGAGCTTGTAAATGTAGCAGACCCGGGTATGAGCTTGTAAATGTAGCAGACCCGGGTATGAGCTTGTAAATGTAGCAGACCCGGGTATGAGCTTGTAAATGTACCAGACCCGGGTATGAGCTTGTATATTATACCAGACCCGGGTATGAGCTTGTATATTGCACAGCTGGATAGAATTAACCCTTCTAACCGCTTGCTTTCACGTCAATACCTGGAAATAGTGAAAACCCAGATGAGACAGCTCCTGCTGGAGCTGTCTCATCAGGGTCTGCACTATTTACAAGTTGATTGTGCAACCAGTGCACTGCACAGCAGTGATTGCACAGCGAAATAATTGTACACAGTGAAGATATATGTAATTATACAACATGTCATGGGTAAAGAAGGAGACATTTATTTTAAAATTCAGCAAGCGAAGGGTTAAATTATCGCAGAATGTAGTCAGTATTGGCATGGGGGATCACAACCTGTGTAAACAACGTCTGGAATCGGCTGGCGCGGTACTTATTTATCGCAATACGGGATTCCAGCAGTCTCATCAAATTTGCACGAGACATATAACTTACTGTCAAAGTACACTTCGAAGAGACAATGATGGTCATTATACAACAGTCAGTCTGGGATATAAAGGCTCTGGTTTAAAAAAGGCCCACATAATAGGTATATATTCTATACAAGGAAGTAGATATTAGAATAAGCTTCATATTCTTTAAATATAAAAATGAGATGTGTGTTTTGTAATTATCCATATAAATATATAGGAACAGCAAGCACTGTGCTAGGTTTATACGACAAATTGAGCAAATCTTATTACTCTCAAGACTGCATGTTACACTTATCGTGATAATGGCGACTTTTCGTGCATTAGTAAAAAGTTTTAATCCAGATAAGACGCCGAGTAACTTCGTTTCTCATCAAGATCAAAGCTGATTGATCCTCGGTCGACCGAATCAGAAGTGAGTAAAAATGCAACAGATGATAGTTTTGCCAGACATAATTATTTCAGCACGATGAGGATTAAAAAGGGTCTAGTACTACCGATATTTGATTGTGGGATACGAGTAAATTTACATTTGTAAACAGGGTATACCCAGCTCAGATTATTATTAGAGTTAGATTAATTCTTAAACACTGATTAAATGGCTTCTAGAGTAATCATATGACCAAGGTTTACTACACATGAACAGACTCAATAAAACCGAGTCTGCATTTTTCTCTTTCAGCATTGCTTTCGAAGTATCTCCCGCTTTCAGAATATATTTACTTCACAGCAGCAGGTGTTAAGTGCTTTTGTGGCGCCCCGTACTTCATCCTTGGTGTTTGAAAATGAATACTGCTTAAGCCGGTGCTAGAGGGCGTGAGTATTGTTGCACTATTTAATCCCCCACCGCATAGCGGAGGGGAGTTATAGGAATGGCCTTCGTCTGTCTGTCTGTCTGTCTGTCCGTAACAATTTCGTGTCCGCTCCATATATCCTATACCCCTTGAAGGATTTTCAAGAAACTTGCCTCAAATGTTAACCAAGTTGAGACGATGTGCAGAACACATGTGGCAGTCATGTCGGCTCAAGTTCAATGTCACATTTGAAGGTCAAGTGTTTAAACCTTCAGTTGCCATTACAGTTTCGTTTCCGCTCCATATCTTCTAAACCCTTTGAAGGATTTTCATAAAACTTGAGTCAAATATTTAATGAATTGAGACAATGTGCAGAACCCATGCGGCAGTCATGTTGGCTCAAGGTCAAGGTCACGTTTGAAGGTCAAGTGTTCTAACCTTTAATTTCTGTTACATTTTCGTGTCCGCTCCATATCTTCTAAAGCCTTTGAAGGATTTTCATAAAAGTTTAGTTAAATGTTAGCTAAATTGAGGCGATGTGCAGAACACATATGCCAGTCATGTCGGCTCAAGGTCAAGGTCACATTTGAAGATCTAGTGTTCTTACCTTCAATTTCCATTATAGTTTCGTTATATCCTATACCCCTTGAAGGATTTTCAAGAAACTTGCCTCAAATGTTAACCACGTTGAGACAATGTGCAGAACATATGTGGCAGTCATGTCGGCTCAAGGTCAAGGTCACATTTGAAGGCCAAGTGATTTAATCTTCAATTTCCATTACATTTCGTGTCCGATCCATATCTTCTAAACCATTTGAAGGATTCTCATAAAACTTGAGTCAAATATTAACCGAATTGAGTTGATGTGCAGAACACATGTGGCAGTCATGTTGGCTCAAGATTAAGGTCACATTTGAAAGTCGTGTTCTTACCTTGAGTTTCCATTATATTTGTTTCCGCGTCCTATTGTCTTAACAACTGGAAGGTTGAATGTCAACCACGTTGAAATCTCGGCGAAAGCAGCGCAATTTCCATTAGAGTCTTGTGTTGTCTTATCCTAATGCATGAAATGCAGTTTTAAAACCCATTGTATCACCTTAAGGTCAATGTCTTAATGTAGGTGGCGGCGGTGGGGGATATAGCTGTCCTTTGGACTGCCTTGTAATTACTTCTCATGAACAGACTCAATAAAACCGAGTCTGCAACATTGCTAATTTTGCTTTCGAAGGATCTCCCACTTACTATGTATGTAATCAGCGCTATAATGCACATTCTTGCTAAGGTGTCCACATGATTTACCGACGCAATAGTGTTTAAAAACAAATGGTTGTTTAATACAGGGTACGAGAACGCTTCTTTACAGACATTATGCATACCTTTTGTCCTGCATTAAGCTACCACCTATTTAAGAAATCAAATTAGGATTTATTTTATGTGGTTGTATAAGACAGACGTATGTATGTAATGTAACCTACCCTATATTATAAAATTGTTACTAGTGTAATTTTCCGACATTCACTGGGTTTTTTTCGAATGGGAATGCAAGATATTTGGGGATACACATAAACACTGCAAACAGACATCCTGCAAAATAATTAGAAACTGGAAATATATCTAGCATCTATAAGGTGTCTGGGTACGCTTTGGACATTGTGTCACGATAACAAATCGTTAGGAAATTATATACGCACTCGAAAATTCAAAAACAATGTCGTAGACCTACCTTGCAGGTGATATATCACTTTCAGATAGAAACAAATGTTAACATGTTTGAACTCTTTACTCAATAAATACGCCTTTCTATTCCATAGCAAACAACGAAGACCAAGATCACATAGGAGCTTGATCAGGGTCTGCTCTGTTTGCTTAATACAACATACATATATCTGATTATTCAGATTCTGCCAAAATCTTTTGCGTTCGTATGCTATTATGAACAATATGTTCATTAGTATTCAATACATCATTATTTCCTGCATAAATATTCATGGAGTAAAGGGTTAACCCCTATAATGCAATGCGCGACCTGAATTGCATTTTTAAACAACTTGGCTCTATATGAGACGTTGAGTAACTCATAATCAGGATCCAAGTGGTGTGGCACTCAGTCAACCGATTATCAAACCTTTATACGGATCAGGAGTAAGTAAATCTGCAACATATTAAAGTTGTGGTAGAAGGACTGACTATTTATAGCTATACAGAGGCGACAACACTGTTCCGTTTTGTAGTTGTTCAGTGTTAGGAAGTAATTGACATAGTGTTTTTATTCATCATGACCGAAATTATTTAGCACTCTGTTTATCGTTATATATTCACATTGAACAATCCTACACTAAGACATAAAGCAGAAGAACCTGAGTCCAGTACTGAATGGATTAAATATATCATTGGTGAATATTTGATAGCCCGTGAATATATGTGCAGGTCAAGATGGACCACTTAAGTACAAGGGTGCTAAATTTGATTGGAATAATAAAATGTTTTTATCTTTATTGATGAAAAAGTAGTAAAGTCACGCAGGCAAAGCCACATACAAAACGCAACAACCACCACCAAAACATCGATATATAGCATGTCACACACACAACTACACACCCAAACACACACACATACACGAGATAAACACCGAAAACCTTAAACACACAAGTGCTAGAGACAAACATTCCAAACATGAACTTGACAAAGAGAGTACCGTCTTGGAACGGTCAGTGGCAAAATCACCACAGGGGGTTAAAAACAAGTTTACGGACGTCCTAACCTAACACTTATCTCAAAATCGCCCTAGCTTAACAAATAGTGTAAATAAAAGTATTCCGTCGGACTTTCCCACAACATAGAAGACGGTAAACTCATGACAATATGTAAAACATAGCAAAACAACTGTGAAAGATCCGTCAAATATGTACTCGATGACTTTGCTAAATTCAGAGAAACTGCAGGGAAGCCGTTAAGGGCACGAAAGGGAAAAGGTAATACATGATTTTGGTAAGCTCATCCCGTTTCTGAGTTTAAGAGTATACCATCATAGAGTACTACCATTGGTCAAGCAAAGAGGGAAGCGTAGCTACTGACTGTAAAGGGGACAATAACAAACCATGCAGTGCGTTGCAATATAATCGGCAACACCACCGGCATACAAACATATATGTGTTATTATATACAATGTAATACAAGTATGCATGAGAGCGGCACGTGCGCCGTCTAAATAAAAAAATGACACACAATATTTCTCATAAATACCAGACATGAAATGCGCCTTCAAACACGACCTTCTTAGACTGTTCATTGCCTGTTCCACGCCAAAATCATTTCGGGAATTGCGACACTAAAAGGGCAGTGCCAAGGGATTAAGAATAAAAGGAACTTTACAAACACCGATCAGATGATAATAAGCCAAGAGCGCTTAAACACGCAGCATTCACATATACTATACACATACACATAGAACTGTTCCTTACATGTTCAACACCGATAGCATAGGATCATTCAACAAAAATTAATGTGTAATACAGGAGTACACACACAATAGTGTTCTGTTCTGATTTACAGAGTCTGCCAACAACTACATGCTCAAGGCTCAGATAAATCGTTCCACCACAACAGACTAAAGGCTAAATACTATTGCATTCAATGTGAATATTGTCTTTGTAAATGACACATGGTTATTTACACATAAGTTGCACATGTTCTAATAGCATGGAAACGACGCGCCGATGTCATCACCGCCTTAAGAAATTTTAACATTTTCGTTGCAACTAATGTCAACCATGTTCAAGTGCTGCATTCAAACGCCGCAAGAAATTGACTACGTTTGTTATATTTCCTTTTCTAACTGTCGTGTTCCTCTAGGCTTTCAGTTCTCTTTTAGCCTTCGAGTCCCGAGGGTACTTATTAATACTGTGAAAGGAGAATTTGTTTATTCTAAGCCTCTCGCGAAAGAGTATGAGCCTGCCGTGAAAACGATTTACATGGGACCACAGAGTACGGTCGTGCCGGGTTTATGCTTGAAGTAGTGATTATGTTTCAATCCAGATCAAACCCTCAGTTACACTCCACGGATCTTAAAGTTAGTAACATTTCCCTCGGTTTTTAAATAAATGCGGTTTGCTTTTGCGATACAGGGTCTTAAACGGAAATTCATTTTTATTATTGTACACGTAACGAGTTGTAAATGTTTAATGCCTTTTTGTCAGTTTCGTCGTGTTTTGTCCTGTAAATGTGCTGTGTCTTGTCCAATGGCATTTGGGTGCCGTGCCTGTTAGATACATAACAATACTGTATTTCGGGGTATGGTGTATATCAGATTCAACCTGTTGCTATTCACGGTATATGCTGTAATCGGCATCATACCGGGGTCTCTCAAACATTTGTGTTTAGCAATCCAAACAGAATGCGTGTGATTCACGCATTCGTTGTGTATGACCGTGATATTGGATTCTTCGGTCAGCGAACGATTACGGAGAACAACGATAAAATACATCGCCTTTTCAAACAGAGTAGAACCATGCCAGACTAGAGAAATGGATTTTTTTTTAATTTTGTTGTTTGAAACCATTGTGATAAATAGATTTCCCAATCCTTCTCTTCTTATATAAACGGCTTCACGCGAGTTTGCAAATAGAGTAGATCCAGATCGGACAGTTCCTGTAGGAGCTTTCTGATCAGGTTCTGCTCTGTTTGCTTAAATGAGACGCCATACAACTCGGCGCCTCCCCAGGCTACAAGCTACATGACACTCGAATGATTGTTTCGTAAAAGCTTGATAGAATCAGAAGTAGTCCAAAATGCACTAAATCAAACTGTAAACAGACCTTACAGGCAGGCTAAGGGTTCGCAGACACTTTCTTCGTCGTTTGTAATATTTTCTGCATATCCATGCAAGTCCTAAACGTTAATTAGATGTTAACTAGTAGTGTCATACACTATTTTGATATCATTAAATATAACCGTCTCAGGACCCTCCAAACTAAAGGACATACATATAAATCACCTTCCCTTATTGATTTTGACTCTTGTCCAACTCATATTGCGGACGCTATTCAAGAATTCTGTATCAAATGTTGTCGACGAGAACATGCTGATTGTTAATGCCCTATTCGGATTGGACGAAATGTTAACAAATCAAACTACCAGTGTTACATTTCGCTATTTGAAAAATAACATTTCTAATTTTCATTTAAAGTATGTTCTTGCTCCTGCTGACAAGACATCAACTAATGTAATCATTATCTGAATATTGTATTATTGAAAAACTAGTAAAGTCAAACAAGAAAAGTCACACACAAAACGCCACCATCACCAAAACACCTACATATAGAATAGCAATTTATACTCATACACACACATACAGTAGAAATGGAAAAGAAGTAAAGTCAAGCAGGCAAAGCCACATGCAAGACGCAACCACCACCAAAACACCGATAGACAGCATGACACACACACACACAACCACACACCCAAACGCACACACACACACACACACGAAATGAACACAGAAAACACCAAAAGACACACAAGAAACAGGGACAAACGTTCCACAACATGAACAAACCACAAGCACAAAGACTCAAGGCAAACAAAAGGAAGGGTGACAAAGAGAGTACCGCCTTGGCACGGTCAGCAGCAAAAACACCACTGGGGGTTTAAACCGGTTTACGGACGTCCTAACCTCACACTTCTCTCAAAGTCACCCTAGCTTTACAAATATTGTAAATAAAGGTATCCCCGCTGGACTTACCCACAACATAGACGACCGTGAACACAGGACAACATGTAAAACATAGCATAATAACTGTGACAAAGTCACATACAAGACGCAATCACCACCAACACATCAATAGACAGCATGTCACACACACACACAACCAAACACACGCAAAAACACGAGAAGAACACAGAAAACACCAACAAATACACGGGCACCAGAGACAGACATTAACAAAACACAAGCACAAAGACACAAGACAAACAAAAGTAAGGGTGACAAAGAGAGAACCACCTTGGCACGGTCAGTAGCAAACTCACCACAGTAATCACAGTACAAAATGTAAAACATAGCATAAAAACTGTGAATGTCCGTCAAATATGTACTCAATGACTTTGCTGAAGACAGAGCAACTGCAGGAAAGCCGTTAAGGGCACGACAGAGAAAAGGTAATACATGAGTCTGGTAAGCTCATCCCATTTCTGGGTTTAAGAGTATACCATCATAGAGTACTACCCTCGTCCTGTCATCGTGCAAGCTGATGTATTAAAGAAGGTGTAACTGGTTCACAATCTTATATTACAGTTCAAGCACCTGAAAAAGATATAGTCTCAGAACATTTCAAATTGTGCAATAATTTTATGCCTGGTGCAAACATAAAACAACATTAACTTTCTACTTCCTTGTGTTGCTGAAACCCTCATAAGGCGCATTTTATTGCAAACGCGTTGTACTACTACTAAACTATCTAAACTTTTGACGTCCTGTCATACTACGATCAAAGAATATGCAAAACGTTACTGTGATAAAATATATGAACATTCTGGTATTAAGCTTTTAGGTCCATAAAAAAATTCAAATGATGTTTTATCTTAACTTGAAAATGAACAGTATAACATTTATTCACTGCGCTCTTATGATTTCCGTACTCTCTATACTACTCTACCTCACCATCTTATAAAGGATTAATTGATTAAAGTAATAGAAAAAAAAACTTTGCCAGAGAAAATAAACTTACCTTGCTTTTAATGTTCAACGTTCATTCTTTTCGAATTCAGAAGTTGAACATTACACAATGGACATCTGGACTTGCCTTGATGTTTGTAGATCTCTTACCTTTCTTTTAGATAATATATATATATATATGCATTATGGCCATACCATATATCGTCTAGTTGTTGGTATACCCATAGGTACACATTGTGCCCCTCTTGTTGCAAATTTGTTTTTGTATTGCTATGAGACGGATGTTATGCTTAGCTTAAAACCTAGTAAACAGGTCGATATTGTTAATGATTTTAATAAAACGTCAAGGAATTTAGACGATATTTGAATTTGGATAATCCTTATTTTGAAACCATGATTTCTTCAATTTACCCCCAAAAAAGAACTGTCTTAAACAAAGCGAATAAATCTGACATTATGGTTTTCGTTTTAGAGTTGAATATTTCCATCACAAACGATAAATATTCATCCAAAATATACGATAAAAAGAAAGATTTTAACTTTAAAGTTATTAAATATCCTTTCCTAGACAGTGATAAGCCCGTTCTACATCTTATGGGGTTTATATTTCGATTATTCGATTTGCCCTCGTCTGATCTTTGCTAGAAGATTTTAACAGTCGTAATTTAGTTATAACAGATACACTTCTTAAGCAAGGTTATAGATATCACACACTTCGGAAAACGTCTTCAACGTTTTCTTAATTTTATTATCGTAATTTACCACTCATTAGTAAATATAATTGCAATCTACAGACGTTACAGCAACAAGGCATTTCTCACCCTGTATTTTATGGTGATGTTATTTACAAACGTAGGAAAAATTCGGGTCATATCCATTTTCATGATTTGTTTATAAAACGTATTTAAACCTTCAAGAAGAAAGGTTAAGACCCTATTATGTTGCCACGTACTGCATGTTTGGTTATTGACCCCTTTACAGTCGGTAACTACGCTTCCCTCTTTGCTTGCGCGATGACAGGCCGATGGTAGTACTCTATGGTGGTATACTCTTAAACTCAGTAACGAGATGAGATTACATGACTCATGTATTACTTATGCCCTGTCGTGCCCTTAACGGATTCCCTACAATTGCTCTGACTTCAGCAAAGTCATTGAGTACATATGTGATGAATTTGTCACAGTTGTTATGTTATGTTTTACATATGTGTTTACCGTCTTCAATGTTGTGGGAAAGTCCGGCGGGGATACTTTTATTTACACTATTTGTTAAGCTAAGGTGACTTTGAGATAAGTGTGAGGTCTCTGGTGCTTGTGTGTTTGTTGGTGTTCATATTGTGTGTGCGTGTGTTTGGATGTGTGGTTGTGTGCGCGTGTGTGTGTGACATGTTGCCTATCGATGGTTTGGTGGTGGTTGCGTCTTGTATGTGGCTTTGCCTGCTTGACTTTACTACTTATTCATTTATTCTTAACGAATGCAGTCATTGGTCTTGGACGGAGGCTTAATAAATATTGAAAGGTCGCCGATATGGTCAATATGTTACTGTTTTACATTGATCAACAGCGTCGATACGTCTCAGTATCTAGACAGACCACCAGTATGTTCCCGTCATTTTCTATAACACACCATTCTCTGATAGCTTGTCAATTAAATACTCCTATTTTACTGTTGGTTAGACTGTTTTGACCATTTTGGACTCGAACAGCTGTGTGTCGTAGTAGCTGCAAAGACAATCAGGTCATGCGAAATATTCTCCGATGTATTGTTATTGTCTTGCGTTTATACAATCGTTCGATCTTTGTTTATCAGCTTGTCTACTTTTCTTGACTTTTCTAATGTTTTATTTTTCCTTTGCTTTGGAGACCAATAATAACCTTTATCGCTCTCTATACCTGTGATCGTTGTACTGTTACTTAAAACAATTTACGTAACACTCATTTTTATATTGACATCAGCTTGATCCATCCTGTTTGGAAATGCAACTCAGCTCTCCATAATCATGGAACATTAATGTATTAACTTTGATCATTTAGTTGTTCGGTTTCTGCTCTGGGGGCTCCTCTATGAACTCTCTGATCTGGGTCAACAATGTTTGCAAATAACGGCACATGCCTGTCCGACATCTAGTATAATAATTTTATATAATTGGATCGTAACAATTAATTAAAACATGGTTGTTAACAGAAATTAAAAGCACACCCCATATATACCGAATGGCTATAGTAGGCATCAAATGTATTACTGTTTCACCAATTGTTTGAATATTATTTGGTCTTTACATTTTGAATTGTGTTATTGTGGGTCAAACGTGAGGTTGGGTACCCACATACGTACCTGGTTTAAACCCCCGGTAGTGTTATTTGGCAATTGACCGTTCCATGGCGATACTCCTATTTTCTTCCTACTTAAGGTTTTATATGGTACATGTTTTTGTGTCTTGCAGTGCGTCTCGTCACATTTTGTCCTGTAATTGTGTTGTTTCATGTTTGATAATGTTTTGGTGATGTTCCCATGTGTGTATGACGCTTCATAAAGCACAGTTTTTATTCGTTTTTTCTTACGTTTTAACATGTTAATATTTTAATTGAATCGTGATATCATTGATATACTATCAAAGTTTCATGATACTTTCTTTTTTAGCATTGCATTAACATAAAAGTAAATGTATTATAATGTTTGTTTGAATACTGATGGCTGAACACCAAGATGCATGGAGAACTTAAACGATAATGACCCTTTGGTGTCTTCCAAATTACTGGTGATTCACAAACCATACACTGCGTTGGATTAGATGACTCAAAGCAGACACGTATCCCCCGGCATACGGTGGTCGAAGTTGGAACATAGTTTACATTTGTTACGTGATGGGACGATAGAAATCATGTTAACGTTTGACAGTATGCGCAGTGATTTAAAAAATGACAGCCTAATCAATTTAGACACTGATTAGCACATGACCAAGTGGTATATGAAATACATTCGAGGTGAGTAAAACAATTAACGGAAGTTTGACATGAACGTATGACAAGTTGCTCCAAATTAAACTATTTGCATTGATTGGATATGTCTTGATACGGAAGAGATGTATCGACTAGTCAGTATATATTCCAACGGTGGTTTTCCTGCATTACCTTCCCCGAAAATAAACACCACTAGACCACACTAGGCAAATGTTTGAACAGCTAGTATTCCTCCAATGCTTGACTGTGACATACTCTGGCATTTCAATTACTCCCCTCGGTAGGGAATTCTGAAAGTGAAAACACTTTCCATGTCATAGCGAGTGCATGATTCACCATGAGAAATAAACACTAATCTCAGTTTTGAGCGTGACATATAACTCAATGCCAAAGGTACATTCTGACGAAAATCTAATAGTTCTTATAATACAACTGTCTACCAAGAAAAGAGACTTGTGATTTGAGACGTGAACCTTTGAACGGGTGCATTAATTAGATATACAAAATGTAGTTATAATTACAGAATCACCTCTCAAAAGGAACCACGTAATAGAGGTATTGTTAAGCGGCTTTATGACAAGTGGAAGCTTAAGGTAGGACGAGAGCTATTCCAAAAGCTCATACAGTAAGAAACCATCTGCATGACACCCATGTTTATTTAAAAGGCGGATTAATTTAGAGAAGATGTATTGTATTCAAATCTTGTGTGTGCATGTATTTACCCATTTCCAAATGGGAGCAAAATGGTAGTACATTAGTTTCTATGTGGTAATGCCTAAGTAAAAGTTTGTTTTGTTTCTTCAGATGGTTTGTTTCTGAATTGGCTGAG
Source organism: Azorinus chamasolen (assembly GCA_963576725.1). Taxonomy (NCBI): domain Eukaryota; kingdom Metazoa; phylum Mollusca; class Bivalvia; order Cardiida; family Solecurtidae; genus Azorinus; species Azorinus chamasolen. The sequence goes on along the minus strand of OY755252.1, from coordinate 37,284,024 downwards.
TGAAAACGGAAAGTATCATCTACTTTGTTTCAACTGAGTGTATAAACCGGGTCTAAACACGCACGTGTAATGACGTACATGTGTTTGAAACGTTGTTTTGTACAATCAGAGGCATTTAACTATGTGATGAAACATTACACATAGCTTCAAAACTTTTATGTCAATTTTAATTTCTGGTCATTGTCTGAAACATATCGTATTGAGAGAGATCAACTGCGAATCCAAACAGCATCGCCCTCTTTGCAACAAAACATAACGTGAATCATTTTATGATTTAATTAACATTTAGAAAACAATATATGCCAAAACAATTGTAACTATTAAATAGTGAGTGTGTGCAGTATACTGAAAGGCAGTACAGTGGAAACTAGTACAGTGGAAACTCGACATCTCGAACTTCGGGAACACGAGTTTCGGGGTTTTTAACTGAAAATTGCCGGTGCTAGAGGACGTGAGTTGAGGTTTGCTCTTGAAAAAAATTGCTTTCCCATTGCTACTTTTGCTTGCAAAATTATTTTGATATAACTGATGTCAGCCTATTTATAACTTGGACACGTTCCCAATATGTCAGCTTAATGCAGGAGCGTTCAGCATTACTTGCTTTTGTGAAATTTAGAGCAAGTCATTATTACACATTATGGACGGGACCGGATTTATAACAATTCGCTTAACGCATCGTTTCTGACTGGTTACAGTGACAGAATTAAAAATATGTGTTTAGGATTTTAGAATAATTATTAACCACCAGAGATTCCATATCCTAGTTTATTTTAATCATAAACAAGTATTGCAATTTATTTTGCATTGGACTGGTACACGTGCACTTACCGGCGAACAACTGATCATGCTTTATCAAAGTATGCATATCTATATTGTTTATATCGAACACCATGTTTTTATTAACATACAGTTAGGTGGTTGCCTTGTGTAGTCATGCACTGGTATAGGCACGTAATTTGTCATTTGACCATACAGTCAAATTGCAATATAATAGGGACACGGTGACGTTAAAGTTCAGGGCATTGTTTTCAAATTGCATGGACGCCTTGGCTATATTGTGATCATTCAACAATTTGAAAAATGGTAATATAGCATAATGAAGTAGTAGTATATAAATTGAATACTAATAGAAAACTACATTATATGTATCATTCAATGCTGAGCTAAAATAGAAATAGACCGCCTAAGGCGTAAGGCGGGTTTGTATCTGTTTACTCCTTCTCCTTCCGAATTTAAGTGTTCAAACTACAGATGGAATTCTATAACAGAAGTCTATGATATAAATTGCAAGATATGTTTTTATTGTTGCAAATTGTTTTTTGTTTTTTTTTGTTTTTGTTTTTCCTTTCAGGCCCTGCAGCGAGGGACCCCATTTATTTTCCCCGTCCATTTGACGTGTGAGGGTCGGAGAACCATCCCTCTCCACATCTTACAAGCCCGCATACAAATCATAAATATACAAGCAATACAAAGATTGGATATCGTACATATAACTGATATAACGATAACAAAGTTTTTGTAGTGAGCTGTTAAATGTAAATGTTAAGCTGGTGTTAGACCTAAGGCACAAATCGTCCTGGTTTCGGTTCAAGTATTTTACGATACTTTTGATATGTTTGGCTAAGAACAATCATCCCATGGCAGTCGCTGCAAGAACCTGTTGAGCTGAACTATAATATTAACAGACTGGACAAAGAAAGTATAAATAATTGTAATAAAAAAAACAAAAACAAAAAAACAACCAACAACAAACAAACAAAAAACAAACAAAAAAACTCTTAGCTGCCAGGCCGGTTATTTGTTTATAATGTTTTTAATGTATACACCCTACATGTACCAGTATACTGATCTTTTAAGATCTTTGTATAGAAACACACTGTATTTTAAGATTTTTGAAACAGATGTTCTATATTTTGCCATGTTTTTTCAAGTATATATTCGTTGTTATTTTGTACGGCGGTCTGGCTAAGTAAATTATATTTAAAAGATATGTATTTTTTAGCACCTTGCTCAGTTGGAAGAAATTTCAGGTTTCTGCATTGAAAAATATACATTTTGAAGAATATGAGCACGAGATCATAAGCTGTATCTAAAGCATTTGTGTATCCAAATAACATAGTTTCTAAATCTCTGAAATGGTGTTGATCAAACATATTTTGTATTAGGTTTAAGGTAATTGGGCAGTGCCAAAACAAATGTTCAATCGTTTCTTGATTTCTTTTACAAAAGGTACAAAGTGGATCGTCCGTGTATTTCATTTTAATGAGGTATGAATTTACTCCTAAAAGTCTATGAATGACTCTTACCTGAAACCACTGTATTTGTGTATCAGTAGTAATTTTGAATGGCAGCGAAAATATGTTTTTCCATTGTTTGTCCGAGATATGTGCTGTTAATTTGTTATTCCAAGTGTAAATGCATTTTGGCTCAATTTCATTTCTATTCAAAGCTTTATAAAATCGTTTGGCACCTTTGCTGTCTTTAATAATAAAATCAATATAAGGCGGTATATAGGGTTTGTGCAAAGGTTCAACCTCTTTCAAAATAATATCCAAGTTTCTTGCTGTTACTTGCAATGCACATATAACACCATTATAAGTTAAAAAGTCAATTTTAGGATTGTATTTTACTTTCAACTGTTCGAACCCTATGATCGAGTTGTTCTCGTTCAGCAAATCACCAACACAGTGTATTCCTGTACGAAACCACGATTTTAGGAAAACACTTTGTGACCCAATTAAGAGCATATGGTTATAGAAAAGGGGAAAGTTGACTATGTTTTCTTTTCCCATACATTGAGTACACATTAACTTTGAAAATGCTTCAAAAACATGTGCCCAGAATTTATTACTGCATTTAAATGATAATAATTCGGGATAATGTTTACCACGATTCATTAATCTTTCTACGTCTACATATGTTTTGGTAATTGTTGACCATCTGCTTTCACAATGTACTAATCTTCTTATCCAAGAGATCTTTAAAGACTCGATAAAAGCCTTGATATTCACCATTCTAAGACCACCTTCTGTGTAATCTTTGACTACTATTTCTTTCTTAATATTGTGAGGGCCATTCCAGATAAAATGAAATAAGGAACTTTCTAGTTTCTTCAAAATTTCGTCAGATGGGTTTGGTAATGAAAGAAATAAATGGTTTAGCTTTGCAATTATTGGGCTGCTGAAAGCAGCCCACAATTATACGGCTTTGAATTTTGACCATGCGTTTCTGCGTTCCTGTGTTTCTATAAAAGCCAATCTTTTTTAATAACTATGGGTTACTGTGAGACAAGCTTTTATTTATATACATTCATTTATTTTACTTATTTTGATTCATACATTTTTTGTTAGCGGGGACAAATATTTTTGTCAAGGTTATTTGCTTCTTTTCTGCCATTGAAAATGCTAGTGTATTGGGTATAAATCATTTAAAAGCACGCACCACTTGTAGCAGTCAGCGTAGTCGAGGGGTTATAACGGTGGCCTAGGAAATGTGAGGTCGTGGGTTCGATCCTCGGCGGAAGCATAATTTTTTTCTCTCATTTTTTTTGTTAGCACCCTTAGTTTACGTGCTTTTGGTTTAAAAACAATTCTGTACACAAATATTGTAAAAGTATAAGTCCTTTGTTTGAATTATGTCTTTGGTAAAGTTATTTAGCTGAGACCTTTTACTCGTGGTTTTGTTGACCGTTTTGAATATTTCACAATTGTGCATGAATACCATTGATCTGTATTTACTTCGTGGTAATGTGTATTATTGGTGTCATACACAGGTATTATGCATCATGGCTCCTTAAAACATTCCCCCGTTTCTGCTGTTAATTTATACATTACAGTCATGTTTTCCCAATGTATCTGTTAATTTAAACTACTAAACAATATTGCTCCCTCTTTTTCTTCTATCCTGCTTAAAGACGTTACGCAGCCATTTTACGCTTGCGTAAAACCTTGCTTGTTAAAGTTTTAACAACTGTAATTTTTCCTATTGGAGAAAGGATACGTCTGCTCCACTTTTTAATTGTATCTTCTATCTCTGCAATTTTAGATTTATAATTCAAGTCAATCATTTTAGTCAGATCGACATGAAAATTTATGCCTAGCATACTAAACTGCTGTTGATTCCATGTTAGTTTCCATTTAGTTTTAATTGTATCTGAGCTATACTTTTTCTTACCTATCCAGACCACCTTAGTTTATCAAAATTTACTTTTAAGCCTGATATCAAAGAGAAATTTGAAAGTGCATTCAATGTTTCATTTAATGATTCACTAGATCCGTCTAATATAACGCTAGTGTCATCTGCAAATTGCGATAATTTATATTCTGTATCATTAATGGTAATGCCAGTAATTTTAGGATTAGATCTTAAATGAATAGATAAAATTTCAGCACATAAAATGAAGATGTAACAACTTAAAGGATCACCCTGTCTACTACAGCCCCTACGGACATTGAAAAAGTCCGAAAGGAAGCCACATTGAGTTACAGTAGAGGTTGCATCTTTATAGAAAAGATTAAACCACATTTGTATATCATGTCCAAAGTTAAAATGTTTCAAAGTTTTATTTACAAAAGACCATGAGAGGGAATCAAAAGCCTTTTCGAAATCTATTAAAAGTAAAATGCCAGGAATGTCATTTTCTTCGGTATAATGAAGTATATCGTATATTAGTCTAGTGTTTTCACCAATGAATCGACCTTTAAGGAACCCTGTTTGGTCAGTATGTATTATGCTTGGTAACAAAGATTTAAGTCTGTTTGCAATGCATCCAGTTCCAATTTTATAAACAGTGTTCAGTAATGTGATGGGGCGCCAGTTTTTGAGAAGGTATTTTGATTTATTTCCTTTTGGAATACATGTAATTAAGCCTTGTGTCTGAGTGGTTGCCAATTTATTCATACTGAATGCTTCATTAAGAGCTCTAACAACAAAAATACCTATCTTAGCCCAAAATACCTTATAAAAATCTGCACTAAAACCGGAAGTCCCCGGGCTACGATTGTTTTTCATATTTTTTCATATTGTTGCAAATTGTACTATAGTAATAAGATGCACACGACAATTCAATAAGTTAGCCCGCTCATATGACAAATCGTGTAAGTAAATCTCTATCCGCAAGGTCAATATTTTTATGGAACGGTGAACCTTGAGAAAGGCATATTTTTTACTCTGGAAAATGCAACGAGATAAAAAAAAGTTATTGCTAAGTATGTCATATAACATAATGGTAACATGTACCTAGTTTCTCGTCAAAGGAGAGTCGGGATGTAAGGTTTTAACTAGTTTCAATAAGGGAATATTTTACTGCTCCTTCCATTTGTCTTCAGAAATATAATTGGAGTGCCAAGCAGTTTTACTCCTGAACTACTAGTCGTAACATTTAGAATAAAAAAGTTTGAGGTTTAAATAACGATATGTGGCTTCTAAAAATAAGAAGCATGGAATAGAATATAAGTCAATCAGGAATTGAACTTGAACGTCCTCAGCAATGTCCCAGACACACGCAAAGTGTGCGCACAGATATACATACACGAACAACCTTCACACAACTGTTCATTGACAGTGACATTGACAACCCAACAGCAAATAGCCATAATGTTAAAAGGACCGTTAAAACAATATTCAAACAAACTCTATAAAAACAAAATACAGAATGTGAAGACATAACTTACACATGAGTAAAATTGAATATTCCAACAATAAACGCCTTATTGAAACGTAGTGTATTGGTTGGGCTTGTTCTGAGGCACTGCGATAGTACACTGCACTGATGGATGAACTAAGAGATGGCGATTTACATTTAAGAGAATATATGAAAACACGAATATTATAAAACATTATCATCACCCAGACAAAAGCCTGCATATTGTTATTATTATAACTTATAAGAAATATAAAAAATACAAGAAGCTGGTTCCATATTCTCGCCTCTCACAGACGGTGTATTTCGACTGGGTTGTTCTCTCCTGAATGCGGACTACGCCAGTGTTTTATGTTCTTTGAGAGCAGATGTCACGTGACGATAACATTACAATAGCTCAGTTGCATTTCATGGACGACCTAGATGAACTAGAGAATACCGTGGTAAAATCTGTGAATTTCTTCGAAATGAAACACGTTTCGATGTTTGCGACTTGTTAGTATTTTATAACTATATTTTCAATATTTCACAATGAGACGTAATGTTAGAATACAAAGGGGCATTAACCCTGTTATGAGAAGATTTGCAAATAATATAGACGCTTATATAATATTTTATGGGTTCTTGTGAGGTTCTCGCAATATAGATTGTAATATACAACTGAAATAATATGTTCTGCGTTGAAGTAATACAACACTGCTGGTTATGTTTGCAAGCAGTGTAGACACGGACCAACAATCACATTGAATTAAGTACATGTACATGTATATGTCATGCAGAAAACACTGCATACAAAACCCACAACCGCCAAAACATCACCACGAAGACAAACAGCGAATGTACATGTATATAAAAGATAAAAAGAGACGCATAGACATAACAAACAAACAGGGGAAATATGGAAGTACCGCCTTTGACCAGTCAGTGTCAATTGTCAGAGGGGGGGGGGGGTTAACCGGTTTATGGGCGTCCATCCCCATCCTAAAAGACCAACAGTGTAAACAAACGTATCCCCTCTCTAATCTACAACATCCGCAATGGCAAATACAGTTATAAAGTGCATGTTAAACGAAACCATATTTAAGTGAAACAATTGTATCCACCTATCGCTAATGTACTCAATGATTGAGCTGCAAACACAGTAACTGTAGTAATAAAGAGTACGACAATAACGAGATAATACAGTAATAATAGTACAAATATCCGACGTACTCCTTCCGTTTCCGGATATAAAAAGGTCGCCTTCATAGAAGACTAAACCTTTCTGGTCGGCGTACATGCAAAGAGTGCAGCGTGATTGCCAGCTGTAAAAGGGTTGACAACCAAACATGTATGTTGTAGTACCATAGGATCGTATCCATGTTTAATGATTTTTAATGTATTTAGTGAACAAAGTGAGAAAATGGGTATGTCCAATAATTTTACAAAATGTGCAAATCGCAGTACCATAAAATTCGGGATGTGAAATACAGTGTCGCAGGAGAGATTACATTTGTACTTGCTAATAAGTGAGAGATTTTGATGATAAAATTTAGAGAATGTTTTTCTTAGTTTATGATATCTATATCCTTACTTAAGCAGCTTTTAAACTCTAGCAAAACGAATAAGTTCAGTTATATCAACCCCGTTAGATGGGACACAAGGAATATCTCCATCAAGGTGAGAGAAATTTACGATATCAAAATCAAAATCGTCTCTTTCGTCATAAATTTTAGGAGAAATCTGTCCATTGTCAATTTTAAGGTCCAGATCGAGAAAAGCCGCATAAGTGTCGAAAGGGTTAGCTTTGTTCAATTTAAGTCCTCTTAGGTAAATGGTAGGAATAAAAAAACAAAGACAGGGGTATCTAAGTTGAAAATATCAATCAAATATCGAGAAGTATCATTGAACGCTTTTATGACATCTTCTTGTGATTGTGGTTTACACTCAACATTAAATCTCTCTCATAGCAGTACAAAATAAATCGGCGATCAGTTGTGCACGATTCGTACCCATAGGAATACCAATACCCTGACAATATAGGATTCCCATAACGTATGAATATATTATCCAGAAGAAAGGTTAGTAATTCGCAAACTTCCGAGCAAGACCAATTGCTGTAATATGTCGTTGGCTCGTCAGTAAAGACAGCTTTTTCAGCCTTACTTGCCAGAAAGTGACTTCGAGACAGGTATGTGATATCATATACAAACAATTTGGATCTAGATGAGACGCCGTTAATCGGCGTCATATCACGATCCTAATTATCAAGAGAAGAAATACCTGCTATTAAACGCTGAATTTAAATATAACAACCTATCGATTCCACAAAAGTATTGCTAAAATGTAATTTGAATTTACACGGACACCTAGTCTAAAAATAATGTATAATCGTTACCGAAGTATATGCACTGCTTGCACTTGACTGCACATAAGTATAGAGAATAGCGTGTGTACTCATTTTGTTTAAGATAATTAATACCCGGACAAAAATCCATTTTCTGCTTTGACGTTTATCAGCAGTACCGATGAATCCTGTCATCAATAAAGCCTTACAGCTGTTGTCCACCAGCGTCTAGAACATGTCAAAGTCTGACAGCGCGTCAATCACATATTAATATCAGGCTAATGTGCCCTTTTTGATAAGACAGCAGTCATAACAAAATAACTTTGACTCTGAAAGCTGATGCACAAACATTTTGCCGAGATCGATGCTACCGAATTAGGTCAGACTAGATTTTCTACGTAATTTGTGTTCACCCTTGTTTGATAGTGTTCATACAGAATGAGGTTCATTCATTATTGAACTAAGAAAGCACAAATACAAGACGAAAGAAATGATTGATAGAAAGAAAACAATACTGCAATTATAACATCAAACATAACACTTTCTAAACCTTCTTTTCGAATCAAATTATGTATACTGTTCAGTTTTGCTTGTTTCTCCTAGAATATACATGATGTGAAGTAGATGAACAAGCTAACTACTTGTTTCTACAGTCCACTCAACATGAATCCCCCATTAAGATGAAGAAATACGTTGATTGGGGATGGCAAATGTTCAATTCGTGTATGAATAATTCCTCTTCATTTGCCGGTGACTCTGATAAACATCGACACATTATGCTTGTTTAACGTAATTCTCATTTTGATGTTTTGCTCATTTGCATTATTGTTCTATCTTTTGTTTCACGTAAGTAGCTAAATATTCATTTTAACGACAGAAAACAAAAATACTTGCATGTGAGTTAAAAGCCCGTGAGCATGTGTGATTACGATATTGTAGCCAAATCGAAAGTTGATGTTCGTATTAATTGCTGTTGCAGCAATTGTTTTAACACATAACAAAGACACATGAGATAACGAAGAAGCGCAATGTTCATTGACAAGTTTTCATTGGTTGCTAGTATGTATATTAGCAATAATGTGTTTGACATGGAACAGTGTGCTATTTTGTCTTTTATCTGATGGAAAAACCATGTCGTGTTGATTAATTAATGTTTTTCAAAGAAATCAGATACGAGATTGTGTAGCAAGGAATGTTTATCCAGGACAGGTTATTCCCAATATACTGTGTGACCACCTATATCAAAATATTTCAGTTATTGAAAGGACGATGTTCGTAGAATGGGACTGACATGTAGATTTAGCGTATGTCTGTTGTTGGTTAACAATTTGCATTTATATGCCGTGGGAATGTCGTGCGAACAATTTATGAACGCTTATTTATACCCAACAACATTTAGTTGACCAACAGTGTCGATCAATATCTCGTCTAGTATCCGGTAAAGGTTTCATAGCTTCTAGAAACCATGAAAGTCTGACTGCTGCGCGCCAGTCATATCATCAGACTACTGTGACGTGTTTACTCAATCAGTAATCAAAACAAAATGCTATTGACTTAGACAGTTGATTGATGGACATCGTTCTGATATCGGCCTGAAGTACGTTGAAGTGAGGCCATCCATCCGCCTGCATGTCAGTTATTTGTGTTTATGTATTCGTTCAATGTTTTGTTTTCCTTTTGCGTGATATTTACGGATGTTCATGATAGTTTTTTTCTGTTCAAAGTAGGTTTGTTTCTTCTTCAGTTCGCCTTGATTTCTACATGCTCAAATCTACATGGTTTCTATTGATTTGACGCTCATGTGAGAATATATCTAAGTGGTTTACAGAAATAATTAAATTTCGTATAAGTTTAATTATGTAGCAAGCGAACTAATAAAAGCACAATATAAACAAACCAAAATTAAACTGGTATGTTGAAGCATAATGATACTAATTAAAACACTAATTATGGCAGGAAGTGAATAGCAAAACGCACTTCCCAGTATTCTATAGCAAAATATTTGTGAAATTCCTAATGTTTGTTCTGAAGCAAACATGATAATCATAAAAAAGACCTCTTTCTACAGCTAATCCCTTCCGTCATAACAATGAAGCAAGCAGAGTAGATCCAGGTCGAAATAAGAGAAGTATGAGCAGGGTCTGCTTTGTTTGATTGTGATATAATGTAATTGTGATCATACTGTTTCTGCCTAAGCCACACGAGCACGTGTTCATATGCCATTATAAACAATAATGTAATTAATGATGACATTACTTCTTACTGGTAAATGGTTAACATTCTATCTGCATTGCGCTGAATTAATGCCCTGTTCTTTCATTAATTTTTCACCATCGTTTGTGTTTTACTTTGTGATTAGAACACATAGTTTGTTAGGCGCATATGTATTCATTTCCATTGTGTTATATCCCTTGCACGTAAACAATATACATTTATCTACTGACATAGCTTGCCACAGAGATAAAGGCGAGTGAGCATGTGATATTACGAAGGAAACGTGAACTAGTTTGTTTTACTGAAATATGTTTTGGTTTTACATGCTATTTGAAACTGTATTTCCGATCCCAGTTGTTGTGGATTCGTCGGAGAAGGGATACGTTTAGTTACTCGTACAGTGTTTGTGTGTTATGGTGTGATATAATGAGTGTGGTGTTTGGGTACCCTTATACCGATTTAAAATCCCACTGACACATGGCACTGACCGTTTCAAGTTGGCACGTCCACCTTTCCTCTAATTTGTGTTTGTTATGTCTTTGTGTGTAGCTGTTTGTCTTTTGATATGCATGTACATTTGCTATTATTTTCTGTCGTGGTGCTGTTCGGACGGATGTGTGTTTTGCTTGTGGTGTTTCCTACATGACACATACGTGTACTGTTACGTAGTATTACATGGTGTATTACAATCGATTCAATGGTTTCAAACATATAATAAATCAATGCGGTGTGAACATAAAGTTTCGTCGTAGTTAAAGCGGAGAAAGCTTAATGTTGGTAACAGTTTTACAAAGCATGAATGCCAAAATAATGTGTTATGCACTACATAATCAGCATTTATACTGACTTTCTTCGAAGTTCAATATTACAGACCTTTAATGAGGTAAAATTCAAATGTCTTTATCTTTGAACTTGTACTCCTCAACTGCATATTATTATTCATATTTATGTGTGATTCATTTTAACTTTTAATTGAGAGGGACATTTCATTATCGAACTTTAATTGAAATATCCATTATAGTAACACAATAAGAAATGAATAACGTACAGTACAATCGTGTTAACATAACCCCTATGTAACATATTACCCACATCACTGTGGCATACATTTTCTGATGTTTAAGGCAGACATTTCTCGTCCGACTAATAAACCATTGGTATGCTTTAAAACTGATATCATGTCACAATTTGATATTGTGTATTTCTTCCCAGCTACTACTCCATAATGTGTACAATGCCAGCTATCTTGCACTTACCGCTTTACTCCAGAAATATCCATGCAATAAATTATGACATCATAAATTTTAATGAGGTGAATTTGTAAAGACATAATAAGCATGTCCATATATGGCTATTGCACAAACTTTATAATCATATCCATATTATATCATAATATACTTCATCAGCCGTCTGATCGGGTTCTACTCTGTTTACAATGGCATAAACATGCATATTGGAACAGGATAAATGTTAAACCAGTCGACGAGGGTGTATGGCGGTGTTATGATACGTACAACGCGAGTATCATTAGAGTCATTTCCATTATATCTGGCGTCTAACTAGTTATCATAGCCTAGCATGTCTTCTCGTATACGAATTCAGCACTAGAACACTTTCTTCAAAGACGACCAGGCTTCCTTACCATGCATTTCGAATAACATTACCACAGAAATAGATCGACGGTGGAAATGTTGATAAAAGCGTCGACGAACAGGCTAGTTTTAAACTTTAAACTTGAATTATTTTCAGCACAAAGCGGGCAAAACTGTGTCCATTTGTGTATCATTGTATTGCAATAGTTTGGACCATTTGACATAATCGAAAATTCTAAACCATACTTATAGGTTCCATTTTACAATTACAATATATTTCAGCCAGAGAATAAATTGTTGCTGGTGTTTTTGTTTTTATTTGGTGACATGTTCGACGCGTCTAGATTGTCTACGAATAACAGTCAATTGACCATCATTTCATAACACCGATGCCGAAACGAAACATGGGGAAACAGACATTTACAAACATAGTAGACCTGCACTTGATAGTTGCACTTGGATTACACATGTGTATATCACATAGACCTAACAAGCTTTTAATTTCAAAGTTCTAGGTCAAGGCCACAGTGACCTGAAAATGGTACGCGACACTCCGCCATCCCAAGCTGAACTCACACGTCAAAGTTGGAATCCGTAGCTGGTAAGGTATTGGAGATATGCTCCGGACACTGTGTTTTGTAAAATCAAGGTCAAAGGTCAAGGTCAATGTCACGCTGATCTGAAAATGGTATGTGACACTCTGCCATCCCAAGATGAACTCACACACCAAATTTGAAATCCGTAGCTGGTAAGGTATAGGAGATATGCTCCGGCATAAAACATTGTTCTACAAATAAATGCCACGTAGACCTAGATAACCTGTAGTCGGAATCTGGTGTGCTGTGATCTGGTGATCAGATCATACAATTTCCTAAGGAAGAAGAGGAGACCCTGGTCAGATGGCACATACACTGTTTTAAGTGTGTTTTCATGAGCAAAAACATTGTTCTACATATATATGTCTCTTAGACCTAGATAGCCAGTAGTCAGAATATAGTGTACTGTCGATCAGATCTATAAAATTTCATAAGCAAGCAAGAAAAGCAGACCCTGGTGAGATGGCACATACATTATTTTAAAGGTGTTTACATGAGAAACAAACAGTGCTCTACAAATATATGTCACTTAGACCTCGATAACCAGTAGTCGGAATAATTAAACATGGTCATCTATGCTTGTCTCGGGTCATACGACACTTGTAAGATGTCCACACTGTCTACATTAGAAATGATATTGTACATATCATAAGGCAGCACCGCATGCACGATAAACGTTGAACGACTCTATAATATTATATATAACTGTTTCCAGTATTCCAGTGCACACCAAATGTCTTCAAATTATTTTTGACTATTTGTTTTAGACAAATTAGGCTTATATCTTATTGAACTTTGTTTATAAAGTATAATACTAGTACATGTATAAGTCATTTATTCCAATGGGTGTCTTAACATGCCTTGTCGAAGGATTAGTCTTACAACCAAAACGTGGCTTATCGCGGGTAAGAACTTCATATGGCAGAAACTAGTGCAACGATCGCAATGTGAAGAAGCAATCGTCTTATAACAGAGATATCACGGTAGTTTCAGTGAAATGAAAATTCGTATAACGGGCTTCAAGTTCTAGACCTGCCCTACGTTTGTCGTGTAATTCAACCCATGGTATACGTTGAATGACACAGGTATGTATAATGTTGATGATCTTAACTCATTCTGTGACAAATATATTCCCATATTATTTAATACAGGAGCTGTCTCATCAGGGTCTGCACTATTTACAAGTTGATTGTGCATCCAGTGCACTCCACAGCAGTGGCTGCACAGCAAAATACTTGTACACAGTGAAGATATACCGTTATATAATTATACAACAGTACATGGGTAAAGAAGAAGAAATGTATTTTAAAATGCAGCAAGAGAAGGGATAATTTGGAAGCCATCCGTTGGTTTATTTTGAGGGGGCTCAGCAAACACAACATTTTCCGGTATAAGCCATTGGCGTCGAGTTTGTATCTGGATTAGTGGAATCTTGTAGGAACCTTCTGATCCGGATCTTCACTGCTTGTCTATATCCTTTTTGAGTGGTATTGGACACTGGGTTAAGCATACTTCAATTGCGTATATTTTCATATGTCTAAAAGTGTTACGTGCACAACTTGGATAAAGTGATGGAAGCTGACAAACTACGAATAAATCTAAAATTGTAAAACAACACCTCAAACTTTAATTACACAGATCGACAGTGACTGGACATGATAGGTCGGTTACGTTGTAAGTAGCTCGTATTTACAGTTTTGATGGTCAGAATAGTATTAACCCTTCGCTTTCTATTCAGGTCAACATACCTACCTGTAAATAGTGAAGACCCAGATGAGACAGCTCCTGCAGGACTATTTACAACAGTGCACTCCACAGCAGTGATTACACAGTGAAGATATATGTAATTATACAACCGGGCATGGGTAAAGGAGGAGAAATGCATTTTAAATTTCAGCAAGAGTCGGGTTAACCCGCCATGCTTAACGGGGCATGGCACCTTGGAGTCCCGATGAGACGCCGGGTAACATGGCGACTCATCAGGATCAAAGCTGTTTGACACTTTGTCGACAGTTTCTCAAACGCTTGAACGATGTGAGTTTTGGAGTTGTTCACCAATAAAAGGGTTAACTCTTTATACTTTAAGACTAAAAGCAATATTAATATTAATATGCTCTGAAAATGGGTGATCCTTCGAAAGCAAATGTAGAAATTTAAAAGAGAAAATTGCAGACTCGGTTTTATTGAGTCTGTTCATGAGTAGTAATTAAAAGTGCAACCCTAGTCACGCTTCCTAGAACCGGCTTAAGCAGTATGATTTTGTATCGGTTATGTATTCCAATCTTCAGAAAAGAAAAACATAAAATCGCTCACAGCTGTCAATTTGTTGATCCTCGCCAAAATGGAAATTTCTCTACAAACTTTACTTAACGCATTTGATGATGCCGATCGTATGGCATCTGCGATTACATCTGTGATTACATCTGTGATTACAAACAGCTTGATCCAGATAAGTCGCCGCAGGACCAAACTCTACGTTTTTGTGGTACATGTAATTTTTGAAATACCTAAAAGAAAATTGCAGCAGACGACAAAATTTACACCAGAAAATATTGTGAAGCGAGGCAAAAACCAACAAATCGAAAACCGCAGGCGTGCTAATAGGACGTTTTACAAACCAATTTGCATGGTAGCAAAGCAATTAGATGAACTGGAAATGTATTGACAACACATAGAGTACACCTCGAGTAGGTTGTTTCAGTATTTGCAAGTTGCGTAATTTAACATTGCAAAGAAAGGTGTTTACCGTGAAAACAGATTATTTCAGGACTTCTGGGAATTGAAAGCAAACGTAATCCTAATATATACGTTACTATTTTATAACGGTTATTCCCGCCTCTTTTCTTCATATAAACCATTTATTACGCATTTGCAATCAGACCAGGAGCAGTCTGATCAGGATTTGCTGTTTGCCTATGATATGATATAAATCTGTTCTTACAGTGTTTGTCTCATTGAAACTGTAGTTGCCAACATTTCCCTTGGAATGCTTACCTTACAACAATAAGGTTGAATAATGAATATCTATGGCGTGCATATAAAACAACTTTTTATCAAGATTGATTAAAAGGGATAGCTATTCAAACATTATGTAAAACAAACTTAATATAGACGTCAGACAGGAGATGCTAAACGACAGTCCAAAGCAATATCAGAGGCAAACCATGCGGTACCCACCACACACACACACACACATACACAAACACACACGCACACACACATACACACACACTCACTCACTCACTCACTCACTCACTAACACAAACACACACCCCCACACACACACACAACAACAACAACAACAAATAAACCACACACAGAAAAACATACACACAGCCTCTCCTGCTGACCATCAAAAACACAAGCCTAGATAACATATAACGCCAAACAATACCGTACTGTAAAAGCCTAGATAACATATAACGCCAAACAATACCGTACTGTAAAAGAACAAATATGAACCATGCGGGAAACACAGCACTGAAAACAATCAGTCGCCTGAACAACACAACAAGAAAAAACCCATAGCAAATGTACATAACTATCAAAACACAAAGAGACGCATAGAGACACAACAATAGGGGAATAATGAAGTATCGCCTTGGAATTATCAGTGGTAAATCGCATGTAAAACGAAAACGTATTTAATTTAAATCATCTGTATCCACCTATTTCTAGTGTACTCATTGATTGAGCTGCAAACAGTTTAACTGTAGAAAAGTAATAAAGGGTACGACAAAAAGTGTAGTATTGACAGGGGTTGGCCTAGGGAACTGTCACTTTAAATTGTTTATGAAGCTACCTTTCAAACGAATTGGTTATCTTATTGGTCATATTTAAAACTAAGCGTATGAATATATCTTAATAACATATTTGTGAAAACACAGATAAATTAAAATAAGACATTTTTAACTATTGGTCTACCTCAGAGGAATCGATTGTCAACTACCCTGAATTCAAACTAAAAGGTGGCGTTCAGCTTTAAAATAGAATGGTAGAATCTATGGTGATATCGGAATATATCAGTGATCAAGTGATCTTTAAACTGGGACATATAGTGGCAGTTGCTTGGGAACTGCAAAGCAGGTTTATAGGCAAAACTAATTTATAGGAACACGTTGCATCACATACTATTTACTAAATATAAACGCTTTTCAATATATATCATACTTACATATGTATTCCTGTATATGCAAGAAGTATATCTATCATATAAAACACATTGATTCAATAAATTCAATGAATTTTGGACTGCACACAAGTAGTCTATTTGTTGATATATATACGACAAACCGTCAAAACACAGACTGATAAACACTTTTAATTTCTACGAAAAGGTACAGTTGGACACGTAGAAACATACACAAGCATGAAATGAAATTGACAGGCAAGCGAGACGCATTAAGCTCCAAATATATGTATTATTATATACTAAGCTCCTGTCTATATTTTAACTGCTTCAATGTCCAAAATGCGTGTCTGCTGAACGTAAACCTATTCTACCTATATCAAATCACAGATTTCTACGTTTTTGGTTTTGAAACGTTTTTTATGTTTTGAAAAGAAATATTGGGTTTTTTAGATTTGCATACCTTCCTTTCGTAACGGAATTAAAATGGACATTAAAGCTCACAAGCTTTACATTTAAAACTACCCTTAAAGGGGATGTCCCTACATTTGACGCGTTTCATAAACACTTAAAATATACAAAACTCATTTGTTTATATGCTGAAAAGTAGTATGTCGCAAAAGCCCCATCCAATTACCGTTTATAATGACAAAACATCCATGTGTTTGATAGCGCCGATCCCGGTTTTACTCCCCGATGTTTTAGTTTTATTCGGGTTGAGTTTTAGTTTCGTAACGGTTCGCCCTATTCGCGATTCTCCGACCACTTCCGAGAAAGCTATTACATAAACAATGGAGGGATCGGGTGATCATCGGCAAAACGCGGAAGAATTTAACGGAAAAGGCCGATAATATTGTGTTGTAGAACAAAAATTATCAGTATTGATGAAATCGGTTTATTTGCACAGGGGCATTTTTCGATATAAGTTCAAATTGGGAACCTTCATAATAATGATAGAGCATAACAAATACCAAGTTTTATGACATTATTGAAAATATGCGATCATTGTAGGGACTTCCTCTTTAAGTAGTTACATTTCGTATTCTGTGTATAACATTTTACTGAATGATACTTGTCTAACAGGTTGATTGATAAGCAACAGAAGTCAACGGAAATAAACTGTGCAAATGTCACATTATTGAAAGGTATCTACCTATTTTGTGTCACTGAAAATAACTAAACGTTCTTAGTTTCAATAACGTATCGTCCCCAACCATATGCTGCATTACTGTACGAACCGCGTAACAGACTCCGTCCTTCAAGGCAGTGCCAATTTGGATTCGCTGCAATACGTTAGTTTAAATCTCCAGCTATTAAGCCATTATGGCAACTATCCTTTAATTAGGACATAGTCAATCGTGTGTACACTCAGATCAGAGAAACCATGTAAGAATAAATATTTAACAGTACATGTCATGCTGAAATACTCAAACTCAAGGGCCAAGTTGGGATTAGTCTTAGCAAATGTTATCCTAAGTTGACCCATAAACCTATGATGAAGTTACCATTGTTATAAATATAAATAAAAATGTAGTAAAGTCAAGCAGGAAAAGACACACACAAAAGGCAACCACCACCAAAACACCGGTAGAAAGCAAGTAACACACATACACAACCATACACACACATACACACGCACGCATGCAGGCACGCACACAAACACACGAGATAAAAAGTTAACATATGAACACACGCACAAGTACAACTACGCAAAAGACACTAAACAAACATAAACGCAAGGGTAACAAAGAGAGTACCGCCTTGAAATGGTTATTGGCAAAACCATAACTGGGGTTTACACCGGTTCTTTGGATTGATTATATTTGCAGCATATTTGCTGACAGTTTGCATCTAAATGCAAATTTGCATAGGATATGTTGTTCGAAAGCATGTTTATATCCAGAAATATTTAAGCTTTGCCGTTGACCAAAATTGCCGATAGATCCTATTATCAATACAGTTTTCCAGTTATTGTTTATAAGCTCCTAGAATACGTCAAAGTCACACCGTTGCGCCTAGATCAAATAGTATGAATGTACAGTATTTGCTGTGTACCCGTGCCGTCCTGCATACTCATTAAGGCAGCTCGTGGGTGCATTTACGAAAATAGTTTTGCAAGTGTTATAGATTTATATGCTGTGTTCACTAATTTGACTCCCTATGAACATTCAAATTGTTTGATTGAATTTAAAATGTTGGCAGAAGATTGCAGGCATAGTAAATAAGTATCGAAACCAAACAAAATGTGTACGTACATTCCAAACCATGTTGAAACCGTTCGGCAATAATGGATTACATGTATGCTGAGTGACCACGCTTTTCGATTAGGAGCAGCCGCTAATCTTAGACTTGGTGGCTTTGTATTACTGAGCTTACGTGTTTTCATACAGTAGGAATGAAATGTATATTTGGCATGATTATATTTGCAGCATATTCGTTGACAGTTTGCATCTGAATGTAAATTTGTATAGGAGATGGCGAGTGGCGAAATGTTATTTATATAAAAAAATAGTTTAAATACATTGGGCGATCCTTAGAAAGCAAAAGTAGAAATGTAGAAAGAGAACATTGCAGACTCGGTTTTATTGAGTCTGTTCATGAGTAGTAATTAGATGTGCTTAAGTTTTGCCGTTGACCAACATTGCCGCTAGACCCTATTATCAGTACAGTTTTCCAGTTGTTGTCTGTAATCTCCTAGTATACGTCAAACTCAGACTGGTGCTCGTAGATCATATAATATTATTGTAATGTACAGGTGATCTCGCTGGTGTGACATTTGATTAGTTAGCAGTCATACTAAACTCGGCGACTCGGACAACTGATTGACAGAAAACATTCTAAGATCGGTGTTACGTATCTACTAGGTAATGCTATGATTTCATCCGCTTGAGTGAAAGTTGTTTGTATTAGATTGTTAGTTCATTATGTTTGTCCCTCTTTTTATTGTTTTTAGCAGGTGTCATGTTTTCGTACAAAAGCAGTTCATTTCACACTTGCATGTATTGTACATGTCTTACTGGTTTCTGATTACCGTGCATATGATAACTATGTAAGTATCTTTTAAATAATGCCGTCCTCACTTCATTTAGCTATTGGGTTGATACAACCAAAGTAACAAATCTAAAATGAATATTCGATAGCCTGAAGCAAAGCAATACTACAAATATGACTCTATGTTTGTTTTGTCTTTGTGCGTCTCTTGTTGTTTTTTCTACTTATAGTGTACATTTGCTGTTTCTTTGTGTTGCTGTTCGGGCGAGTGTTTGTTCTGTATGTGGTGTTTCCTGCACGACTCATTTTTGTACTTCTAAATGAATAACACACTTTCAAAGTACAGTAAAACTCCGCTAATGCGACCACCCAAAATAGGTATAATTATGGGTGTTACATGTATATGCAGGTGGTAGCTTAATGAAGGACAAAAGTAATGCATAAAGCTAGAGGAGCTTTCTGTATTATTTTTACCCTGCATTAAGCAACCATCTGCTTAAAAAGACATCCATGTTTATCATTAAGTGGTCGCATTAGCGAGGTTCTACTGTATTATGTTGATATCAACTTATTTGTGTAATATTTTCCGCTGATTCCGGAAAAGACACGATACAAAAATACTTTTTTTCTACAAGCACCGTTAATATTTATTCTCTTTACTAGGGAAACGAAATGCTTGGTTTGGAGATGGCAACATTTACAGTGCATGTTCTTGAATAATTTTCCCAAAGTTGGTGTTTCACTCTAACTTTTAAACAGACATATCATGCTTGTTCAACAAATTGTCCATGTTGATTTTGTTGCAAGTTTGCATAGTGATGTGTCTCGTGTTGCACATAAATAGCCACAGAAAACTAGGCATTGCCATAGAGATATAAAAGCGTGGGTGCCTGTGCTTTTACGTTGTTGCATAAAAACGTGAAAGTACGAAGTATTGCATCATGTATAGCAAACGATCCATTCCCTTATATGAACAGTGTTATGTGGGACATACAGTTTATTGTTGAAATCTGATTGATATAAAATATAATGTAAGGATATTTATTGCCATAGCAACAGTATAGAATCTGTAATATATAAGCATACGTAGCAGACCCTGACAAGACATCTCGTACAGGAGCTTTCTGGCATTGGTCCACCTTTTTTGTAAAGGCGTAATGGCGCGATTGTCAAATGAATACATTGACTCAGTCCCTCATAGTCTATGTTTAGGCCCTTTCCTCCGTAGGCTATATTAGACCCATCCTTTATGAATGAGACTACTGAAGAGGAGCGTTTACTAGACAAAAGGTAAAATAGAATTGTGTTGTTCTGAAATCATTGTAATAAATAGAACATTTAAAATACTCTATTTGTCACAATGGGTTCAAAAGGTGACGTTGCAAAGGCATCGAAATGCATCATAATGGGGGAATGGGTTAAACTATAAGTCAAGGTACGTCACATTTCTTCATATAGTCAACCTGTTTATACTTTTACAAACAGTGTAGACTTAGAACAGAACAGCATAATTCGTGTTGGAGCTGACAGACCAAGATAAGCTCTGTTTGCTTTTTGAGTTACCAATCTGATTCTAGTTGTTGTTTATTTTCGTTGCAAAGCAGTTCAGTCTTCTTATGTACAACTTTAAGTACGATAGATAGTCATAAATGCAGTATTTCATGTATGAATATTCAAGAATAAAACAATACTCCAGAGAAACTTCAATTACCTTACTCTTACATGTCGAGTGCCTCATTTATCAATCAACCATTTCGCCATCAAATACATTTCGACCGCTCACATTATAGTCTTCTTGAATTGGCTAAATGACATGTTCCTCATTTGTGTTTTATAGAACCATATTCAGTTGCAAACAACTTAGATACTAATGAGTTACCCAGTCATCAGAATCTCAAGAGTGTACAAAGTTTATTACCGTATTAGCATTGGCGGCGAAAGTGATAACTTTGCTACTATAGTTAATTCTTTGCCTGTTATTGTTTTATGTACGACATCAAAATGTTTGTAATGTTTTATTTGCTATGACAAAATTTGTAGCACCTTCCCTATTGCATCTCATAAACAAGCGGGACAGACACTGGTCACACGGCTCACACAGGAGCCATCTGATCTGGGTCTACTCTGTATGCAACGGCGTGAAAAGGCGTTTTGTGGGAAAGGGTTAAACTATCTGTCTAAGGAGCACCTCAAGTTTATGACATGATCAGTAAATTGGCAGATTTATCGGGGAAATCCATTTTGGACTGTGTCACCAAAAACCTGTGAAGCAAGCAGTCTGGTTACTTTCCATAAAGTTGTAATGAATCATTCTATCGTTTGCATATTTATGGAAAGTGTCTGCACAGTGGCTCTGAATCAACCTTAACAAGTCAATAACGACAAAACAAGTGCTTTTGGCATTTAAATCACAGAGTAGACCCACACCAGAGTGCTGCAAGAGCAGTCTTTTGACTAGGGTCTGCACGGTGTGTGATTCTCAAAAAACATGCAAAGTGTACCCTTGCATACTGAATGGACTCTATAGTCAAATACTAATTGTCCAGTTCTTTAGCATTGAGGGCGTTAAATATGCATGGGAATATCGCAGCAACATTGTGTTTACGCTTTGTCTGCTCTTAACGCATAATTCTGAGAGGAGGAAATCGCGTTACATTGTCTCGGTGAACGTTAGTAACCTTAACCCTTTACTGTATAAATATTAATGTAAGAAATAATGACACCATGCATATTGATCAGATGAGGTTTTTAATGGCACATGGACACGACATTGCTTGGCCGTAGTAGAAGTGAAGAATATTAGAAACTGTAGAATCGTGTCTGTATTTTTCCATAAGTCCACAGTCCAGAATCCTAGGGAGCCGTCTGATCTTTATATACTCTGTTTGAGCGTAGAAAGGTGTCAAGGGTTAACTATGATGTGGGAGAATTTATGAAAGCATTTGTAAACAGCTTGAATCCAGATGAGACATCGAGCAAGAATGATGTCAGCCATTACTCCCGATGTAGAAATAAACTATGTCAAATATTGGAATTTTTGCTACTACTAATTAGAACAAAATTTAAGACATCATTTACCAAGTGTCAAACATTTTTGATCCTGCGCGACCTCTATTTAGGATGCAACCTGTTTGGTCGCAAATAGTGTGATATGGGTTAAACAAGTATGAATTCTGCGGATAATCGATGTAATATAGGGCTATATCATAATCCAGGGACACGCGTGGCCGAGTAATTATGATATTCGACTAACAATAACATAGCCCCCTCAACGCTGTGGTTCATAGCCCCCTCAACGCTGTGGTTTGAATCCCGGCTTGGGCGTTTGGAATTCTCCTGTAAGGACGCATTCCAGATGACTTCCGGTTAGTCTGTGGTTTTGCCCGGATGTTCTTCCGTGCACGGAACACTCCGTTCTGTTCCCTGCGCAGAAGAATCTCGGAGGTGTTTATCTACCTGTAAGTAGCTGGATGTCACGATATGAGTGAACTATTTTACAGCAATCTAACACCCCGATACAGAGAAACAAACAATTAAACCATACGATAAATTTTGAGGTATACCCACAACAGATTTCAGAATGTACCCATAACATGGTTCACTCTTACAGACAAACAATAGACATTGACATAAAGGCAACGTTTCCGTAGCGAGTCCATATTTAGCTGCATGCGCTAAACATACGGCGATGTTCTGAGTTGTATTACAATTGGCGGTCCCTTTGAACTATGAAAAGTGTAATTTTGTAAACAGCAAAACCGACTCTTAGACGACCACCAAAAAGAGCTTAAAACGTGACATGGAAACCTTCTAACAGAGTTTGCTCGATTAACACTTGAATGCTTGATTAGTTATGTAACAAATAAAGACATCATGACTATTACTTAGATTAATTGTTATAATAGCAAATGGACACATACATTTTGGCATCAATATATATGTAATATCATAAGCAAACAGAGCAGACCTTGATCAGACGGCTGTCAGTGGAGCCGTCCGATCTGAGACTACTCTGTTTGCAAAGTCGTACAAATGTGTACATGTATGTACATGTATATACACCTATGATAATTTATAAACTGATAGTTTTAGATGGAAGTCTTACTGTATGTAATTAGTATCACAGCCATACATGTACCGGTAAATGATCCTTATTGTCAGGCCATCGGTGTCCTTATCTGGAGAACTTTATAACGGTGTCAGCAATCAAATCTACCAGACATTGTATATTTGGTATTCTAAATAGTATGCACTCTGTAATATTGGTTTCTGTACAAATTATTCATGATGCTGTGGACCTAACACTTGCACTACTGAAGAAAAAAATGCCTGATCAGACTCTGCTAGCTGCAATTTTACTTACTTTCGTATTCGTTTGTTTTCAGAAACTATTGATTGATTGTCAAACAGCTTGGATCCTGGTGAGATACAGAGTTACACGATGTCTTAATCAGACGCAAACTGTTTGCACATGCCAACCAGGTCAGATTTGAGTTCTCAAGCTTTTGATTGGTCAGATTTGAGCCAAAGGCTCAAATCTGACCAATCAAAAGCTTGAGAACGTACTCACACTCAACTAAAAGTTTTATAAGCACGGACCCAGGTCGATCTTTGCAGGCAGTGGTTATAAAATGACGACGATGATAGTGATCTTACCCTTACATGTACACCAATGTACAGAATCCACTCAAAATAATTATGGTTTAGTTTGTTTTTAAGACACGTGGTTGCTTAATGCAGGGCGACTGATATGTACAAATCTCTCATATGAGTTGTCTGCATTACTTCTGTCTTGCATTGATTAAACACCTGCTTACACATACTCATATGACTATATCCTTATGACTATAGGGACGTACAGTAAAACCTGTCTTAAGCGGCCAGTCATTGTTTGAACACAGGAGTCTTAAAATAGGCGGTTGCTTAATGCAGGATACAAGTAAAGCAAAAAAGCTCCTTTATGAGCTTTCTGCATTATCTGTGACCTGCTTTAGACTGCCACTTGCCTTACAGTTCCATTGTTGATGACCGTTTTCGACCGTGTAGAAGATATGACCCGGACACAAAGCCTGACGGACGGACAGATGGATGGATGTTCAAGCGGACGGACGGACGTACGGACGGACGGACGCACAAAATCGTTGGGGACTAATAATGACTAATATTTATGACCCGGAATAAAGGTCTAACATCGTTACAAACACAGTAGACCCAGATCAGGCGGTCGTCTGATAATGATCTGCTCCTTTTGGACAAAATATGTATATGGTTCTACAGGTAAAGATAAGGACATGGGTCAAATAATATTGAATTACAGTAGAGCCTGTCCTAAGTAGCCATTCATTTATTAACCTGCGAATCTTAAGAAAAGGTGATTGCTTAATACAGGGTAAAATACATGCCGAAGGCTCCATTTGACCTGTACTGTACTACCACCTGCCTTACAGACTCATGTTTAGACCTAGTTTATGATAGCTGCTTAAGACAGGTTCTACTGTAAGGCTATGTAATATTGCAGTAATTGCCTGGGCAATATCAGTTGGGGCTCGAACGGGCGGGCGCACGCAATTGGGACCATTGGGCGCGAACATAAACAGAAGTACTTGCATATACATTGTATTACACCAACATACTGATGAATATGTCAATATGGCGAGAAGAAACATCATATGCAGGAGAACCCCGCAAATGCGACCACCTAAAATATGTATAATTATGGGTGCTAGATGCAGGTGGTAGCTTAATGCAGGACAAAGGTAATGCAGAAAGCTCCTAGAGGAGCTTTCTGCATTACTTTTGTCCTGCATTAAGCAACCACCTGCTTATAAAGACATCCATGTTTATTCATTAAGTGGTCGCATTAGAGGGGTTCTACTGTACCATCCACTCCTTGAATATTTACACAATAAATATAGACATCCTTAGTTTAAATTAGAATGGGTTTTTAATAATTATAGCACATTGACACTTTACGTTTTTGCCATGGCAAAAACTGTAGAAGCATAAATGTACTATATCATGATCAGGCTTACAAAACCGTAAAAAGACTGTTCGGCATATTGTGCTTAATTTTCTTCATACTAAAATGTATTGTCTGCTCAAACTCCGCATTGTTACAATTTTACTTAATTTCGATAATTTCATTGTTTCAGAAAATATTGCCTGAGATTATTTCCTGATGAGACGTGGATTTAGTCTGTCAGTGTCTTGTCTTGGTCCAATATGTTTGTGAACAGCTCCTCCGCTTAGAACGGAACAAAATGAATATGGACTAAGGGAAACAATCCGGATGAATTTAGGTGTAGTTGATACTGTGTAGGTTATATCCCTTGTCCTGTAGTCCATATTTTATCATGAACAGAGAATGTCCACGAGGGGAAATAAAAACAAAAAACAATTTGTCTGGTGTACTTTATAAGCGTGAAAGGTTGAAAACAAACTTCGACTTCTCCCAATAATCGAAATGGAATCAGTGAAGTACATTAAGTTTAACTATTGACTTAACCCTTCTCTCTCTCTCTCTCTCTCTCTCTCTCTCTCTCTCTCTTGAACAGAGCAGAGCAAACAGAGCAGACCCTAATCAGAAAGTTCCTACAGGACCTGGGTCTACTTCTTTGCAGAGGCGTAGAAAGGGGGTATTTATGGAGTAGCTGAAGAACCGTTCCTGGTGAACCCGCCTTCGTATATACATGTAACTATTACTAACCAATCTAGTTATCATTTTGAGGGTGTTCTGCAATATTTATTTTCTAAACATGGTCTTTTAAAAATAATTTGGGAAGCGAATAGTACAGACTCTGGTGTGACAACTACATCCAGGACCTTGGCAGAATCTGAAGTGTTTGTCTATGTCCATTTAATGAAAACCCCGGGCGAAATGGGAAAGGGTTTAAAATTAGGAGTAGACGAAATGGGAACAAATGCCAAAATAATAGATGAAATGGGAAGAAGACGAGATGGGAAGTAGACGAAATGGAAAGTTACCTTGCATACAGAGTAGACCCATTTCGTCTAGGTCTACTGCTTATATTTCCATGTCTACTGCTTATATTTTTGTGTTTTTAACACTATTATATTATCTTCACATCAGGCAAAACCTATGCATTTAGGAATTTTTAATATCAAGTTATATTTTTTTAGTTTATATTGACCCAAACTATTGATCTGGATCTGGATCAAAACCCACAACAGTTTTCTGTAGGAGTTTTAAGATTTAAGTTAGGAATTTTATGCAAGCAAGAAACCACTTCAGCCAATCAAGGAAAATGATCATCATCTAAACGTTTGATCTGGGTCCTAACCCAACTGATATAAGTCATGGTAATACTTAAGATAACATGATTATGCAATGGCCCCCTAACAGTGATACATGAAGGTGTCAAAATACTACTGTGGATTAAGTCTGCTGCCCAAAAAAGCATCTTTAATATAAAAAAATATACAAATTGATGACAACACATTAAAAAGTCCTAAAATGTCTGGATTTTGTATGATATTATTCAAATAACTTAGTAATGTTACTTACTTATAAGAGTAGACGAAATGGGAACAGGGTAAAATTTTAGAGTAAACGAAATGGGACGTAGACGAAATGGGAATAAACCTTCTTACTAGTGACAATCTATTATAAAACAGCTTCTGATCAGTATCCAAAATGTATTGTTTGTTTCTTCTTTTTGTATGGTTTATTTTTGTTTGCTGAAATCGAACAATCGATCTTTAATTGCAGACGTAAAACGAAATATTAATAAAGCTAAGGTTTGTTTTTTTAATTGTGATATATGTCAAGTAAACCCCACTGTTCCCTGTTTGATTGGATTTCCGGTGAAGCCCATTTCTCATCGTCTTTTGTCTGTTATCTGCCCTTTTCCAATCAGGTGGCGCTGCCATCGAGTAGGTCTTTCAGAGACATATACATGTATATGTCTCTGGTCCTTTGTAACACTTTTGTTATCCATTATTGATTGTTTTCAATTTGATTACACACGTTGTTTTTTTAAATCGAGAATAACGAAGGATGTGGAAATACATGTATATTGTTTGCATTTCCAAGTTTTATTTTTGTTTTATTACTTCGTAAATCGAGGGCTTGGTGCAAAACTATTCTAACTCCTTCACAAAGTGAAGGAGTTAGAATAGTTTTTCACCAAGCCCTCGAAATATTAATATAAGAAACAATGACATCATGCATATTAGATTAGTTGTTATAACAGTACATTGGTACAGGAAGTTTTGGTCATGGCAAAAACAACAGAATCATATTTATGCCATATCATAAACAAACAGTACAAACCCTGATCAGACGGCTTCTATAGGAGATGTACAAACCGACACAGTAAGACTGGGTATTTGCGGTCATACCCGGTTCATCCCCGGTAAACCCTAGATCACTGTTCCGTGATAGGTCTGAGCTTAAACTGGGATAGTAGTGCTACAAAAGAGTGTTTATGAAGAAGTACGACTGTTACGACATATAGCGGTATTACGAATTGTTGCGACATGTTGCCACATATAACGTCAGGAGGTATTGCGACATTTAGCGTTGGTTCCGACATTCAGTGTCAGCCTTGCGACATATAACGTCAATTGCGACATTTAGCGACGATGCGACATTTAACATTTTGCAAACGATTGTTCATGCATTAGCAATTAATACATGTATGTATCAAAAGTATAATATAAACTAACTGTATTGCCACAACAAATAAAAGAGCATAAAAATTATGTAATATAAGCAAGCAGAGCAAAGCAGTATACAAGCCGCCTGAGTTGGTTCTACTCTGTCAGCAATGTTCTCAAACGACGTCTCTGTCAACTTAATGGTTAAATTGCGAATTTCTTTTCCCGTCTTTCCCACGTATGGGCGTCTTTCTGAATAATTTGCAAACATGACATCTGGCAGGATAATAAGTTCCATTTGAATATTTTCCTTCATATAAATGCATATCACGCCTTCGCAGAAAAGACCCGTATCAGATGGCCCTTATAGGAGTCGTCTGATCCGGGTCTTCTCTGTATTCTTATGTTTTGGTAGGCAGGAGGCTGCATAATGCAGGGTGAAAGTCACCTGTGTTAAAGAATAACATGTTAATGTTGTATTGCTATGCAATACATGAGTCCCCACCGGACTAAAAAACCTCCTCTGACCCACCCACCCATGGTGTAGTTGAGTATGGAATATACATGACCAACCTGAATGGTATTTGTAAAGATCATAAGAAAACCAATATGAAAAAATGGGAATAACTCAATTGAACCAGTAGATAAAGAGTTATTGTCCGGACAAGAAAATATGAACAAGAGGACCTGAAAGGCCCTGACATCGCTCACCAGATAATCAGAGGAGAAGACTTTCAAAGTTTTCACTATGTGTTTCTATAGAAAACTACCCGGCCCTGGGGCGGACAAATTTTGACCCAAGGGGCATAATTTATGTAACTTTTGTAGAGGACCTCAAGTGAAAAAAAAAATTAGAAAATGAAAACATATAACAATGTCAATCTATAGAAGGGCATGTACAAAAGTATGTAAACCCTCTCCCTGGACAAATTGGTTGAATTTCAGAAAGAATAAATTAATCTATACATGTACTTATATTCAAAATTTCAGATATTTTCATTACACCTTCATGAGTTATTATTATTCATATCTTAATTTATTTTCAACCCTTCCCCTGTTCTATGTTTATTCAAAATTTAAATACCTACTGAATATTAGCTAGCATTTAGCCCTGGTTATATACAAGTTTAGTGAACCAAGAAAACCCATCCATATGCATAAGTGATCTGCAATTATCCCTAGTCAATATGCTTATGGCTGGTCACTCACTCTTCAAAGGTCCTATACCTTTAGCCTGCTAATATTACACCAGCTACTTGCTTTTTTTTGCATTTATAACAACCTTTGCAAACAGTCTGGATCAAGTCTGGATCCAGATGAGATACCAAGTAACTTGGCATCTCATCAGGGTCCAAACTGTCTTTCACTATGACATTTGTTTTTTAAAAGATATGGAAGGAAACAACTTTTGCAGCAGATAACATTATTTGCAGACAGTAATTGCTCAGAGTGCAAAGGGGATTGGAGAAAATTATACTAGACACCAAATGACCTCCATAATAACCTGCATGATGTTTACAACACATCAAAGAGCAAAGAGTTCCTGGGCATCAGTGAGGCTAATTGAGCACAGTGAAAAATATTGCAGCAGCATTTTTCTGGAGTGTAAATCTGGAGAGTGTGTACTAGCAGTCTCCCAATAAATAATGGTCAGTTTGAATTAGCTGAAACAGCAGCCTGCTCTAAGAAACTGGTCACCTCTGGGGTGAGGCCAATTTTGACCCAAGGGGCATAATTTATATAACTTTTGTAGTGCACCTGAACATGATGCTATGTGCCAAATATGAAAGTTGAAAACCTTCCGGTTTCAGAAGAGATGATTTTCAAAGATTTCACTACATGTTTCTATAGAAAACAATGCACCCCTGGGGCGGGGCCAATTTTAACCCCAGGGGCATAATTTATATAACTTTTGTAGAGGACCTACACATGATGCTATGTGCCAAATATGAAAGCTGAGAACACTATAGATTCAGAGGAGAAGATTTTTAAATGTTCAAATTGTTGACGACGGACGACGAACGACGGACGACGCACGACGCACACCGCACGACGACGGACGACGGACATCAGGCGATCACAAAAGCTCACCCTGAGCACTTTGTGCTCTGGTGAGCTAAAAAGGGGAATAACTCCACAATTGTTGGTGCTAGAGTTATGGCCCTTGTACATGACACTTCCTCATACCATGCTTGTTCCATATGTGAAGTTTCAAATCAATTGAACTAGTAGATAAAGAGTTATTGTCCGGACAAGAAAATATGAAAAAGGGGAATAACTCAAAACATATTGATGTTATAGTTATGGCCCTTGTGCAGGGCACTTCCTCCCATCATGCTTGTTCCATATGTGAAGCTTCAAATCAATTGAACCAGTACGTAAAGATTTATTGTCTGGTCAAGAAAATATGAAAAAAAGGGAATAACTCAAAGATATATTGATGCTAGAGTTATGGCCCTTGTTAATGACACTTCCAGTCATCATGCTTCTTCCAAATATGAAGTTTCAAATCAATTGAATCAGTAGATAAAGAGTTATTGTCCGGGCAAAAAAATATGAAAAAGAGGAATAACTAAAAACAATATTGATGCTAGAGCTATGGCCCTTGCGCATGACACTTTCACTCATCATGCTTGTTCAATGTGTGAGGTTATAAGGAATTCAGCCTACCCTTGTAGGAGATATGGCCCGGACAATAAGCGTGGCAGACGGGCGGACAGACAGACAGACGGAATCGAGCAAACCTATAGCCCCCAACCTACCGGTGGGGGACTAATAATGGTACGTAATTGAGTGTTCATAGGATCGAATGTTTACTGTATATATAACAACGGTCACTGCAAGTCGAAAGTAATTACTTGGAACATGTGACATTGGACATTGATCAGATTTGACATCGGATGACTCGAACTTCTGTAAACTAGAATATATTTGTATATATCCTTAAAATTCAAGCTATCCGAGTTCAACTGTATATGTGCACTCCTCCTAAAAACCTCGAAGTAGCCATGGACAAACGTGCATATTCAAATACCGAAATCATCAACTTTGCATAAGACCCCATGCTATGACCAATCTATAGAATCACCTCTACGAGAGGAGTCTAATGAGTTAAAGAGTGGCCACTCCATTTGAAAAGGTGAGGAAATAAAGGAGCTGTTTTTAAAACAGTTTAAATTTACGCATCTTGTCTAATCATCTGCGTAACCCTTTCCCTGTTGAATAGTCATGTAACAAAAAATGAATATTAATTAGATTAATTTATATAACTGCACAAGAACACACGCCATTTAGTTCAGGCAGAAACTGCTGAATCAGATCTGTGTTATTCCATAAGCGAACAGAGCATAGACAACCGTCTGATCTGTGTCTACTCTGTCTACAAAGGTGTGAGAATGCGTTCATATGAAAGAATGGGTTAACAATTAATAAAAAAAATATTCACAGGTCTAATTACTTGTGATTATTGAGTTTTTCTGGAATCAGCTATGCAATCAATTACAGTTTGGTCTTTATTGATAAACTACCACTGTAATTGTTTGTGAATTGCCATTTTGGGAGCAGACTATCAGCCAGGTTTGATTGATAACTTGGTTTTCTCGCGGTATTGAGGTCTAACACAATTATAAAGTTTATGATTCAAAAGCAGTACTTTTAGACGATTCAATATTGTGCAAAGTATTCGGTTTTACAGTGTGAGACCTTTATTATGAAGTACAACAGAACCTGTCGTACGCATCTATGAATTGACTGGACACAGAAATCTTACAATGCAGGACACAGAAATCTAACAATGCAGGACACAGAAATCTTACAATGCAGGACACATAACTCTTACAATGACACAGCACTCTTACAATGCAGGGCACGGAAATCTTACAATGCAGGGCAAAAGTAATGTAGAAATATCCTGTGTCATTACATTTGATCTGCATTAAGCTATTACCTGCCTTACAGACCCATAATTAGACCTCTTTTTGATGGTCGCAAAAGACAGGTTCTAGTGGATGACAGAGAATGAAAAATATGAATGGGAAATGTAAACGTATTAATGTATGTGTGTGCTTACTCAGTACGTGATCTTATTATTTGAATATTGTATGCTTTTATTAGGAATCATTTCATACTTGATGATACTTTGCTATTTAGTATGTCGCTCATGAATGTTTGTTTCATTACCGAATAACGCGACATAACTCTATCCCTCATGCAAAGGCTTTTCCACGCCTTTGCAAACAATGTCGAACCAGATCAGACGGGTCTGAGGAGCCGTCTGATCACGGTCTACTCTGTTTGCTTATGAAATCATAATGGATCTGACTATTGCAATGTCACAAATTCATGTGTACATAATTATGTCAGTAAAAAGGGCAGCTAAATCAATAGTCATGATGTCATTTTGTTTTACTTGGATATTAACTTTTCTCTTGCTGAATTCTAAAACAAATTTCTCCTTCTTAACCCGTGCCCTGTTGTATAATTACATATATCTTCACTGTGTACAAGTATTTCGCTGTGCAATCACGGCTCTGGAGTGTACTGGTTGCACAATCAACTTGTAAATAGTGCAGACCCTGATGAGACAGCTCCTGCAGGAGCTGTCTCATCTGGGTCTTCACTATTCACAGGTAGTTATATTGACGTGAATAGCAAGCGAAAGGTTAAACAGGGAAACGGTTATGCCATACTGCGACGATACCAACTTCAAGTATACAGAACAAAACATAACCGAACATATTTTATTGTGACTTATACAATATTACATCATCATATCCAAGAAACATAATTCACATACTTAGTATTACAAAGGTCTTATGTCAGAATATTCAATGTTATTCCATAAATAAACATCACACTCTAGCTTCTGTTTCTATTTCACTTCAACGGTCTGAGATACTCAGCTAAATTATTTTAGAGGGAAATCTAAACTTAATTGCTGTGAATTTATTTTCACACTGCCTCAGTTCAATAAGGTTGCACATACCCGGTCTCGTATACATACTAATGTACTTTCCTCTCAATTGCGGGTGACATTGGTTTCGATTATAAAGTTGTATTCATCTTC
Source organism: Azorinus chamasolen (assembly GCA_963576725.1). Classification (NCBI taxonomy): domain Eukaryota; kingdom Metazoa; phylum Mollusca; class Bivalvia; order Cardiida; family Solecurtidae; genus Azorinus; species Azorinus chamasolen. The sequence continues at coordinate 37,250,851 of OY755252.1, read as the reverse complement.
AATAACAGTCTAAGAACAATAAGCGAAATATCTTTCAGCTCTTGTTACCCTGAGGCCGGGGCTGTGTCTTCTATATCTGCACATACGCTACATACAATTTAACGTTTGTATACAGTGTCAATATTTCCTGAATTGGATTTATCTGCATACGAACTTGGACAAAAGGTATCAATCAAAAATTTCATGTATAACTGCCTTTTTACAAAAATATGAGACTGCTGCTCCCAAACATATCTAAAACCGTTTTGACACAATTATTTATCATAAACCTATTATAAGCAATATCTACGTATCCACTCTTTTCAAGCACACAACGTAAATTGTTTTTAACTTAAAATAATAGTGTCAGTTTTCAACTGTTTCAACTAATACGATAACAATACAAACGAATCTCAATATATAGGGATGACATCGACCTATCTCCCCATACGTATACTTTTGCAAATTCTTAAGTTAATTCTCTCAATTCAGTTTCAGTTACTGTATCCCTATATTTCATCCGCATATTCCTATATAGTACCAACGAATGCATCAAATAACTAACATAAAATCTTAGGAGGTTTAAGTACGAGCTTTTTGCAGTTTACTACCAATACATTAATGATTTAACCCTTCTCTTGCTGAATTTTAAAATTCATGTCTCCTTCTTTACCCATGCCCTGTTGTATAATTACATAAATCTTTACTGTGTACACGTATTTCGCTGTGCAATCACTGCTGTGGAGTGCATTGGTTGCAAAATCAAGTTGTAAGTAGTGCAGATCCTGATGAGACAGCTCCTGCAGGAGCTGTCTCATCTGGGTCTTCACTATTTACAGGTAGGTATATTGACGTGAATAGCAAGCGAAGGTTTAAGTAATTTTCCAACTAGTTGTTCTTGACTAAGAATACCTGATCCGGTAAAAATACAAACTGTACCCAAACATTTTATGTCAGTCACAATTTATATTTCTTTGTTGTTAAAATGAAATATTTGATTCGGTAAACCATGGCCCCCGTCCTTTTCCAATAACACGTAACCTTAATCCTTGCTGTATTAAGTTGTAGACTAAATTTACAACAGTATTTATGCAATGAATCAAGGTTTTCTTCAGATTTTCTCTTGTTTCTCCTCATATCACCATCAGCAAACAAAATGAGTATTAATACAATATCATTTATGTATAAGCTAGAATATGTATTCCAGACCAGCAACATCGTCACATACACACCAACAAACCATTGTCTACACAGTGCCTTAGGTTGAATAATAAAATAGTGCATACATACATTTGTATATTGGTGTGTTTTCAAGCATTGTAGAATAAGACATCGCGTTTACAACATGATCTTTCGCATGCTAAGTATACTTCAGAGCAACGAGTACCCAGATCGTCATTTCTCCACCAAACCCTATATTGTGACGACTGTGTAGAATCGTCTTGAAGAATCGTCTCTTTGAGACGAATTTTAAGAGTGGTCACACTATATGGTTCGGTAGAGAAATAAAGAAGTTATTCTTGAAAAACTTTTAATTTACGCATACTATCTTGACCTCTAAATTACTTTCACACACCCACACTTTGACAAGGTCTGTACACAACAGTTACATGTAGCCAGCTAGAAAACGGATATCTGCTGAACACCTCATGTTATTTATTGTTACTTACTTCCGATTTTGTTTAACTCTTTTCCCTCATATAAATTGCCTTTGTCGCATTTGCAAAAAGAGTAGACCCAGATCAGATGGGCTCGTTTAGGATTAACCTGATCAGGATCTGCTCTGTTTGCTTACAATATGATATACAGTAAAACCTCTCTATAACGGCCATTAAATTAGATTAATATTTTGTGTTAAAGGCAGGTGGCGGCTTAAAGCAAGGTGAAAGTAAAACAGAACGCTCCTAAATACAACTAATTAAAACCAATTAGTGGCCGCTGTAGAGAGGTTTTACTGTAGAACGGATTCTACAGTTCTTGTCAAAGCAAAATAATTTATTTGAAAGTTTTACATTATATAAATGCAGCTGATAAATATTCATGATGTCGTGATTTATTACATGAATATTGAACGGGTAAAGGGTCAACCTTTTGAGGCACTATTAACCTAGTTACAAAATGTTTGGACCCTGGTGGACGCCGAGTTACTCGGCGTCTCATCTGGATCTAAGCTGTTTGCCAAATGCCAGTCAGTTGGTGCTAAACAGGCAGAGTGTTGGCATACGTAAGCTGTCATGTGTCTATTCCTATTAACCTTTTTACCCGAGGGTCACAAAATGTTCAAAGTAAATCATATTCCCCCGTAGCCTGCTAAAGGTTAACACGTGAAGACACATTTGGTTGTGCATTAATCAAGGCAGTGCCGAGAGCTACACCTTATGAGAGGCGGCCAAGATAACAATGCTGGAAGAGACACATTAAATCAGAGGTCAAGACAAAATGCGTAATTTGAAACATGTTCAAAAATAACTCTTTATTTCTCCGCCAAACCCTATGTTGTGGCCACTCATTAGAATTGTCTCGAAAAGACGATTATAAGGTCACAAAATAGGGTTTGATGGAGAAATAAGGATTTTAGTATCTAAGTACTTATATTTTTCTGTTGCTCTGTAATGGACAACAAATTATTGATTTGAGAAGAAAGCAAAATATGTATGCCTATATCCTTTAAATGCTGAGTTTTCAAGGTTTTTAACCATAGAGACCACGTATCTAAGGCTTAAATTTGATAGAGTGGTTGAAATAACAAACACTACAGATCCTTATCAGATAGCTTCTTTAGAAACCCTCTGATAAAGGTGTACACTGGTATCAAGAGTCATTGTACTGATGTTCGCATTAACCCATTACCTCATAGGCTTTTTTTTAGATACAGCCTCTTTGAATAAATCTACGGAAAAGGAGCATTAACTAGAGAAAAAGAAAATGTTAGAATTTTGTAGTTTGAAACCATTGTGATAATACAGCAAATGCTCTATTTATCACAATGGTTCACAAAGTGACTTTTACAGAGTTGTCAAAAGTCGTGAACATCAGGGAATGGGTTAAACGGGATAACAGTACGAAAACGCTTACAATATTAACGGGAATGTAACATATGTATATACATGGTATGTCATAAAAGCGAACAAATGTCATAACAATATATTGAAATAGAAAATAAAACACTATTTATAAGTGCCTTACATGTAACAGCATATTAATACATGTCATAGAAACAAATCTATAAATATTATGTAAGCATACTAAGTTATCTCATACAATCATTAATGTAAGTGTCATAACAGCTCACCAATACATGTCATAAAACATTATCAACCAATTACTCCATAAATATCTATGTAAGAATTAATGATATCATGAATAGTGATTAGATTGTTTTATCATAATGGCACATGGACACAGGTAACCGTAGCCATGGTAGAAACAGAATAATAAACTATATATAATTTCATAAGCAAACAGAAAAGACCCAGATCAGATGGCTCCTGTAACTGTCTGATCTGAATAGTCTCTGTTTTCAAAAGCGTTAAAAAGCGTATCTATGGAGTAAACGGCTAATTCATATCATACAAGCCTACCCTTTCATGTCATAACAACATGTCAATATATGTCCTAAAAGCAAATAATATATATATGTACTAATAAGTGTGTCAAAAACATATTTAAGTGATAATATCTACTTGCAACGAGTTTTAAAAACGCCTAAGTAGTACATAAATTATCATACAAGAATACCCTTTCTTGCCATAACAACGTGTCAATACATGTCATAACAACATACTTGTACAAATAAGTGTTCAAAACACATTTAACCCATTACCTCATAGGCTATTTTTAGATACAACCTCTGAATAAATCTACCGAAAAAGAGCATTAACTAGAGAAAAGAAAAACAATAGAATTTTGTAGTTTGAAACCATCGTGATAAATAGAGCATTTGCTCCTATATGAGCAAATGCTCTATTCATTACAATGGTTTCACAAAGTGACTTTTACAGAGTCGCCAAAAGTCGTCAATATGAGGGAATGGGTTAAGTGATAGTCTCCGCTTGCACCTCATGTGGTCTGTTATATATCTTTATTTGTAACAGAGAGTTTAATGAAATCATTTCCAATTTTTAAATTCAGTCAGGAATGTAAATAGTATCACCTTTACATTTTAACTAAATTACCATTCTGTGATAGAATTATAAGAGGCTACTTTTATATACGTACATGTATTAAAATGTAGTTTACCTTTAAAGATAATACATGTGCCCACACATGTTGCTGGTAGCCATGATAATATAATCAAAGTACAAATGCAAAGTTGTACATACAAGTACAGTTAAACCTGTCCTAACCATTTCCCTCATATATACACCTTTTCAAGCATTTGCAAACAGAGTAGACACATATAAGACGACTCCTGTAGGAACTGTCTGATTAGGGTTTGTTCTTTTTGCCTATGAAATATTAACCATATAATTCTACAGAGTTTGCAATTGTAAAATAAATCTTTCTTCATAATTCAATTATAAAATCTTAGCTAGGTAATATTAACCTTTAGCCTGCTGAACAAATTATGTTTACAGAGTATTTCGCCTACTACATTTTCAAAATGCAAGATATATTTTGTCTATCAAAATGCAATCAGGGTGTCTCAACTGGATCCAAACTGTTTGCATATGCATTCACACATCCTCCAATAGCAGACTAAAGTTTAATCATGCCAATAATTAGAATTAAATGTTTATGTGGCAAAAGGTTAAGTGACCATAGACAAGTTAAATGTAAAACATTAAAGAATATACAAGACATGTGCTTGCTTAATTCAGGGCAAAAACAATGCAGAAAGCTTCCTTGCTCTACAGCTAGACCCCACATGCCTTGAATATTCAAGATAATACTTCGTTTGACTACTCACTTTAACCATTTCCCTGCTGAGTATTCATGTACAAAACAATGACCTTATAAATATCTATAAGCTGAATATTATAATGGTTTATGTACATTTGTATTCAGATCTATCATAATTTCATAAGCAAACGGAGCAGAGCCTGATCAGATGGCTCCTACTAGAGCCGTCTGACTTCGGTCTACTTTGTTGCAAAGTAGTAAACAAGTTGTTTATATGAAGGAAAGAGATAAGACACATACTTTGTTCAAACCTCGTCCCACAGCTTGAATTAGGCACATTTGGGCATGAAAGAGATCCTTAATCAACTATCTATTGTACACGTACAACAACCGGGTTGAGACAATTAACCCTTTCCCTCATATAAACGCCTTTTCAACATTTTGCAAACACAGTAGACCCATATCAGATGGATCATATAGGAACCGTCTGATCAGGGTGTACTCTGTTTGCAAAGGTGTGAAAAAACGTTCATATGAGGGATAGGGTTAACTTATATCTCATTAAGTTTTAATAAACTACTGACTGAATATAAGACAGTTTTGATCCCGCTGAGATGCCGACTTACTCTGAGCCTCATCTGGATCAAATATGTTTGCAAAATTCAGCCAGATCTCACCTAGCATGATGAGGGTTAACTCCATGAATAATCATGTAAGAAATAATGAATATTAATTAGACTAATTCTTATAATAGTAAACACACACAAGATCTGTAGAATCATATCGACATATATTCCATAAGCAATCAGAGCAAACCCTAATCACAGGGTCAAACAGGAGCCATCTGATCTTGGTCTACGCTGTTTTTGAAAATGTGTTATAATGTGTATTCATGGGGTACTGGATTATATGTTTTATGGCACCTGTGTTTAACCCATTCCCGCATATTGACGCCTTTTGACGCTTCTGTAAAAGTCACTTTGTGAAACCATTGTGATGCTCTATTTATCATAATGGTTTCAAAACTACACAATTCTGAAAATTTGCTTTTCTCTAGTTAATGCTCCTTTTTGGTAGATTTAATCAATGAGGTTAGGTCTAAAAATAGCCTAAGTGGGAAAGGGTTACATGTAATAGCTAATCAAAAATCTATCAAATATCTACAAAAGGGAATTGACGTTCACCAGGGAAGAAAAGGTATAATGAAACTGAGATTCACCTGCACAGGGAAAAGGTGTGCCATACCCTAAATGTATAAATATCATGTTGGCATACTAATTTCCTTCATACAAACATTATTGTCCCATAACAGCGCACCAGTACATGTCATAAAAACATTATCAACCCACTACTCCATGAATATTTATGTTAGAAATAATGACGTCATGAATACTGATTAGATCTTTTATAATGACACATAGACACAGGAAAGCTTGGCCATGGTAGAAACTGATTAATAAGATGTACATATATATATATAATCCCATAAGCAAACAGAGCAGACCCATATCAGACGGCTTCTTTAGCTGTCTGGTCTGAGTCCTCTCTGTTTGCATTGCAAAGGCGTTTACATGCATATTTATGGAGTAAAGTGTTAATTTATATCATACAAGCATACCAACATGCAAGTATATCATGACATAAAAACATACATGTAATAACAAATGTGTCAAACACATATCTAAGGAATAGGTTTTACTTGTAATGAGTGTTTGAAAAAATGTTAATGAAACCGAGACTCGCAAGCATAGAAGGGGGTACTGAAATTGAGATTGGACAGCACAGAAAGGGTGCAGAAACTGAGATTCGCAAGCCAAGAAACAGTTAGATCTAGTAAAACCGAGATTCAACTATTAACTAACCAGTCGCTAAACTTTTATCACGCTAAAAGAAGAGTACATGGTGACCTATGCAGGCAATGTAGATCAAGATGAAACGTCGAGTCGTATCACCACGATCCAATTGTTTGACACAGATCAAATCATGGAACAGAATTGGAAGACCTGATTCAATATTTGATTGAGGGACTATATTTTATCCTCAAAATCTTGTTCAGGTATGCTAAAGAGAGCAACCATGTATATTTCTGTTACAAGAAGAACGTTTCAAATGATAAAACATATCACAGATAATCTCATCATTCTAAATATTTCAACGCCAAAAAATCATTTTGGTGGGTTAGATCAATTAGCCTGACAAGAAAAGGTACTTTCTATGTTTTGCAAACGATGTAGACCCAGGTCAACATTTCTTCATGTATATATCTGATCGTTTGTATAGATATGATCATGCTACGAATCAAAATTGCTGCTGAAACTGTAAACCTAGAGAAAGTTTGCGTAACCTTTTCCCTGTTCTATGCTTATTGCAAATTTCAATACAAAATAGTTCTAATGATGTATGGTAGGCGGAACATTGTAATCATTTTAGAAAGTAAAGACATATATCTATATATTCCATGAGCAAACAGAGCAGACGGCTCCTCTGATCTAGGTCTACTCCGTTTGCAAATGCGTGAAAAGGCGTTTATATGGCAAAATGTTAATCCTAATTTGTTCAAGCTTAGAACAAGCTTTGAACAGAGCATGAAGCAGCTTTGATTATGATGAGACACAAAGTAACTCCATGTCATGTCTGGATTAAAATAGTTTGTAAATACCAGCCAGGTCATATTTGCATGAAAATACCAGCTAGGTCATGTTATCATGTAAATACCAGTCAGATCAAGCTAGCATGTAAATACCAGCCATGTTGTGTTAAAGTTTTCGAGCATCTTCAATATTTAACTATTTTCCTGTTGCTTATTCATGTAAGAAATAATGCCATCACGAATAGTTATTAGCTGAATTCTTATAATGGCTTTTGTCGACAGGATTGTTTTGGTATTGGTTATAATAATTTTATAAGCAAACAGACAGGAACCTGAGACAATAGGAACCGTCTGATCTGGATCTACTCTGTTTGCAAATGCATGGAAACACGTTTATATGAGGGAACTGGTTAACATTTAGCTTGTTGAACGAATGAATTCTAGATTAGGTCATTTGCCTTTTCCCCAGTTGGATAAGCATATTAGATAGGAACAATGACATCATGAATATTTATACAGTAAAACCTCTCTATAAAGACCACTAAATTACATCAAATATTTTTTTGTTAAAGGTAGGTGGCTGCTTAAAGCAAGGTGAAAGTAAAACAAAACGCTCCTATAGCTACTGTAGTGACCTATGGGGATTGGTTAGAGCTATTCTAATTTCAGTTTTATAAGCAAACAGACCAGACCCTGGTCATAAAGGAGCGTTAGTACGACGGGAATAGTTAAACATTTACCCCAAAGATACGCAAACAAAGGAGAGAGATCCAGATCAGGCGTGTCCTCTAGAAGTTGTCTGATCTGAGTCTGTTCTGTTAGGTTTTGTCATTTTATAGACCATATTCTAAACAACTCTGTTTTCATATGCCTTTTAAACAATTGAGTAAATTAATATTTATGATTGCATTATTTTTATATGAATATTCATTTAGTAAATTCTTGAAAATGGATCTAGATATTAACTGGCTTGGACCCTTATAAAAGGCAGAACAGATTCATTCATCGTCACATCTGGATCCAAACTGTTTGCAAAGATCCTTAACAATGTACATGTACTCGCAGTAAGATAAATATTATTCCTTATTAAGCTAAAATGTTGTAGACTCTGACAGATGCCACCTAAAGAGACGCTTGATCTTGGTCTACAAGGTTAACAAGGCCATGAATGTACCATTTCTCAAATATCTGTTTTATATTGATTCATACGCCCCGAGACTGGTCGCCCTACGAATTTCTATCAGTAATGGTAGTATCACGAGAAAATGGACCGCCCCGGCCACCGCGGTCAGTATGAATGACCAGCCATAGTGGTAGCTGTCCAACTTATCTGCATTCTTCCGGGCACTGTACACGGCAATCCCAATGAAGACGAGCAACGCTGAAAGATACAAATTATCAAAGAAAGGCAAGTTCTTGTCCCGATGTAAAAACAGCTCTACTCAAACTTTTAAGTCATTCAAGCTATTGATAAACTATTGATGGCTTGTCAAACAGTTTGGATCCTGATGAGACGCCGAGGTACTCGACGTCTTTTATGGATCCAACCTGTTTCCAGATACGAGTTAAGTCACTTATAGCTGAATATGGGTTAATCAAACTAGTAAAAAGTATCTCAAGTGGTGTTACTTCTGTCTCATTTGTGGCTGATGTCCTTTAACCCATTTGAGCCCAGTGGATTCTTCCATGTTTATATATTGGATCGGTCCATTTTATATCTAAGGGGTGCCTGATCATGTTTTTTCAATTTCGATGTGTTTTATATTGAAATTCCTATCAGCAAACAGTGTAGACTCTGATCAGACGCCGCATTATGCGGCGTCTGATCAGAGTCTACACTGTTTGCCTACGTCCCACATATGGGATCTTGGGAGCAGATGGGTTAAAAAGGGCATAGACAAACAGTGTTGGGTAGACTCAGGCCAAATGGCTCTTGAAGGAGTCATCAAAAATTACTTCCGAGAGGCTACATTAGCAACATGTTTTAGAAACAACTTTAAATGAAATTTGCATAGTTTGACAAGTTCACTAAAACAACAGCTTCAGTATTTTTCGTTATGGCTTGAATGTCTAAAGCATCAATTTAGAAAAAAAACCTATAAATTAAAAATACTGAGTGAACATGCAAAGTATGTCCATAGGACTCAGAAGCCTCACTGGCGATATTGTCTCTAAATCAAGAACGTTTCAGTAATTTGTTTAGTTGAGAATATTTCAAAGTCCCATGACTATGGTAAAATAGTTGGTGCTTAAATTCTCTTCTTTGTGTACATCTGCACATCAACGTTGTTCATTCCAGACAGTTTAAAGTAAATTCTCTCACATGTCTATGAGGAGTATGCCTCATAAGATTTATAGGGGTAACATACGAACGGACACGAGCAAGACTATATGCCCCACCTTGTGTGTAGGCCTACATAAACAAACTGATACAGGATAATATACAGTAATGCGATCACAAAAAAGTGGTAAAATGTTGTGCTGTAAAGGCTTAACCCATTCCCTCACATTGACACCTTCTGACACCTCTGTAAAAGTAACTTTCAAAGAGGTTAGATATAAAAAAAAATAGCCTATGAGGGAATACTAAATAGGTTACTGAAGGACTAAGATTAACCCTTCTCTTGCTGAAATTTAAAACAATTTCTCCTTCTTTACCCATGCCCTGTTGTATAATTACATATATCTTCACTGTGTACAATTATTTCGCTGTGTAATCACTGTTGTGGAATGCACTGGTTGCACAATCAATTTGTAAAAAGTGCAGACCCTGATGAGACAGCTCCTGCAGGAGCTGTCTCATCTGGGTCTTCACTATTTACAGGTAGGTATATTGACGTGAATAGCAAGCGAAGGGTTAAAACGACCCATGTATTTTGTTAAAGTGATCGCATTAGAGAAGTTATACAATATTTTCCATTAACCCATTCTCTCATTTTTGTGTCCAACCTCTATGAATAGATCTGCCGAAAAGGAGCATTTACTAGAGAAAAGGAAAATGTTTGAATTTTGTAATGTGTAACCATAGCGATAGTTAGAGCATTTGCTTCTATGGAGCCAATTCACTTCTTTATCACACTGCTTTCAAAAATGAGTTTTACAGATGTGTCAAAAGTCACCGATATGCGGGAATGGGTTCACCAAAACTATACTGGTCACAGCGGTGAAATATCCACTTCCTTTAGATCATCAGAGGACTATTAACTAACCATTAACCTGATACAAACACATTTTTACATCTATGCAATCAGGGTAGACCCAGATCAGATGACTCCGGCATCGCCTGATCAGGGTCTACTGTGTTTGTTTACGAAATAACAAAGAGCAGCTTATATTAATAGTCGTGACGTGATTGACGTCATTATTTATTCCATGAATATTCATGGAGGGTTAGGTCAGGCGCCTAATCTTGTTCTGACAGATAGACATGTTATTTGATAGGCAGATGGCTGCTCTGGCTCGATATAATTTTTTCCCTCGTGAATATTCATGTCAAAATAATGAACATGTGAATATTAATTAGGTCAAATGTATAATAGCATTGTGGACAAACGAATTTTATAATGGTTAACCCTTCGCTTGCTATTCATGTCAATATACGTACCTGTAAATAGTGAAGACCCAGATGAGACAGCTCCTGCAGGAGCTGTCTCATCAGGATCTGCACTATTTACAAGCTGATTGTGCAACCAATGCACTCCACAGCAGTGATTGCACAGCGATATACTTGTACACAGTGAAGCTATATGTAATTATACCACAGGGCATTGGTAAAGAAAAAGAAATGCATTTTAAAATTCAGCAAGAGAATGGTTAATGTTGTACCCTCCATGAATATTCATGGAATAAATAATGACATCAATCACGTCACGACTATTGATTAGATTAAAATGCTAAAAAAGCACATGGACATACGATTTGTTGGCCACGGCAGAAATTGTAGAATCATATGGCATGCAACCCGGATAAATGTATCGAGTAAAACACTGCGTCTGATCAGGTTCTACACTGACTGCCACATAGATCAGCAAATGACAGAGTCAGTGCTTCACCGTGACTCCTTACCTGACATGTTATTGCTTCACAATGTTTCCTTACCTGACATGTCAGTGTCTCACCGTGTTTTCTTACCTGACATTTCAGTGTTTCGCCCTGTTTTTTTCTTACCTGACATGATACAGAGAACAATGACTGCCTTGATTCTTCTCAGATTGGCCAGTCCGTCATTTCGTCCCAAGTAGAAGATGACCAAAATCACAGCAATGAACGAGGTCACGATAGCTAAAATGTTCATCACCCTCGTCGCCCATAATCGTTTATCAAAATCTGTAAAAACAGTAAGTAGGTTTAGAAACGACACATATGCTTTACTACTGGCATTTTCAAACATTTTGGAAACAATTTGGACGACATGCCGTATGATTTGACGTCCCATCAGGATCACAGCCGTTTGACACCCACGTCAATATGTTATAAAAATAAAAATGCCTCGAAGATGGCAAAAAAATTACACCAATTCATAATTGGAGGAAACATCAATCCCTACAGCAGGAAAGGGGTTAGTTAATATGTCACTTAGACAACCAGTTTACCCATTTAAAAGTATTAACTCTTTCGGCGCCAATGTCGCCTGTTGGCACCATAGAAAACAGTGCAGTCCCAGGTCAGATGCCGCCTTTTCAAGGCGGCATCTGACCTGGGACTTCATTGTTTTCTGTATTTGTTTAGTCCAATCATACAGGTTTTTAAAAACAACTGTTTTACTACTATACGTTTATTATTTAATTTAGAATTATATTTAATATGAAATTATGATTGCAGACGACACTTTTAAATGTTGCGCCAAAAGAGCTAACAATTATATCACCGATTAGTGTCTTATTTCATAACCATGTTCAGTCTTTAGCCAGCTAAGCCAATATTTCAATAACAGAAAATGTATTATTAACATTTTACATTAACCTTCCTTCCATTTGGCTTCAAATATATAACAAGAGTGTCAAACACGTTGGACCCAAATACTAAAATCGTCATTTCTCAACGTCTCGAAGAGACGATTCTAAAGAGTGGTCACAATATAGGGTTTGGTGGAGAAATAAAGGAGCTATTCTTGAAATGTTTAAATTTACGCATCTTATATGTACCTCTGAATTGTACTGTTACATGTGCGAGTGCTATTATTTTGCACTTTGCTGTTCAATACGATCAAACCTTTGAGACATTATAAATGTTAATGTGTTGGTAGTACTGACCGCTTTTCAAATAGTTCGGATAAATGTAAAGTACCTATAGTTAGTCTACTTTCAGTTCGAATGACCGCTCAGCCGACTGTACATGTATGTAGATTTACTCACGTGGTTATTGGGCCATATTGGCCTACAATATTGAACACTACTAACTGGTGGCGCGATTACGCTCCAGGTAGGCCTACTGATTAGTCATCGAATTACTCGGCGTCTCATCCACAGGGGTAAGACACGTTTGAGTCAGTATATGTATATATAGAACTTTCTATATATACATATAGTGACTCAAACGTGTCTTACCCCTGTGGTCTCATCTGGATGACATTTATTTGCAAATGAATTACTCGATGTCTCATCTGGATGACAGATACAGTAGAACCCCGCTAATGCGACCACTTAATGAATAAACATTGTTGTCTTTATAAGCAGGTGGTTGCTTAATGTAGGACAAAAGTAATGCAGAAAGCTCCTCTAGGAACGATATCAATCTAGGGCGTAGATTAACAGGGTGTTCGATATGTTTTTAGTAAGGGGAACTGAGTAGCAATGTGTTCAATATAAAATGTATGATTGTCACCTGTCACTGAGCGTTGGGAGCGTCTTTAAAGGCATTTCAAAGCTCCTTATATAAGTGACCCCCCAAGGCGTTATGAGCTATGTCTAAAATAAGTTCTATATAAGGGATAGAATATATGTAACCCAGGTTTAGATCCCTTGTACCGTTGCTAGCGCTGTATCTTGAAACAGACTATAGCATTGCCGAATTCCGCTTGCTATAGCCCGTTTCATTATTTATATTTATTTACCTGTATATGTCCATGGTTGGAAAGAGAGAGTGAACCGGTTTGGGAGTGTCTGATATATGAATGCGAGGATAACGTGGTTATTTTAGTCACGTGACACGAGTTAACGTGCAACATCTCCTTTAGCTCCCACTCTCATTCTGGCTCTAACTCTTCTAGCGAAGACATCTACTTATACTTACTTCGCTTCTTTAGTTATTAAGCAGGCTTCATACTCCGACCAGCTGGTGAGTTTACTTGGTTTATCTATTAGTTAATTATACTGAATCGCTTGAATATTGTATTTATGCGTATCTGACAACGCTGCATTTACTGAATTTGTTAGAAATAGTCGTTTCTCTGAACTTATATTCTGTTTATCTGTTTTGCAGACCCTATTCAACCCTATTCATCTATATATTACAATTACTGTTGGAGAATACACTAAACGAACTCCACTAGGGTTTTGCCATCTTTATCTACCCTGGTTACATATATACAACATTTCAACTTTGTCTCAAAACTCCCCAAGCATTATATTTTCGGCTCCAAATGTTACAAAACGTCAATTGAGGGACATTTTAACTGATTTTAGACATATTTCCTGTGCCCCCCCCCCCCCCCCCCCCGCCTATATATACAGTATCCAGCTGTGCTCCAGCAGTGTCCAGTCTGGGTCCATAGCCATAAGAGATAAAGTTATGCAATTACACATTGATCCTCTGTGATGGTAGCCCGCCTTATCTCTTTGTGTATCAGATGCCTGACAGTCCGCTCCCAAAATACACAGCATGGGGTTAATGGGTCAACATTCCTTTCGAAATGCCTTTAAGTTAGGTCAGCTTGAATACTTGTAATAGGTGATAGGTATGAGCTTTTTAAGTAACATTCTCGGTGACTGGTATTTAATGTATACTTGTTAATAACTAGTCTATAGTATAACATATATAGTGGGCATTGTCATGCATATATACATAGCTGCATTTTGATGGGTGCTGCGCAAGTAGGTGCATTAACAGCAGGTGTCCGCTTAAAATGCAAAACGAAAGTAGACCAGGGTAATGGTAAAACACATCTATAGGAGCTTTTTGTTTTCATGACTTGATTGGTTTGTTCTTGTTCTGATTTAAGCTACCAAGGACAAGGACCCGGTATCAATTACCCCCAGTTTGGTAGATGAAGATCTATTACACGTTTACACGTACTGTCATAGAAGTCTATACATATCTTACCGCTTCTATCGTCCAGTTTCCCACACGTAGCCTTTGTCTGGTGAGCGCCTTCATAGCAAGTCCTCCACAGTCCCCTGTTAAAACCTGTCCTAACCAGCCAGTAACTGGTTGCTTGGCCCACGATCACGAACACAAACCCGACGATCAACAACAACAGAGAAATCTTAACAAAGAATTTCGCCATTGTCCTTTACAAAATCTATAGAACTTCCGCTTTCCGTTGATTGTTTACACTACACGCCTAGCAGAACTAAGTCTGCAGCCTTGATACTAAAAATAGATACCAGCTGACTATCAGCCAACACGGTCAATATAATATGTTGTGCAGTTGTTGACAGTTAAAACGATCTATATGTGTTCATAATATCCAATATATGAAGACCTCCCGAGCAAAAGATCACACGACAGTCCTTTCTGTAGTTTTGATCGATTTTTCATGTAAACACGCCCGAACCAGTTGTTTACGGTTGACGGAGCATTGATTCATCTAGCTTTGCATAAACAAGCCAGCTCATTGCTTAAATGTGTTGAACCACGTATATGTATGTAAATCAAATTAACACTGTGAAGGCAATACCGTGTTGTCTACACTCGCCTGACCCTGTTTATGTCCGTGTTAACCATATATCCCGGTTGAATATTGATGTAAGAAACAATGACTGTGAAGTAAAGGGTTAAATGATCACACTTTCACAACCAAACCTATGTATACATAGGCCTATATGTACGGTGAAAGTGTATGATAACTAGAATTAACACGTTACTTCATATATAAAACATTATGCCTACTTTATAAATATTCATGAAATAAATGATGACATCATGAATATTGATTAGATTAATTTTCAAAAAGGCACAGTGTTAGTTTTAACACATGAAATGTTTGCCAATGCAGAAACTATTCTATATGCAAACAGAGCATACCTCATCAGACGGCTCCTATAGGTATACTCTGTTTGCATTTAGGTGTAGAAAGACGTATAAATTTGTAGAGTAAAGGGTTAACATCATGTGCAGCGAGTCCCTTTTTAATTAGATCTAGCGCTAGCCATAGAGCGATGTGACCAGGATCTGCTCACGATGTCCTTACTTGTCGCCAATATATATATACAGCAACTGACACAAGCAAGGTAAAATGCTGCCTAACATGTCTTAAAGCAGGATAGAAGAAAATGAGGGAGCAATAATGTTTAGTACTTTTAACCCTTCGCTTGCTGAATTGTAAAACACATTTCTCCTTCTTTACCCATGCCCTGTTGTATAATTCCATATACTGTATCTTCACTGTGTACATGTACACGTATTTCGCTGTGCATTCACTGCTGTGGAGTGCACTGGTTGCACAATCAACTTGTAAATAGTGCAGACCCAGATGAGACAGCTCCTGCAGGAGCTGTCTCATTTGGGTCTTCACTATTTACAGGTAGGTATATTGACGTGAATAGCAAGCGAAGAGTTAATCAACAGATACGTTGGGAAAACATGACTATTACATGTGTATGTATAAATTAATAGCAGAAACGGGGTAATGTTTTAATGAGCCATGATATCCGTGTATGACACCAATAATACACATAACAAAGCTTCTAGCACCATACGAAACTCACAACTAAATCCATCAAACACTTCACATAACTACTGCTAAATAGGCATACAAACTCCCATACGTACAGTCTGGTATTATTCGAATAGGTCGACTCAATGCCCATTAACGTCTTCACTTATATTGTCCCCAAATTTAGAACAGGTTAGTATACATGTAATACACATGTAATACATTTAAGATTTCATGCACAATGGTGTAGGCCTAATATGCAAAACGGTCAACAAAACCACTAGTAATAAAAAGGTCTATGATAAATAACTTTACCAAAGCCAATATGCAAACAAAGGACTTATATTTTTATGTACAAATGGGGTTTAAAGCAAAAGCACGTAAACTAAAGGTTCTATGAAAAAAATGAGAGAAAAACATATGTGGGCTTCCACCATTGATCGAACCCAGGAACTCACGTTTCCTAATCCATCCCTTTCATCCCTGTCACGCTGACGGCTATTATTGAGACTGTTATTTAATGTTTTGATGAGTTATACCTAATTCACTAGCACTCACCGAAATAGGGTCATGACAGAAAAGAAAGAAATATATTTATAAATATTAACTAGTCTCACAGTAAATCATGGTTATTAAAAAGATTGGCTTTTATAAAAACACAGGAACGCAGTAAATCATGGTCAAAACTCAAACATGTACATGTATAAGGTTGGGCTGCTTTCGCAGCCCAAATAACTTTTAGGTCTAACTACATATACAACAAAATATAGTGCCAGAACCGTCAGTTATGCCTGACCATCTAATTGGAAACAATGATAAATTGGATAAGAGTCAGATTTGATGTAGACGACACATGTGAAAACAGAAAAGGTCATTGTGGTTACAGGTTTAGTGTGGGAGCTATGTGATGTCTGCTAAAAATGAGAGTATAAAATGTGACAAATTCACAATATGATGATACGTCCATGTATACTAATGAAATTGGTATAAAACTAATCTTGATTAACACTTAGCGAGAACAGTATCAGTGATCTGACTCATAACAATTTATTGTGGAGAGAGAGAGAGAGAGAGAGAGAGAGAGAAAGAGAGAGAGAGAGAGAGAGAGAGAGAGAGAGAGAGAGAGAGATATTTATTGAAATTGGCATATGTTGGGTTTTATGCAGTCGAGTCTCTTATCTGTATTTGTTTTCAGCAGCAATTAAAACCTACGCCATTTTATCTTCTTTCTGTAGGATATTATCTAAATGGTGTGGACATAAGATACAAAAAGCTTTATTTTCAGTCGGGTTTACAACAAATAACATAAGCTATATCAGAAGCTATTTACCGAATTTAGTAACATAAAACAATAACACTTTAAAACAAAACAGTCTGTACATACAGGATAAAGTTTATCATATTTAAACAATACATATACATTGTACATTATATGGATCTATTTAAAACTTCAGTTTTAATTTTAATAGTTCTCATTATTTATGAGTCTAAAACAGTTTCCTAAATATCCATATCTAAGACGTTTTCTTTAAATTTATTAATGCCTGTATGTTAAGAGATCAGATTTTAATAGATTAAGGGAGACAATGCTGAAATAGTTAAATCGGTGTCTTCACATAGTTGCATCCCTTAATCATATGTAAGAGAACATAGATCAAGCTTGTATTTAAGTATGGGATTATACAGTTTAATTGCATAATTTAAGATTATTATTACCACAGTCTAAGCAAGTACTTATATTACCATATGTCAATAGGGCATGTCGAGAGACTCGAGACCGCACGGATCCTGATCAGATGATAGATGATCCAGTATGTAATCAGGACTCAATCTGTCTCTGAATTCAATGCAGCTTTTATAGTAATCATTTGACTCATATGACATATATGTGCTAATAGACATATAAGACCGTGCAATATCCCATACATAATTTACGAAATAAACAGATATCTGAATTGAATCTAGTTTTTGTAATGCCCAAACATACTACAGTAAAACCTCCCTATAACGACCACTAACTTGTGTTAATTAGTTGGTATTTTTGGCAGGTGGTTGCATAAAGCAAGGTGAAAGTAAAGCAGAACGCTCCTATAGGAGCGTTCTGTTTTACTTTCACCTTGCTTTAAGCATCCACCTGCCTTTAACACAAAATTATTGACGTAATTTAGTGGTCGTGATAGAGAGGTTTTACTGTATTATCTTCACATGCCATTATTGCTATTCAGCTAATAAACATTCATAATGTAATTGTTTCTTACACGAATACTCATCAGGTAAGGGTAAAATGAACATTACATATGCATGTCTGTAGTATTGTCATTTACTAACAGGTTTCGTTCAGAGAATGTTTCGAGCACGAATCAGCCTATTTACATCCATCTCCGTACCCATGCAAACACAAACCACCTCGATGCAGTGGTTGACTAGTGGTCCTCGTCGTTAACGACGGGCGGGCTGTATATATATGATTATAGGACCTAGATCCAGGAGCGGTACCGAGTAGCTCGGCGTCTCATCAGTATCCAACCTCTGTTTGACATTATTTGTACTTAACCCTTTCATTCATATATACACGTCTTTTCACGGATTTGCAAACAGAATAGGTTTACGCATGGCATAAAGTCACATGCTACACAAGTTTTAGTGAAGACAGAAATGTCACAAGCTAAACCAGTAACCTGCTGACTAATTAAATATGGCCATCTTTCTGAATAGTAATCCAACCAAAAACTGTATCAAAGTTTATCATTTAAGAAAATAGTATGGATGACAAGCATTGCGGACCCTGATCTCAATGCTCTCCCCTGCACTTTGATCAGGGTCTACACTTGGTCCACTGTTGCAAAGGTCTATATTCAATTACTTCCCACACTTAAAGGGCTAAATAAAAACTGTTTTACCCTCGATAGTCTTTGGTTGGAATATAAAACCCTCGTTGCATTTTTCTTCTAAATAGGGTAAACATGCTATAACAATACAACCACGTGTTTAGTTGTATTTGAAACCTAAATATGTAAAGCATTAATAACGGATAAACGAATATGACATTCGTCCTTGAAGAAGCTACAGTGCATGTCATTACATTTCGTCAACCCCAAAGACACACACATAATAGTTTGAAACAGTTGGGCGAAGCACTACTGCATGTACATATAGTACCTTTATAATGACACATTAACACAGCAATATTTGGCCGTGACAGAAATTGATGACTCATATCAATGTTGTCTTATAAGCAAGCAGAGCAGACATTGATCAGTCGACACCTAGGAGCCGTCTGAGCTGGGTCTACTCTGTTTGCAAATGCATAGACAGGCGTATTATTATGGATTAAAGGGTTAACATACAAACATAAACCTGGCGACGGATTTTACACAGTTTGGATCCAAATGAGACATCGAAAAGAACAGCGTCTGAATAGGATCCAAACAATTTGATAATATGACAGCAATCTGATAAATAAAAGAAAACCAATGTCAGAAATGCAGCAGATCACATTCATGCAAACACTTACAGTATACTGAACAAGGAAACATTTCAACCTTATTGTATTTACAAATATATGTCTGTTCAACTCTCGATTCGTTTAGCCTTTGGGAAACTATTATCCAATTGCCAAACAGTGTGGATCCTGATGAAACGTCGGGTTACTAATCAACATCGAAACCTTTCCAAGTGCAATTCAGGCCATGCTTAACCTTTAGCCTACTATGGGCGGGTGAGTTAATACCTATGCAAACAGTTTGGAACCAGATGGGACGCCGAGTAACTCGGCGTCTCATCAGGATCCAAACTATTTGACAACCTAATTGCTTTTTGATAGACAAATTGTTTATAGCTTGAAGTTTGAAATGTAATAGGTGAAAAACTATGTAAAGCTAAAGGTTAAGACGATAAAGGTTAAGAAAAGAATAGCATAGATATTTGGCATACCACACCGTTTGCATGTTTTATAAGCAATCAACTGAAATAACCTCCGTGTTGTGGTAGCAGGAAGGACCTCTTTAAAACAATCATATATACATATATAGCAGAGTTGAAGAAAGTTATATTACAGCTTTCTGCATAACGGTTATCATGCATGAAGCTACCACCTGCGCAAAGAACCCAACAATGGTGGTCACATTAGAGGGATATAGCACACGGATTACATTATAGTACCAATATATGGAGGCATGTTGGTAGTGTTTGTCCCTTTACTTCAGGGATATTCTTTTTGTGATATAAGTTGTTTTTAGTTTGTAAAACAAGGATCAGATTTAAGGAAATTTAAGGAAATTACCATCTGCAAGGATATCAACTAATACAGACTGAATGTCTATTATGCATTGTATGAATTGTTCCGGGTTCAATAATCTCTGAAATCTAGATAAGACGGACTGGCTTTAGAATTAGAGAACGCCGTCAGATCTCACATAACACCAGTACTGAATTAAAGTATCAACCCTATTATCAGATGTATACAATCCCATTTACAATCAGACAGCCATCTGTTTTGAATCTACCCTGTTTGCAAATAGATTAACTCTTTCATTCAGATAAACACTTTTTCAAGCATTTGTAAACAGAGTAGGCCCAGATCAGACAGCTCTTATAGGTTCTGCTCTGTATGCCAATAGAATTGGACAGATGTGTAATCAGCTATATAACCTATGATCATTATTTCCAATGTGCATACACAGTAGAACTCCACTTATGCGACCATTTCATGAATAAACATGACTGCCATTATAAACAGGTGGTTGTTTAATGCGGGGTGAAATAATGCAGCAAGCTCCTATAGGGGCTTTCTAATTTCCTTTTGCACTGCATTAAAGGGGATGTCCCTACATTTGACGCGTTTCATAAACACTTAAAATATACAAAACTCATTTGTTTATATGCTGAAAAGTAGTATATCACAAAAAGTCCCATCCAATTACCGTTTATAATGACAAAACATCCATGTGTTTGATATCGCCGATCCCGGTTTTACACCCCGATGTTTCAGTTTTATTCGGGTTGAGTTTTAGTTTCGTAACTGTTCGCCCTATTCGCGGTTCTCCGACCACTTCCGAGAAAGCTATTACGTAAATAATGGACGGATCGGGTGATCATCGGCAAAACGCGGAAGAATCTACGGAAAAGGCCGATCATATTGTGTTGTAGAACAAAAATTATCAGTTATTGATGAAATCGGTTTATTTGTATCACATGGGCATTTTTCGATATAAGTTCAAATTGGGAACCTTCATAATAATGATAGAGCATAACAAATACCAAGTTTTATGGAATTATCGAAAATATGCGATCATTGTAGGGACCTCCTCTTTAAGCTACCACCATCCTCCTACACTCGGAATTATACCTGTGTTCGTGGTCGCATTAGATTTTACTCTACATTTCGTAATTAGGATGGGGTTTTCAAAATTGTTCTGTATTGAGTAGTTGCTCAATGAGGTACAGTATAATTTTCCATATGTTTCTAAATATACATCACATGCTTTGTATTCTGTGTAATACCAGTACCGGTGACCATCTCAAGACACTACGTAATACCTCGACATTTCGAACACTAACTCGAGTATCACTCGAGTACACAAAAGATTTCATTTGCGCACAATGTTTTACTATCAAATGCGCACGTGTACCCCTTCCGTTAGCCAATGTTAAACACTGTCAAATGTTAACATTCTGATGACGTTATGCATTGCCTTCGCAAAGTCGACATGTATAACAACTTCTTCTAGTTTCAGACGGTGGTCCTCGCAGAGAGAGGTAATGGAATTCCACATGTATGTGCATGTCGTTTGGGTCTAATCAGAGAGTAATGGGAACACAAGAGGAACGTAATGTCCATTATGTAGACTATGGATGCTGCACAGCTGATGGAAGCTGTACACAAATCTGTCATAGATTTTCACTTTGTTCAGAAATTGTAAAATACGTGTTCAACAATTTAAACGAATAAAGTCATAAAACTCATCAAAAATGCCATGCGCTTTTGACATGCTGAACCGTTATATTTTCGCAAATAATATGGAGTTTTCATTCGCTTTTGATATGCAATTATATTTACTTTCATACACAAGGTCACTAACGAGTGTATTTGTGCAGGATGTACTTTTTAAAGACATTACCCAGGTCCATTCAATGATTCCCCCCCCCATTGTTCTCAATAGGCGTGAAAGTAACAGTAAAAGCATGATACAAGTGTGCAAAATATGGCAAGCCGTCTCATTCTGTCTAGAGAGGCCCTGACATACAATTAGTCAAGGGGAACACACTCAAAAGACCATTGTTGGTCAGAACCCAATAGAAGTTCAACCCTTAAGAAGCCTACCACTAACAAAGAAAGGGCCATATGCAAACAGGTTGGATCCAGATGAGACGTCAAGTAACCCGGCATCGTTAGTGTGGGTCAAGTACGTTCAGTGAAAAAAAAGACAGATTACATAGGGCAATACTTCCAAAAGAGATGTCCCACAGAGTTATTATCCTTGGACACAGCTGCCTTTTCTCCCAACAAGGTCTATCAGAATATGTAAATACTGCTCAGAAAGTTATAATTTAACCCCTGCACCCTGCACTTGATCTCAATGAGATATATTTGTATGTGGAGTGTCATGAATGTAGGTTGAGCACTTTAGAAGACATTCACAGGCCGAACGGACAAAGCGGGGCCTATATGCTCCTTCTTATAGTTTCAGGGAGCATAATAAAAAATAAAAAACATATACTGCATTAGTGACAATCTAATCATTTCCAAATCATCAAATGTAAGAGACGGGCCTCACATGGAACGCTCCAGTGGTTCTTGACAGGCAGACTGCTATAGCTCTTACCATGTGCCGCATGCTTTTTCACAGGTTAGCTGTAAAGACCCAAGCCGGCCAAGGGAATGTCTTTAATGGATCGGAATTGTAATTACATAGTTCTGGGTTCATGCTTATAAAGTTTTTTAGTTGAGTCTGAGTTTGTTCTCAAACTTTGAATGGTCAGATTTAAGCCAAAGGTTCAAATCTGACCAATCAAAACCTTGAGAACCCAAATCTGACCAATCAAAAGCTTGAGAATGAACTCAGACTCAACTAAAAAGCTTTATAAGTAAGGACCCTGGTCTTTTGATCCAATATGCATTGTTGTTGTAAATATGATTTTTATTTAAAAATACTTTTAAATATCAATGTTGGTTCGGGGCCATTTTTGTCTCATCAGCGACTGCTCTAGGTGAGAATACTTAACCTTCTATAAAAATGCGCATGCAC
The DNA here is from genome assembly GCA_963576725.1 of Azorinus chamasolen. Classification (NCBI taxonomy): domain Eukaryota; kingdom Metazoa; phylum Mollusca; class Bivalvia; order Cardiida; family Solecurtidae; genus Azorinus; species Azorinus chamasolen. The sequence goes on along the minus strand of OY755252.1, from coordinate 37,227,378 downwards.
AGACTCTCGACTTCTTCATGCTTAAAGCGTTACAAGTTGGTTTGATTTCTCATAGAAATGCTGAATGAGTGTCAAATTGCCTTTAATAGTATAATATACCGAAGGTCTTATCCCGATTTGTCTGTTTGAACATGCAAACCACCGAGCAGCATAGCATAAGGTAAGTCCCTAGTGTACCTTAAAAGTCACAAGGAGATCTGAAGTCAGAGATGCATAACCGTAGCGGCGCTCTTCCAACCAAATGCACAGCACTGTGCAAAACACGCCGGGAGTCGTAAGACTAAACCAGAACAAGCAAATGCAGATTGCAACCGGATTAGACACCGAATTATTCGGCGACATAACCCGATCTGAGCTCTTTAACCAAACATAGCGTTACGGTCGCACTTAGCAGGCTTCGGATAAACGTTTTGAGCTGAGTAAATGATTCATTTTTGTGACAGTAAATCGTCGTTGAGGGGTGTCCGCGGCCGAACGGCTACGGTCTCCGACTGAGAATTACTTAGCCCCTCACCACTGTCTTGTCAGAGGCTAATATCTTTTATGTGGAGAAGCCTTCTGGTTGGCCTGCGGAAGGTCGACGGTTCTACCCACGTGTCGGTCTGTGAATGTGGACTCGTATATAATTATGTGGTCTTCCTCTACCATTATTAACCGGGCGTCACGAAACAAATGAAATCCTGTTGAAGCGACTGCAAACTGGGATTGACAGACTGCTTATCATGAGCAGTTAATACATCGTCATAAGTGCTTGCACATTTTTCTAAAGTTTGACCTTTCTCCTCTATCATTCTTCAACTAGACTGGGTAACTTTTATGTAGTAAACACTGCTTATGCCAATGGTATGTTTGGGGTTTCATTTTGTACAAATGAAACCCAGGTTTGAAAATAACTATATTTATATGGACTGTTTCTTTGAAGAATGCCAACAAAACCATGCGTATGTCAATCGGCGGACAATTAAAGAACCATTGAAATATTCGTCAGCAATACACCTGTCAAATCGGCTAAAGAGGTTTGGCATAAATATAAAAACAACAACTGAAAGACCGACAAGCCGGCACTCTTTGATTTTAAATGTAACCAACTGTAGGTTAAACGACATGGTGAAGCGAATCAGGGCCATGTTATTCAGTAAAGGGATCTTCATCGTTTACATGTTCTGATACCGTGTTCGTTTGAGTTTGGTTTAACGACACGGTTTGAGTCTCATCCGAAAGAATGTTGGAGCAGGGAATCGAACCATCAATCCTGGCTTAGAAGTCTAGCGCGTTACCACTAGACTACGCGACCGTTCCATATTTTTTATACCAAACTCTTTTTTGTCTACCGGTCTGCTGCACATTTCAGACTGTGCATTTCTGGAATTTCTATTCACAGCCAAACAAGGTGGATCCTTATGAGACGTCTCATCTTATCCAAGCTGATTGCAAATATCACTACTTGAATTTCCAGTTTGCTTAAGCGGTACGAAATACAGTTTTCCTACTGTATCAGAGAATTAGGTATCTCTTTATTTAGGTTTCGTTAAGATGACAAGAGACTGAAGGAAGACCCAAATCAAACAAGGTCATCAATATTTTGAAAAGTGCGATTTAATGAGAATTATAAAAACATAATTTTCAGTACAACAAATACAAAAGAGATGCATGTACAAAAATAAAAATAGATTATGTAGGAGAACCAACATGTACATTAGACACACCACCCAACAACACAAACTAACAAGAGAAAAAAACATACATGTACAAGCACATTGAAAATATAATCAAGAGCCCCGACTGCGAAATCTAGTCCTCGTCTGTAGAAGGATATACATGTAATTTGATCAAATCAGTTTTGGTCAAAGATCATATTATAACCCTTGTAAGGGTTAACTGGAACGTGAAGCTTCGTGAGATTAAAAAGAAGTATCTCGAAAATAAAGAAGGTATGGTCAGATTTTTCTGTTATTCTATGTCCGTAAAGGGGAATATTTTTTTACAAGTCCGTAATGATCTTTGTGATGGTGAAACAGTGTATAAAGTTTCGTAAGAGATTGGATCAAATATTAAAGAAGTTATCTCCAAGGTTATTTATATTTCACGGCGACAAAAGCCGATGTCGTCGACGATACAGAAGAAATATAATATCAACCTCCTTTTTTAAATACGCAAGCAACTACCAACAGCGGCCTTTCTGCTTGTCGATATGTTTCTATTTCAGATGCTGCCATTTTGCAAAAAAATATGAATGGTTCCATTTTATTGGATGAGCGAAGGAAAACATCGGAAATCCGTGACGTCACGTTCAATGGCTCCTTCCTCGGCGATTTGAAACTAACAAACAAAACTTGCTGGTTTTAAATCATTATTTTTATGCTGGAAACTAAAAGTCGTTTTATTGAATCACGCCGTGTTTTGAAATGCATACGGTAAGGTTATCGCTGTGATAGGGTGAGACCGTGGTGAATGAACGTCTGTCAATGGCCCAGAAAACACGTAATGGTTTATAGAAAATCATTGTTGGATTTATAATAATGTATTTGATACCGTCAGAAGAGTATACTTATTTGGTAGTGAAATATATTTACTGTTAGTAGCCGAAATAATTACGAAATTATCATATAAAATGTAAGAGTTACAGACATGTTTGTACTTGAGGTACATGGGTGTCCGTTGTCAGTTAGAACCCTCGTTTATTGTACAGCATATATAGACTGTCATAAAGCGGTACAGACCCCTACGGTCAATATAATACATGCAATATGCTCTGCTTAGTTCCCCTTATCCGCTCATGTTTTCGTAAGCGTTCATTGCTAATAACAAAACACTTTCAGTCAACTGGTTTATGTCAGGAACAAGTAAAATTTGGCCAGTGTTTGTCTTTGTTATAGACGCACGTGCCTGCCTTTGAAATACCGCAAGTAAAAATGCAGACATCCTTGCCTTCTTCACTCTGCCATGAAGAACTATGATGATGGGTTTGTGTTGTGCACATGCTTCGTTAACCTCCCCTAGGCAATACTGGCTGTCACAAAATGCGTCCGACACTACGGCTAGAAATACGCTCGATTGCTGAATTAACCGGAACATTTCCTCGTAAATAGAAAATCCTGGCCTAAAATCGTCACCAGTAGAAACAGTTGATCTGTTAGTATCCAGCATACCTTTCAACGTGTCACCAAGAGGAGTAAGTAATATATTCCTTACGATTTCCTCATCATGGCTAGCATAAGCCACAAAACATACATGACTTTGTCCAAATAATCCTAACTGGTAAGCTCTTTTATAATCATTTTTAACACGTATTATTCTGCGTTGCCTTCGAACTTTTCTAATCACACAAAACACTACACTTAAAAGTGCACAGATGGCCACATATCCTGATGTTGATATCCCGATTATCAAACTTCTCTTACACAGATAAATGCATTTTTCGACAGCCTGTTTAGTAATTGCAATTGTTGAGCTACCATATTGACATTTATACGGCGATTCCATCGTATATGTATTCACTGAAATATAATTATAAATCAGTCTAATAAATCCGAGACTGTCGCATGTGCATTGCAATGGGTTGCCTTGGAGCATAAGTTTGAAGTCCATGCCACTTAGCATTTCCATCATCTTTTGAACAAAGGTAACAAGACGGACAAGTTCCATGTCTTCGATCGAATGAATGGCATTCCGTCTGATATCGAGTGTTCGCAATGACGTGAGAGTTGTCAGGTTAAAGCCTACTGTAGATAGTCTGTTGTCAGCAAGATTTAATTCTTCCAGCTTTTCGTTATAGATGAACATATTCTCTGGTATAGTTGATAGCTTATTATGATCCATATGAACCACTGCAATATTACCTAATTTCGACAGCAAAATTTGAAATTCTGCAGAATGTTCCATGTAAAACAATCTGTTGTTCGACAGATATATCGATTTTAAATATACAGAACTAGAAAGAATAAAGTCGGGAGATATATACTCAATTTCATTGTCTGACATATCTATAAGTTCAAGTGAATTATTCCTATTCAAAATGATGCTGGATTCTAACCGTTGTAATTTGTTTCTTCTTACAAAGAGAGTTTTCAAAAACACTGTTTCTTCAGTTAAATTATATGACGTTGATATTACAACACCACCGATATTGTTTACATGGTTAGCGTAGACATTTTCAGTTTTGTAAATTAAAAAGTCTACTACTCCCTTTAGATTGTCCGACCTCTGTAAACCATATGACGAAGATGCCGCACTGATGTCTAGCACTTCCAGCAGAGGCCTGTTGTCCAACATACTCATATATGATGGCAAGAATGCGTTTATTGTTATATAATCGGATCCGCTAACATTTAAAACATTGATCTTTTCTATAAGACTTAGTACCGTTATGAAATTAACATCCATTAAAATGACTGAGTTGCTTATGTTTAGTTTATACAGAGGTTTAGACAATAGTTTCTTTACATACTGTTCGGTAATTGTCACAACAGCCTTAGCACGAACGCTTCCAGGATTGAAAACCAGCTCAGTCAGATTTTGCAAGGCGCCAGTTTGTGTCACAGCCTTCAGCATTGCGTTACTATGCATCCCACTCATTTCCAGCAGACATAGTTTAGTCACTTTAGGTGTCCTTGTGAACACATTCGATAAAATTTGCTTCAAATTCCGCATTGCAAATGACAAATCTGTGACATTATCCAAACCTTCAAGGTCATCACCACCAATCATACGTATATCAGGTGCAAACAATTGTAACTTTTCTACGTGTTCCCATCCATGTCCTGTAAATGCGCTCATGTGTCTCCCCCGGTGCATAGTGACTACAACGGTGTTTACGTTGTCAGGAACTTTTTGTGGGATTTCGTCGCATCTCAATGTCGTGCCGGTCTGGTCACATGTGCCGTCAACTACTTTGTTATAAGGGTTTGAATGTCCCATCATGTACTCTCTTTTCCCCAAACATGTACGTATGAGAGTGAAACTGAACACAATAAATATAACCCTCGGTATTGTTAACATATTTCCTATGTAAATGTTAATCAAAACATATAGCCAACTATAGTGAGCGGTAAGTCTGGGCGCTGACACGAAAGTATTCAGGCAATGCAACATCCAGACCCTGTACCTATTCGTTTGTAAACGAGTTATAACTGTCCTGCAGTCACCTAGAACATAAAACTATATCGTTGTCATTACTCAAGAGTGCATACTTTAAACACGGCGCTTACTTCCTTAATCCAACTTTATTGCCATAGGTACGCATGTTCTAGCCTTTGCTATCAGACTAGGTTCTAGATAAGACGATGTCTCGTTAGACGCATACCCCTGCAAGGATGTAGCCTTTAAGCTGGAAGTTATGCATACTCTAAGCAATGAATTCTCATGAATTGACTCAATAAGACTGAGTCTGCGGTTCTTGTTCGCATTGTTACTTTTGCTTTCGAAGGATGTCCTTCTTTTAACATTTATGTTTTTCAAAACAGCAGGTGTTAAGTACATGCATGGCGGCCCTAAATAGTCGCTCGAACTTCTTTATCAGTGTTACATTGTCTGGCCCTTCGGGACCATTAGTTTCGTTTGTTTAGTTTTGAAAATTGAATACTGCTTAAGCTGGTGCTAGTGGACAGGGGGCGTGAGTGTTGCATGTGTACTTATTACTCATGAACACACTATTCTATTCAATTTTTGTTTTTCCTTTCGACGGATCTCCTACTTTCAGATTTTCTTCTTCCATTTCTGTTGAATTCTTTGGTCCGAATGCGAAACAGATGAATCCTGATTAGAAACCGAGTTATTCAGCGGCACTATTAAAGCAATACTGTTTGCAGATATCAACACCATTGTGCTTCTAGCAAGGTAAAGGTTCATTGTTTTACATAAGTATTTCAACTATTTGCATAATAGTTAAACTGGGTAAGAATTGTTGTACATAAAATATGATCTTGGGTGTAAGAACAGGTAGTAGTTTAATTCAAGACGAGCATTATGCAGAAAACTCCAGGAGATTTCGATATTACTGTATTGAGCAAAAAGGTGTTCTTATAGACTCCATGCTTATTCGTTATGCCTTCTGTATTGATACTCTACACAGTAGAATGTCCTATAGACTCCATGCGTATTCGTTATGCGTTCTATATTGACACGATATAAAGTAGAATGTCTTATAGACTCCATGCCTATTCGTTATGCGTTCTTTATTGACACACTATGCGGTAGAATGTCTTATAGACTACATGCTTATTCGTTATGCGTTCTCAATTGACACGCTATACAGTAGAATTGTCAGAACCATTTACTCCATAAATACTCTTTCTACGCCTTTGCAAACAGAGTCGACCAAGAACAGATAGCTCCTGTAGGGTCTGCTCTATTTTCTTATGATATACTATAGATATGCTTTTCAAACAAACATTCCGGTGCCAATGTGCTGTTACAAAGAATTAATCAAATTGATATTCATAATGTCATTATTTTTCCATGAATATTCGTGGAGTAGGGTAAGCGGCAATGGGAGCTTTCTGTATTTCGTATGCACTGCATTAAGCAACCACCTGGTTTAAGACGTTGAATAAATGCATGTCCTATTAGGACATGTTCTACTGCATTATAGTTTCATTATCACCGACTTGGCCACATGCAACCATCATGCAAACGTATGTTTTACACAACTCAATGGACTACAAATGTGAAAATACTGTAGAGCCTCTCCAAAATGACCATTTTGTCAATAAAGACAAACTTCTTTACAAGCAGGTGAATGCTGATTGCAGGACGAAATCTATGCAGACAATCGCTCACAGGAGCTATCGGCATAACTCACGTTATGAATTCAACTACCCTATGTCTTTATGATCCAAAGTTATCCTTTTAATCAAAGAAAACGCATGTAAGAAACAATCCTATCATGAATATTTATTAGATAATTGTTTTAAAGACGATTTTTACAGTTTGTTTCCTTGCAAGAATTTTATTATATATATGGTTGTTTAAAGTATGCTGATTTTAAATTAAAAAAGAAAATAGGGGGTTACAGACATCATTTTTGAGTAATTACCATAAATAAAGCATAAACGTACTTCATGCCTTTTACATATGGGACAGTACAAAAATCATGACATCGGTGACATTTTCGTACATTTCTAAGAAACTTATCCAAGATTTGTTTTTCAATTTTTCATATTTGTTGCTTTATAGTATCCTTAACATGAAATCAAAAAGAAATAAGTGGGTTGCAGGCTTCGTTTTTAAGTAAGTACTACTCAAGTTATCACCTAATGGTGGTGCTCTCCCATGAAAGTTATGCCAAAATGGGCGACGTCATTTGACGTCGTTGACGTCTGATTGCTATGACGTCGTATAAATGTGTTTATTATACTCCCGTACCGGCTTTTCCTGTTTGATTTTAAGTTTTTATACGTTCAGCGAATTATCTTTTAGCAATTTTCTCGTGTAGTAGAAATTGTTGATACATTTAAGGTTCCCCTCTGTCAAGAACTAATAGGAAGGCAAGTACAAAAATGAGTCATGCAGGAAACACCACATACAGAACAAACACTCGCTCGAACAGCAACACAAGGAAACAGCAAATGTACATAGGTAGAAAAAACAACAGGAGACGCACAAAGACAAAACAAACATACAATAGGAGGAAGATGGAAGTAACGCCTTGGAACGGTCAGTGACAAAAGTCACCGGGGGTTTAAACCGGTTTATGGGCGCCCAACCTCACCATTATCCCATCCCCATCCTAAAAGACAAACAGTGTAAATAAACGTATCCCCTCTCCGACTAATCTACAACAACCGCGACAGTAAATACAGTGGTAAAGTGCATGTATAACAAAAAAACATTTAATTGAACATACTGTATCCACCTATCGCTAGTGTACTCAATGATTGAGCTGCAAACAGAGTAACTGTAGAAAAGTAATAAAGGGTTCGACGAAAATGAAATAGTACAGATATCCGACGTTCTCCTTCCATTTCTCCTTCATAGAGTACTAAACCTTTCTTGTCGGCGTACATGCAAAGAGGCCAGCGTGATTGCCAACTGTAAAAGGGTTCACAACCAAACATGCAGTATGTTGTAGTAATACAGGATCATATCCCTTTTTAATGAATTGTTTTATATATTTGATGAACAAAGTGAGAAAATGGGTATGTCCAATAATTTTACGAAGTTTGTAAATCACATCACCATAAAATTCAGGATGTGAAATACCGTGTCGCAAAAGTACCTTGAGATTACATTTGTACTTGCCAATAAGCGAGAGAAAGTTTTTCTTAGTTTATGGTATCTATATCCTTGTTTAAGCAGTTTTTCAGTTAAAATGAGATTTCGACTGTTAAAATCGTCAATAGATGAACAAGCTCTAGCAAAACGAATAAGTTGAGATATATAAACCCCGTAAGATGGAGCACGGGAAACATCCCCGTCAAGATGAGGAAAATTTACAATATTAAAATCAAAATCATCTCTTTTGTCATATATTTTAGAAGAAATCATTCCATTATTAATTTTAAGGTCTAGGTCAAGAAACGCTGCATAATTGTCGGACGGGTTAGCTTTATTCAATTTGAGTTCTTTAGGATAAATTGTAGGAATCAGAGCATCAAAGAAAGGGTTATCTAAGTTAAAAATATCATCCAAATATCGACAAGTTTCATTGAAGGCTTTTATAACATCTTCTTGTGATTGAGGATTCAAACTCAACATGAAATCTCTCTCATAGCAGTACAAAAACAAATCTGCGACAAGTGGTGCACAATTCGTACCCATGGGAATACCAATTACCTGACGGTATATAGCATTCCCATAACGTACAAATATGTAATCCAAAAGAAAGGTTAGTGCTTCGCAAACTTCTGAGCAAGTCCAATTAAGTCGAAGGTTTTGATCCCATGCACTGGTTTGCAGCGAATGAGATTAGCCGAAATCATCTTCCTGATACCATCCCTCATCATCATGTCATCTCATCAATCATCGGCGCTATATGACATATTCAGTGTCGCAGTGTCGTAAACCCCAACTCACTCACTCACATTCAAGGTTTGTAAATGTTGGTCGAAATCAGTCGAAATCAGTCGTTTGAAATAAGTGTCATCCAGAATACCGGTACTGGTTGTTTCCTTTGTATTTAGCAAATAAAGCTGCGCAGAACTTACTACCGAACTCGTCTTTAATAGTAAATGGACACATGGAATGTTTGGTCAAGGTAGAAACTGCATAATCATATCTTTGTCATACCATATAGGCCCAAGGCCCATAATCGACCCCCACCAGCGGGATTTTGGTACACCTATATTTTACTAAAGCTTAGGGTATATGTTACCAAGTTCAGGTTGTTAGAAGTGTAGGGTGTGCAAAGGGTCAGCATGTTTGCATGGCAACCGCCACTATTTCGAAGTTTTAGCATCAGCGTCATTAAGATGCAAAAACATCATTTATTTTGTTTATAAAACCTCCAAAATAGTTTTAAAATAATACCAATATATCTATTAGATGTACATGCCAGGCGTCTTTTATTTAGAGTTTTCGCTATATATGCTATGTTTATTCATTTTTCATTTTAAAATGTGTCAAATTACTCATAAATGTTGACAGGTCATCTATTAATTCATTTTCTGTTCCATAGATGCGAAGTATTGCTCTAGTGGGTGGGGTAAAATGGCCCCACTAAATGTAACAAATGCTACTTTGTTAATAAGTGGTTTTAGGATGAATGACAAAATAAATTTGCACATGATAATAACAACAGCGTTCTCTATGCACAAAATTATCCAAGTTTGAGAACAAAAAACTATCGTGTTCATATGCATATTTATGAATATTAATGATAATCTAAATAAAAACTGCTTAAACGTGACCTTATTTAGCAAACGAGTATGCTATGTTTATTCATTTTTCATATTAAACTGTTTCAAATGACACATACGTGTTGTCGGTTTATTTATTTTCCGTTCCTTAGATACACAATTTTGCTTCAGTATATCAAAGAAAGTGGGTTGGTTGAAATGATCCCACAAAATGAAACACATTCTATTTTGTCAATAAGTGGTTTTAAGATGAATGGCTCATTTGCATATTCATGATTATTAATGACAATCTAAAAATATATATTGTTAAAACATGACCTTATATAGCAAACGAGTATGTTATGTTTATTCATTGTTCATAATAAACTGTTGTAAATTACACGTAAATGTTGCCAGGTCATTTGTTTATTCATTTTCGGTGTCATAGATACACAATATTGCTTCAGTATATCACATAAAATGGGTTGGATAAAATGAACTCACAAAATGTAGGTTTTAAGATGAATGTCAAAGTAAATTTGTATATGTGATAATTATACCAACGTTCTCTATGCACATAATTGTCTCAGATTGAGAACAAACTAACCCCCACCCCACACACACCGAACAAAAACTGGATATGATATCGATATCGTTCTTCTTCTTCAGAGTCGCCGGCTGGCCGATCTCGCCAGCCGGCACTCACTGCCCGGAACCAGCAAGACGCGTCTTGCTGGCAGCTCGACCAGCAGGGTCATAGGACCCCTTAGTGACCATATTCTCTTATCTTGCCTGTACTCCCCTATCTCTGACCCCACCAACCCAACAACCTGTCTGGTCTCGATTCCGGTAACGGCATGTGTTTAGTTTGGCTCAGGGAGCGACATTTCTATTCCTTGCTTACTCACAATCAACTCTTCAGTGCATGTTGGCCGACGGCGACAGCGGTTTGCTTTTGATAAGACGTGTGAGAACTATGTTCGCATGCCCCCACCTTCTATATTCCCTAGGCCCCCTTAACCGACTCACAATGGCTCGCTCTTGTCCTTTGAGCTACTCTTAGCTGAGCAGGGACATTATCCGAATCTCTCCAAGTCTCGAAAGTCGGTCCCCGTTTAGTGTCCTTCTGTTTCGGCTGGAGGACCTGGATGAAGATTTCCATTTCAGGTTTGCAGTCGGTTCGATAATGTCCTCAATACGTTTGCGATCCATGGCTCCTTCCTAATCTCTCAGGCCGTCAGACTTTAATTCTTCTGACAGCCACCCTTGGCTAATCGACCGGATCCTAATGCTGTATGCCGACAACACCAGGGCCTCATTGTCTCTACTAAAGCGGTAGGAGCTGTGCCAGAGACCGCACATCGGAGTTGCTCTATCAGTATAGCTATCTTCAGAGTACTTCCTCTGAAGTTACCAAGCGCCTTTCCTACCAACCGGGCCGTTCGACTCAGCTAGCCCTGGGCTTAAGGCTAGCTTCGACAGCAGAGATGCTTCGCTGTCATCGTGACCCTTTTATGCAATCCGCCTCTGAGCTGCAAGACATCTCAAAGGATGAATTGCAGGACGTCCCTTTTCTTAGGAGCTTCTTTTCGGAGGCAAAATTAAGGAGAAGGAACAGGTTAACAGGACTTCTCAAAGGAGGCGTCAGCTCTCCAGACTCGCTCTTGCTGCATCCCATTTCTATCTGACCTTCCATTCTTATGGGCGTCAGACTGCTTCACTGTTTTACAGCATGGCGCAATATCATCCAGGATCCTTGTATCCTCTCTATTGTAGAGGCAGGCTATCATATCCCTCTTGATACGCAGCCTCCTATGTCCAGGGTCCCTATTCTATCGTCGGATCATGCGAATACACTGGACTCTGGGTTCTCGCAAAAAGGATACTGTACTTGCACAGCCGTCTCTTTCACGTTCCAAACAAACATGGCACATTCTGAGCGGTTATCAACATTTCTACTCTAAACAAATACATACATGTCGAACGTTTCAAGATGGAGACAATCGCTTCCATTCGGCTGGCTATCAAACCCGACCAATGGGGCGTTTCCATGGATTTTTCGGATGCATATTTTCATACCCCTAATCACCCAGCAGAGAGACACCTCCTGCACTTCTGCCATGGGGGTACAGTCAACTTGTTCTGGGCTCTGCCCTTTAGCCTCTTTAGAATCCCTAGAGATTTCACCAAACTCATGGGTGTCGTAGTTGTCTCCAGCAGAGGGGTTTCACTCTGATTCAGTACTTCTACAATTGCTGCTTCACCATTTATTTCACCATTCTCTTCTTCCTAACCTCCGCTATATCAGGGAGGTCTTTCTCAGTTAGAACTAGTATTGAATCCGGAGAACTCGGTTTTCATTCCATCGAAGAATTCATCTTTATGGGACTGAATTTCCTAACGGACTCCAACACGATCAGGATCTTTCCCACAACGAGTAGCGGGTGACATGCATCTCTTTTTGGCCAGAAGGGGCACTGCTCAGAATCAGGTCATATGAGCTCAGCGCCCTATCCACATCCTGTTTATATTTAAATCAAGCCCCGTTGGATGAGATACTTAGCGTGGCTTCCTCGAAAAATACCTTTACGTTTTCTTCCTTTTATCTGTGCTCTTTCGCAAACCCACCGAACGATCTACCGGTGTGTTATTTAGATCTTCTTGTGACCTCTCAAACAGTTGTTTAACTCCTGGGGCCAGCACGTTTATAATGGCCGTCAGTACGACCTGTTTGCAAAATTGTTCAGAATAATCTACTAGCACCAGCACCTCTGAACAAACTGCCATATAATCATTTGACACATAACCAAGTGCAGTTATAGGAAATAGTTTTATGAGCGCATTTAATATAACATGTACATTTACAATATCAGAAATGATAAATATGTTAAGATTTTTTGTTGCAGATGTTATCTAAATGATTATATTCAGTGCCTTATGCAAAATGTGTCCTCATATATAGCTTAAAATAACACGTTGTATGAATATTAAGGCTTAGTCGTTTCTTTTTTACAGTTACAAGGGAGGTAATATTTACTGTTTTCAGTTGAAAGATATCCTTTTTTTTCAAGCATTTTGATCGACATAAAATATAATAGTTTTAAGCAATGTGGTTTCAGAACGTGTCATTTTGGACCCTATAATATATTGTATACAAAGCATAAAAACGTAATATTACGAATTCAGGGGCAGATAATCACATACTGTAGACTTAATCAGTATCCATATAACATCCAACAAGTGACATTCGATGGAGGATATATTAAGCTTTACAGGGATATAGGTGTCATACAATCCTGCTAGGGATGGGGACCTTGGGTACAGCTGGTCCTGAATCTAATCAGCAAACAGAGAAGACCTGAGTCCATGCTTATAAAACTTTTAGTTCAGTCTGATTTCGTTCTCAAGTTTTTGATTGGTCAGATATGAGCCTTTGGCTCAAATCTGACCAATCAAAAGCTTGAGAACTCAAATCTGACCAATCAAAAGATTGAGAACGAACTCAGACTCAACTAAAAAGCTTTATAAGAATGTACCCTGATTCTATAGAATCCGTCTGATTTCGTTCTCAAGTTTTTGATTGGTCAGATATTAGCATTTGGCTCAAATCTGACCAATCAAAAGCTTGAGAACTCAAATCTGACCAATCAAAAGATTGAGAACGAACTCAGACTCAACTAAAAAGCTTTATAAGAATGTACCCTGATTCTATAGAATCCGTCTGATTTTCGTTCTCTCTGCAAAGGCGTAGACATGTGTATTAATATAGCAAAGAGCCACCTGTGACTTAGTATGTCTAACGTTTTTTCAAACCTTTTACATTCCGGACGTTATCAAATGATATTAAATCTTTGAAGTCAACTTTTGTCGTCTGCACATTTTGTCGTCTGCAACAATTCCTTTTTGTTAATTTTCCCTCATTGTTTGGCAGACAACATTGTCACAGTAACAGACAGTTTAGATATCCATGAGATGCCGAGTGACTCGAGGTCTCATCTGGATCCAAACTGTTTGCACAGGTAACCAGAGATGCGACATCGGCAAAGAAATATATAAAAACCCTACAATAAAATACTGTCTATTCAATTTAAAAAGTAGTAAAGTCAAGGAGGCAAAACAACATACAAGACCCGACCACCACCAAAACATCGACAGATAACATGTTACACACCTATACACGCGCAAAGACACGAGAGGAACACATAAACATGAACAAACGCACACGCACAAGAGATAAACATCGCAAACATCAACAAACGCACAAGTACACAGACACAATACAAACAAAAGTAAGGGTTACACGGAAAGTACCAACACTGGTGGTTTAAACCGATTTATGGACGTTTAAGGACGTCCTAACCTCATACTTATCTCAAAGTCACCCCATTACAACAAACGGTGTAAAAAAGTATCTACACTGTTTGTTAAGCTAGAGTGACTTTGGTATTTATCGATAGATAACATGTCACATACACACACACGCACGCACGCACGCACGCACTCACTCACGCACTTACGCTAGCACTTACGCTAGCATGCACGCACGCACACACACACACACAACCACAAATCCAAACACAGATCAGACCCTAATCACACTTATAAGTGTGAGGTTCGGTCGTCCGTAAACCGGTTTAAATCCTGTGGTGATTTTGTCTCTGCCGTTCGAAGGCGGTACTCTCTCTGTCACCCTTGCTTTTATGTTTGTTTGGTGTGTTTTGTGTCTTTGTGCGTTTGTTCATGTTTAAAATTTTCATCTCGTGTGTGTGATGTCTGATTTATGTTCGCATCGTCTGCTGATGCTGCATTTATTATTTTTAGCTCTTTGCAAAATTCTAACGTTCTGAGTGTCAAACAGCTTGTATCTTGATCAGACACCTGCCTCTAACATATAGAACGAAGTTTTTTCCGATACGTTACAACAATTGCAGTAAAATTCCCGTAAAGCGACCGCTTTTATATACGTGTATTTATGGGTCTTCAATACAGGTGATAGCTAAATGCAGGGCGAATGTGATGCAGAAAATTACTACAGGCAACCACTTGCTTTTCAATACATCGATCTTTATTAATAACGTTGTCTTCCTCTTCTTTCTCGTCTTATTCTTCTTCCATATTCTTCTGCTACTTCCCATGACTATTATCATTGTTAATTTCATTTTTATTATTATAATGAAGATGAGGATGATGATGTTATTATTATTACTATTATTATTATTTTCAATTTTCGTCATCACATCAATTATTGGTAAGTACACACACAAAATAAAATGCTTGAAAACAATTATTTGTCGTTCATACATGCATACACATCTAACCTGGATATTCTTTTCAGGTAAACACATATCATTAATATTGATTAGATGATTTGTATTTATTCTGGCAAATAACCAAATGACTTTTAGGTCATTACAGAAACTACGTGTATAGATTCAGATCTACACCATCCGGAAAACAAACAGAACAGATAGATAGTTACATTTATTCAATATTGTGCAAGTAACATGGTTACAAAAGCAATACACTGGAAACAGCAATGCATATATAAACATCATGAAATAATTAATGAACCATGCCAGTCACATTAATATCAAGGATGACACAAAGAAGAGAATATTATCTCTTATTTCCATTGCGGTCCTTGCTAGTTGGGGTCTAATATAGAGCTGCATGAAAATGATATAAACTGAAATGAATTGAAATACTTTGGTTAAGAATGCTATAGACAGTACAACTAATATCATGTTCCCTGCATGTGTGACGTAGAAACAGAAAGTCGCCACGTCATCGTTCTTGTTTAGAGCGTCATTCCTAAAGAAGAATGATGACACAGCTTTAAAGGCGCGGGTTCAGCAAATTACCAATATATCTAGAGTTAACCTATTACTCCATAAATACATCCTGCTACGCCTTTGCAACCAGAGTAGACCCCAGATCAGACGGCTTTTATAGGAGCCGTCTGATCAGGGTCTGCTATGTTTGCTTATGGTATAATA
The DNA here is from genome assembly GCA_963576725.1 of Azorinus chamasolen. Taxonomy (NCBI): domain Eukaryota; kingdom Metazoa; phylum Mollusca; class Bivalvia; order Cardiida; family Solecurtidae; genus Azorinus; species Azorinus chamasolen. The sequence goes on along the minus strand of OY755252.1, from coordinate 37,211,609 downwards.
CAAATATGATTCTACAGTTTCTGCATGACCAAAATGCCTGTGTCAATAGGCTATTATACAAATTAATCTAGATCTAATTAATATGCATAACATCGAAATATTCATGGAGGAAAGGGTTAAACAACAGAGAGTTATTTAACATTCTAAATTGATCTTTAATATCCCTTTTAAATGTAGCAAGGTTGGTCAGTTTCCTAGTATGAGAAGGTAGTGAGTTCCATAGTTTGCGCCCCTGGAATGAGAAATATTTCTGACCAAAACCTGTTACTTTAGGAAGAATAAAAGATCCGTTTTTCTGGATCTAGTACTATAAGAATATATGGAATTTTGAGATACAACATGTTGATCCATATATTCAGGAGATTGACCACTTATACTTTTAAAAAAACATGACAATGGGTAATCTGTTTCACTCTTGTGCCAACTGGTAACCAATCAAGGGAAATAAAATGTGCATGTTCAATATGTGACATACATGGGCAATCTGAATCGGTTTTGTACTGTTAGAAAAGGTGTGAAAGGCGTATATATATGACGTAAAGTGTTATCTATTAGGAGTCACTCAACAAACCTCAAACTGTGGGCATCAAACAAATGCATTAGCTTTAAGTCGGACAGGACAGAAGGTAGTCGAAGTTTCGGAGAGTGCATTTCCCGAAGTCTTTCTTTAGATATGGTTCTCTTTTATTTAGGATTAAAAACGACTTTGTGCAAAAACCATGTCTAACACTGATTAGATTGCTCTTTCAGTAATTACCACACTTTATTTCTATATTTGTAGACCTAATACATTTGAGTAATTCAATCTCGTTACGTAATACCATAGATGCATAGGCATATGTCAACATAACTTGTGTCGGATCGTTCTAAAAAGGGTCGACTCTATTCACATATGGAATAATATAAAATCTGATCACATAATTTCAAACACCCAGTTTTCGTGTGTCATGTAAAAACAACATATAATTAATAATTACGATAGCATAATAATTACGATAGAGTTTTTCTCAAATGAATATGTACTAAGCGATGGAAAAAAGTTTTTGACCCAGTATCAATTATTTTGTATTAACCCTCTACATATTATTGAATCCGAGGTCCGGATAAAGAGATCACGTTCAAATGATTTTTCCTTTTTTAACAAAGCTTCAGTTGTCGGCATTCATTTGTTAATAATAGAACACATTCGGACAACGTGTTTACATAAAAAACAAGTACATTTTGTAGACAAATACGATTGAGTACAAGCTGTACACCAAGCGATTGAGTAGAGCTTTGACATTGGATAGAAATATGACACTCTATACATTTTGAAACCGATCCACAATCGCAACGCTGTATATAAGTGTTGGATTGGATATAGATGTAATTTTATATATACTGAAACTGAAATACAAACGTGTCATTGTGACTTAGGGTTCGATATTGGGCACGTACAAATATGCGAACGAATACAAGTTCTGGCCAATGTGACACTCGTTTTGCCACCACAATATAATCGTATTATTTAAAAAAGACAATTTATTTTCATCAGATATTCAGTAAATACAAACGTGACACTAAGCTTTATCATGCTAAACCCGGTCTGACTCGCATTTGCAAACAGCTAGGGTTTATATGGACATCTAATTAGGAGCTGGGCAATTTGGCACTCGGTCTACAATTCCCAAACGCTTTAAGTAATAAGACCTGAATCAAACAGGCAATATAACAGATACTGTTGAAGCCTTTTTTGTTTCTGCATGTTTAATATGGAAAGTTGAAGTATAATGTACATTGTACAACACTAAGTAAAACAAATCGTTTAGGCAAATTACATACTGACCGTTTCATAGCTTTCTGCCATAGTGGAATAACCCATAAGTTTAACTATAAAGTTTACATAATATGAATAAGTACATGTGCTAGAGACATTTGAATGACAAATTGTGAAACCTCCGATCCTTTTGACCCTCTGATGAACTATGTCTACACTATTTGTAAGGTCTAGTGCACCTGTGTCCCATATACACAGAGTTAAATAGCAAATGACATTTAGGATAAATATATGGCCTATCGTCCATAACAAAGCTACAATACACTGACAACGTTCTTTTAGGACTGAATGATAATATTTACCAGACTGGAAATATTTCAAAAGAACCAGATATAGATATTTTTTGCTTTTTCTTTTTATTAGAAAACGCAAATCTCGATCACATGGCATTCGCAAAAATGGTAATATTAAACGAAAATCTCGTTTGAAAATGACTCTTCTTGATCTACATACTTTACGCCTAACTTCGGGTAAACATGCCATGCTTTCTAGACTTTCCTCCTTATCTATATGTTCATTAAAAGAAATTGACGAGCAAGCCGATAAACTTATTTTTAGATCAGATCCTCTCATAGGAACGGCTAGTTTGATACAGAGTTTTACTCTTCATGCTCTCAGACCGCACATTGACAAATTATCTGAACACCAAAGATTATTCTTGAAAATTCCTTTTATGAATAAAGGTATTGATTTAATTCACCTCCAAAGTATTTTTAGAGACAAAAATGTAATTGACATTGTTCCTAAATACTTTAAAAATACAGAACCACCTATCATCTTCGACAAATATAACAAACCCATCAGAAATACAATTTTCAACTATAATAAAATTGTGGCCGACCTTAATATTAATGATACTATTCCTGATAATTGAGATTGCGCCACCTCAAAATTTTGCTATTCTCCGGCTGGTCATGAGATAATTAAAGATAAACGTCTACGATCTCTTTTGAATAAAGGTCCCAAATATAGAATACCATCCTTGATAGATTTTAACTCTTGTCAAGTTCAGATTGCGGAGGCTTTACACAATTTTAGTATTAAATGGTGTCGAAGAGAACATGTTGAGTCTAATGCTCTTTCTTGTTGGAAAAAACTAGTTTTTGATATAATTGATAAACGCATTTCCTTTTATAGCTATAATAAACACCTTCTTCCACCTAAACCTAGAACTTCTTTTAGACATCTTAAAAAGGGTTTACAGGATTTCCATTCAAAATATGTTTTTGTTCCTGCTGATAACGCATCGAATAATGTGATTATTATTTGACGATTACATTTTATCGATGTCTTGAAGCAGGACATTATTAATACCAAGTCATACATTTGAGTTACTACTGATGAAAAGACCATCATTTCAGACCATGTCAACAAATGTGAACAATTTCGAACCGATATTAAAATTACACAACATAAACTTCATACAATGTATTGGTTACTAAAACTACATAAAAACATATAAATCGCGTTTCATTGCAAAATCTAGTTCATGTACAACTACTAAATTGTCTATACTTTTGACTTCTTGTTTAACGAAGGTAAAGGAACATGTAAAATTCTACTGTGATAAGACTCAATAAAACCGAGTCTGCAATTTTCTCTTTTTGTGTTTCAATTTTTCCTCTCGGGGGATCACCTCCCTTCAGAAATTATGAAAATTCTGGAATAAATATCTTCTGGCCTATTAAGAACTCTTCAGAAGTCTTAAACAAACTTAAGAACAAAAGGTATCTTGCATCCACTGTAAGCACGTACGATTTTTCTACTCTGTACACAACTCTTCCTGATATTTTAATTAAGGATAAGCTTACTTACTTAATCCAGAAAGTATTTGCCCGGGAAAAACATCATTATTGGCATGTAATGCTGAATAAGCTTTCTTTACTGATGAGCAAATGAAATATTACGCCAATTGGACTTGCTCAGAAGTTTGCGAAGCACTAACCTTTGTTTTGTGTAACATATCTGTACGTTATGGGAATGCTATATACCGTCAGGGAATTGGAATTCCTATGGATACGAATTGTGCACCACTTGTCGCAGATTTGTTTTTGTACTGCTATGAGAGAGATTCCATGTTGCTTTTGAATCCTCAATCAAAAGATGTTATAAAAGCCTTCAATGAAACTTGTCGATATTTGGATGATATTTTTAACTTAGATAACCATTTCTTTGATGCTCTGATTCCTACAATTTATCCTAAAGAACTCAAATTGAATAAAGCTAACCCGTCCGACAATTATGCAGCGTTTCTTGATCTAGACCTTAAACTTAGTAATGGAATGATTTCTTCTAAAATATATGACAAAAAGAGATGATTTGATTTTAATATTGTAAATTTTCCTCATCTTGACGGGGATGTTCGCCGTGCTCTATCTTACGGGGTTTATGTATCTCAACGTATTCGTTTTGCTAGAGCTTGTTCATCTATTGACGATTTTAAAAGTACAAAAATGAGTCATGCAGGAAACACCACATAGGAAACACCACAAATCGAAAATTCATTTTAACAGAAAAACTGCTTAAGCAAGGATATAGATACCATAAGCTAAGAAAAATTTTCTCTAAATTTTACTATCGAAATCTCTCGCTTATTGGCAAGTACCAATGTAATCTGAATGTGCTTCTGCGACACGGTATTTCACATCCTGAATTTTATGGTGATGTGATTTACAAACTTCGTAAAATTATTGGACATACCCATTTTCTCACTTTGTCAATCAAATATGTTAAACAATTCATTAAATAGGGATATGATCCTGTAGTACTACAACATACGGCCTGTTTGGTTGTGAACCCTTTTACAGTTGGCAATCACGCTGGCCTCTTTGCATGTACGCCGACCAAAAAGGTTTAGTACTCTATGAAGGCGACCTCTTAAATCCAGAAATGGAAGGAGAACGTCGGATATCTGTACTATTTCATTTAATAATAAGGAAAAGACACGCACAAAACGCAACCACCACAATACACCGACAGAAAGCAAGCAACACAAAGACTATTAAGTAAGCATGCTAGCCAATGACATATTTTTCATACTGTTTGATTACACTGACAGTTTCAAATGTGTGGATGGCCCTGTTGGGTCTTCATGCTTACTGTGATTCTACCAGCACATCTAAGGGTAAATGGTGTGTGTCACCAAAAAAGGACTCCTGGAAAGAACCCGACATTCGTAACTTAGTAGTTAGTCTTTGAAATTAGGATTTCAACTAACCTAATTAGTGAATAAGAATCATTCACATGCACAATGTACGCTGAATTGAAGCTTTGCAATTTAAGGAGAAGCGCGAAGATAAGCCAATTGATGGTTTGTATAACAGTGACATGGGATCATTGCCGCCTTATAGACAAGAGATGTTTGTAAAACATGTATACCCCCCATACCCCCTGACCTTTGATCTAGTGACCTCAACTATAGAGATCATCTAGCGGTCATGACTAATCACCACAGCAAGTTTGAAGATCCTAAGCTAAACCACTGATCATTTATTGATCTGAAAACATTTCACATATTAAGGTCATGGTGACCTTGACCTTTGACCTAGTGACCTCAACAACTATAGGGATCATCTAGTGGTCATGACCAACTACCACAGCAAGTTTGAAGATCCCGTACCAAACCATTGAGCAGTTATTAATTGGAAACCATTTCATCAGTTAAGGTCATGATGACCTTGACCTTTGACCTAGTGACCTCAAAATCAATAGGGGTCATCTAGTTGTCATGACCAACCACCACAGCAAGTTTGAAGATCCTAAGTCAAACCTTTGAGCAGTTATTGATCGCAAACCATTTCACTAGTTAAGGTCATAGTGACCTTGACCTTTGACCTAGTGACCTCAAAAATAATAGGGCTTATCTATTGGTCATGACCAACCACCACAGCAAGTTTGAAGATCCTAAGCCAAACCCTTGAGCAGTTATTGATCGCAAACCATTTCACCCTTTAAGGTCATGGTGACCTTGACCTTTGGCCTAGTGACCTAAAAACAACAGGGCTCATCTAGTTGTCATGACTAACCACCTAAGCAAATTTGAAGATCCTAAGCCAAACCCTTGAGCAGTTATTGATCAGAAACCATTTTACAAGTTAAGGTCATGGTGACCTTGACCTTTGACCTAGTGACCTCAAATACAGTAGGGGTCATCCAGTTGTCATAACCAACTACCGCAGCAAGTTTGAAGATTCTAAGCCAAACCCTTCAGAAGTTATTGATCGGAAACCATTTGACCAGTTAAGAGCATGGTGACCTTGACCTTTGACATAGTGACCTAAAAAACAATAGGGGTCATCTAGTGGTCATTACTAACCACCACAGCAAATTTGAAGATCCTAGGCCAAACCCTTGAGCAGTTATTGATTGCAAACCATTTCACCCTTTAAGGTCATGGTGACCTTGACCTTTGACCTAGTGACCTAAAAAACAATAGGACTCATCTAGTTGTCATGACCAACCACCTAAGCAAATTTGAAGATCCTAAGCCAAACCCTTGAGCAGTTATTGATCAGAAACCATTTTACCAGTTAAGGTCATGGTGACCTTGACCTTTGACCTAGTGACCTCAAAATCAATAGGGGTCATCCAGTGGTCATGACCAACCACCACAGCAAGTTTGAAGATTCTAAGCTAAACCCTTGAGCAGTTATTGATCGGAAACCATTTAACCATTTAAGGTCATGGTGACCTTGACCTTTGACCTAGTGACCTCAAAATCAATAGGGGTCATCTAGTGGTCATGACCAACCACCACAGCAAGTTTGAAGATCCCAAGCCAAACCCTTGAGCAGTTATTGATCGGAAACTATTTCACCATTTTAGGTCATGGTGACCTTGACCTTTGACCTAGTGACCTCAAAAACAATAGGGGTCTTCTACTTGTCATGACCAACCACCACAGCAAGTTTGAAGATTCTAGGCCAAGTCGTTTATTAGTTATCGTTCGGAAACCATCGATCTACCGACCGACCGACCGACCTACCGACCGACCGACCGACAGACCGACCGACCGACCGACCGACATGTGCAAAGCAATATACCCCCATTTTTTCAAAAGGGGGTATAAAAATGCTTAGTCCGGTACATTTAACGCGTCATCTATCAGGTGCGAATTTTGACTAGTCCACATACAGCATATCCAGTAATACGCCCAGCCTCAGAAGCACGTGACTGGAGACATGTCAATGTTGTTCTATATATGAATCGGTGGCTACTTGCCTCCAAAAGCCACAGTAGACATCCTGTAGAAGACTCTTGAGGCAAATGAAGACGATGAAGAATGTGGATCTTAGAATACGCTAATTATTATTGGGACCAGGCTTACGCCACACTGAATACAAATATGGTGAACGAATGCATCACACAGAAATGCCTTTTTTCTATAAACAGGTTGATACAATCTTTACAGCATTCAGTGATATAATAGTTTGTACACATTCTAAGGCGACAATGATATTAATGATTTGTAAATATACTGAATCATTCCTGAATGGATAAGTTCAATGTCACTTATATGTCACGAGATATACCCCACTAAGCCCTGTTTTCACTGTGTTTCTGTATATTCTAATTATACTTTGCATACCTCATTTCATTACTTTTCTGCTTGTAGATTGTAATGTGCAAGTCATTAAATTGACATCTCCTAAAAAGTAAATACTTTTAATATACATTTTCCAATCATCATTGATGTGATGTACTGATGCGAATAACACAAACGAACTATGTATACAATTCTGAAGGGTGGTTATCCCCCGAAAGCAAAAATTCCAACACAAAAGAGAAAATTGCAAACTCGGTTTTATTGAGTCATGCGCTACACTGCTCACGCCCCCTAGCACCGGTTTAAGCGGTATTCAATTTTCAGAACAAGAAGTACTGAAAGTCATGATCTCGAAGGATCAGAAGGTATAACAACACTGAGAATGAAGTACGGGGCGACGTTTTACGGCCGTCACACAAGCACTTAACACCTGCTGTTGTGAAGATTATAAATTCTGAAGGGTGGTGATCTCAAATGATCCGAGACACCTGCCTACACACACGATTAGTTTAGTTTTCTTAATGCGTTAAACTTCTTGATTCAGTATTCTGTCTTTGGTCAAGTCATAATACTGGCTAAATTATTTCATGATAGTTTGTGATACCGAAATAATCATTTTATGAATAAGCAAGTTAGCATGATGATTTAGATAACTCTTATTCCATCTAGTTTTTATTTGAACTTGGTTTAATTTTTTATATCATACTTGAACATTGAAAAGTCTGTTATGTATATCGTATTTGTTATCTTTGTTTTCCAATCAGAATGGTCCGCACTCGCGCTCGCATACAAAAGAACAAAACACGGATAAAGACAGCATCATACTAGTTAAAACTGAACTTGAAAGTTTTCAAATATATTTCGGTGTATCTCGAACTTGTTTCGGTGTATTTAGAGCATAATGAATGGTTAAGAAGTTGTTCATTTCTACAGTTTTGTTTCAATAATTGCCCTTTTTGTTTGATTAAACATTGATATTCATGAAAAAGCTAATGAACTGATTAACAACATCATATTCTAAATCAAATACCATTGTATTTGTTATATATTTGATAACAGATTAATAATGTTTTCTGCCCATGGCTCTGTGCTACATAATGTTAATACCGTCTCCATGCGTTGACGCTGTCAGGACGTTCATTTGCTATTGAAACTCAATAAAATGCAGATAACCCATAGAGACACGTTTCTTACAAAGTACCAGCTAGATTAGTCTCCTATATGTGTTGTGTTGTGTAAGAACATATGTGTATGCATTCGGAGCGTTACATATGATTGTGTTTGCCGGTTTTGTGTCTGTTTCTCTCATGAGTCTGGGTTTCCTTTCAATAATCATGAATATACTAATGAACCTATGAACACAATGATATTCTAAATCAAATACCAGTGTATTTATGCCTTGTTTGGTAGGAAGTTTATACGGTTAGCTACCAGCTATGGAATGCCTTAAGATACGATCTAATGTTATCTCCACTATGCGCTGACGCTGTCCGGACGTACGTCTGCTATGGATACTCAAAACCCCAATACAAACACAAATAAGCCATAAGGATGTTTTATGTATAATACATATGTGGGTGTATTTGTAGCATCACGGGCGATTTCAGATCTAGTTTCCACCATCTCTGAGTCCTTTTTCCTTCATTTTCGGTTTTCTCATTAATACATGCATTCCTGCTTATGCAAATAAGAAAATTAACGATAACATATTCGTAATTAAGGCTGAATGTCTTACATTCGCTTTGGTACCATCTTCAAACTCTTAGTTTCCCAAATATCATAGATATACTACATTACAGCCTTTACCCACCGCCGTTATCCAGACCAACGGTAGAACTTCCCAATAGCATGAATGAGTTCATGGGTACATATTTAATTTCCATTCCGCAGACCCTACCAAACACAATTGTACTCATGAACAAAGTCAACCGAGGGTGCGCGGTAACCCTATCTGGTCCCGTGGTAATTACCTTTATCAACTAAATCTAAATAGTTTTTTAAGACAGGGCTAACGCGTAGTCACGGTGTTGTATTTGGTAGTGACACTAAGTATTGTAGCGACGGGTAGGCTATTTGTATATGGAATAAAGATTCAGTTGCGGGCATTCAATGCTAATAATAGAACACTTTCAGATAACTTGTTTACATCAGGAACAAGTACAATTTGGCCGCTGTTTGCCTTTGATATAGACGCACGTGCCTGTCGTCGGAACACCTCTAGTAAAAATGCTGACATCCTTTCCTTCTTCACTCTGCCAAGAAGAACTATGATTATCGGTTTTTGCTGTGTACAAGCTTCGTTTACCTCCCCTATACAATATTGGCTATCACAAAATGCGTCCGACACTACGGCGAGAAATACGCTCGATTGTTGAACTACCCGGAACATTTCCTCATGAATGGTAAACCCTGGTCTGAAATCGTAGCCAGTGGCAACCGTGGATCTGTCAGTATCCAGCATCTCTTTCAACGTATCACATAGAGGAGTAAGAAGTATATGCCTTACGATTTCTTCATCGTGACTGGCATAAGCCACAAAGCATACATGATTTTTCCCTAATAATCCTAATTGATAGTTTCTTTTATAATCATATTTAGCACGTGTCATTCTGTGTCGTCTTCTCGCTTTTCTACATACGCAAAACACCACAATTAAAAGTGCACAGATAACCACTGATCCCGTTATTGAAATTCCAATGATCAAACTTCTCTTGCACAGATATTTACAATTTTCGATAGCATGATTGGTAATAACAATTTCTGAGCTGCCATATTGACATTTGTACGACGCCTCCGTCGAATATTTATTATCTGAAATAAATTTATACATCCATCTAATAAAACCGAGGCTATCACATGTACATTGGAATGGGTTACCTTGAAGCATAAGTTTAAAATCCGCTCCACTTGGCCTTTTCATCACCTCTTGTACAAAGGTATCCAGACGGACAAGTTCCATGTCTTCGATGAAATAAATAACATTCCGTCTGATATCGAGTGTTTTCAATGATGTGAGAGTTGTCAGGTTAAAGCCTACCGTAGTAAGTCTGTTGTCAGCAAGGTTTAATTCTTCCAGCCTTTCGTTAGAAATGAACATATTCACTGGTATAGTTGATAAACAATTCTGATCCATATGAACCACTACAATATTACTTAATTTTGACAGCAATTTGTGAAAATATGTAGAATGTTCCATGTAAAATAATTTGTTTTTTGTCAGATATATTGATTTTAATTTTGCGACACTTGAAAGAATAAAGTCGGGAGATATATACTCAATTTCATTGTCTGATATATCTATAAGCTCAATTGAATTATTGGAATTCAAAAAAATGCTGGATTCTAAACGTCGTAATTTGTTTCCTCTTATAAACACAGTTTTAAGAAACACTGTTGCTTCAGTTAGATTAAATGACGACGAAATCACACGTTCTGTATTTTGCAATTGATTAGCGTAGACATGTTCAACTTGTAGATATAACAATAGTACATTGGATGACTTTAGACTGTCTGACCTCTGTAAACGATAGGGCGCCGAAGACTCACTTATGTCTAGCACTTCCAGCAAAGGCTTGTTGTCCAATATACTCAAATGTTGTGGTAAGACATTATTCATTGGTATCAATTCGATTCCGCTTACGTTAAGAACATCAAGCTTATCTACAAGTGCCATTATGAACGTCATTTCTGATAATATGAAAGTGTTACTAATATTTAGTTTAGACAAGGGTTTATCCAATAGCTTCTTTAGATATTTTTCAGTAAGTATCACAATAGGTTTGGCATAAACGGTTCCAGGATTAAAAACCAGCTCATCCAGATTTTGCAAGACGCCGGTTTGAGTCACAGCCCTCAGCATCACGTTTCTGTACAGCTTAGTCATTTCCAGCAGACTTAGTTTAGTCACTTTAGGGGTCGTGATGAACACATTTGTCGAAATCTGCTGCAACCTCGGACATGCAAATGACAGATCTGTGACATTATCCAAACCTTCAAGGTCATTATCACCAATAGTATGTATGTTAGGTGCAAACAATTGTAAGTTTTCTACATGTTGCCACCCATGCCCTGTGAAAGCGCTCATATGTTCCCCTCGATGCATGGTGACCACAACAGTATTAACGTGATCTGGGACATTTTTCGGGATTTCTTCGCATGTCATGGTTGTGCCTATCTGGTAACATGTGCCGTCATCCAGTTTATCATAAAAGTTTGGATGTCCCGCTACGTACTCGCTTTTACCAGCACCTGAATATAGTATGATGACACCGAACAATAGAAATGTTACCCTACACATCTTTAACATATTTGTTATGTCTTAATCCAAGCATATGAACAACTATAAATGACAATCCTATGTGAGTGATTCACCACAGCAATTGACACATAATTGCCGGTAATGTAAGATTAAGACACATCTCCTATATATGTGTTTCAAAGCGCATTGAAAAGATAGTTGTTAACCTGCAGTCAACCGAAACATGAAACATTGTTTTCCTTGTCCCTGGTTAAAACATTTACACACAGCAGTTACTTCCTTTATCCTACTTTCGTTTTACCCCACAGATACGACCGTGCACGCATTTGCAAATAGATTAGACCAAGATCAGACAGCTTCTGATCATAAACATTTCCTAGCATAAACCTTGCGTAATTTCACAGCGTTTTTCCCACGGAACTTCATATTAAAATATTTAACATTTCGGTATCGCTGCAATATAAAATCCAGGTATGGATCTTGTTGTTAAAAATCTTAAGCATCTTAAAACATTTGATCCCAATGTCAAACAGTATGGTTCAAGTTGAGACATCGTGCGGCTTATCTGCGTTCACACAGTTGGCATTTAACAGCCTCATTGTACCCTTAGTATGCCATAGGTAACTTGGTTGATATCAATGTCAAAGCTGAAATAATCTCACAGCATTGTTATGCAAGTGTATACCAGTATAACAATAACTGTGAAACTACAATAGGACCTCTCTAAAATAACCATTTCATTAAGAAACATAGGCTTTATAATCCATGTGTATATTTCATTTTGTCAGTCACTCAATGGGTAAAAGTACAAAAATGAGTAATGCAGGAAACACCACATACAGAACAAACAGTCGCCCGAACAGCAACACAATTAAACAGCAAATGTACATAACTATAAAAACAACAAGAGACGCACAAAGACAAAACAAACATACAATAGGGGGAAGATGGAAGTATCGCCTTGGAGCGGTCTGTGACAAAAGTCATTAGGGTGGTTAAACCGGTTTATGGGCGCCCAACCTCACACTTATTCCATCCCCACCCTAAAAGACAAACAGTGTAAATAAACGTATCCCCTCTCCGACTAATCTACAACAACTGCAATGGCAAATACAGTGGTAAAGTGCATGCATAACGAAAACATTTCAGTGAACAAACTGTATCCACCTATCGCTAGTGTACTCAATGATTGAGTTGCAAACAGAGTAACTGTAGAAAAGTAATAAACTTTTTTTTTGATAGTTCAATATTTTATTTTCCCCGTAATAGGTGGTGGTGGGTCGGAGAATCATCCCACTCAGCACCTTACAATGTTTTCACAAAACTATATTATATATACAAATATATATACAATATTGAACTATATACCGAATCTAATCAACAAAAAGCGTCTGTATAGAAATGAAAAGAAAAGAAAAGAAAAATAAAGAAAAAATATCAGCCATGCCTCATAGTAATTGTAATGTGTTATTTAACTGCAGTATTTGCTCTCTTTATAAGTACCCGGGTGTGGGAGTGCAAAATGTTTTTAATGTATTGCCACTTGCTTTCAAATTCATCCAAAGACACCGTACTTTGTAATGTAATTAACTTATTTGAGTCTATCATTTGTTCTAAATATCTTCTAAGAGCATTTATGTTCATATCCCGTTTACATTTTTTTGTTGTGTATATATATTGTTTGATGTATAAAATTAACAGATTTGTTTTGCTTTCTCCATATAAAATAGACACTTCGTTAAAGTCAATATTTACTTTTGCGTTATGTAGAACGTATTTTACTTGCTTTAAAAATACTGTGTTTTTCACAGTGGTAAAATAAATGGGGTATCGTTTCTGGTTGTTTGAAACAGAAGGCACATAATTCATTGTCTGGTAATTTAAAAGTCGCTAAGTATTTTGTGTAAAAGTACAAAAATGAGTCATGCAGGAAATACCACATACAGAACAAACACTCGCCCGAACAGCAACACAAGGAAACATCAAATGTACATGGGTAGAAAAAACAACAAGAGACGCACAAAGACAAAACAAACATTCAATAGGAGGAAGATGGAAGTACCGCCTTGGAACGGTCAGTGACAAAAGTCACCGGGGGTTTAAACCGGTTTATGGGCGCCCAACCTCACCCTTATTCCATCCCCATCCTAAAAGACAAACAGTGTAAATAAACGTATCCCCTCTCCGACTAATCTACAACAACCGCGACAGCAAATACAGTGGTAAAGTGCATGTATAACAAAAAAAATTTAATTGAACATACTGTATCCACCTATCGCTAGTGTACTCAATGATTGAGCTGCAAACAGAGTAACTGTAGAAAAGTAATAAAGGGTACGACAAAAATGAAATAGTACAGATATCCGACGTTCTCCTTCCATTTCTGGATTTAAGAGGTCGCCTTCATAGAGTACTAAACCTTTCTTGTCGGCGTACATGCAAAGAGGCCAGCATGATTGCCAACTGTAAAAGGGTTCACAACCAAACATGCAGTATGTTGTAATAATACAGGATCATATCCCTTTTTAATGAATTGTTTTATATATTTGATGAACAAAGTGAGAAAATGGGTATGTCCAATAATTTTACGAAGTTTGTAAATCACATCACCATAAAATTCAGGATGTGAAATACCGTGTCGCAAAAGTACCTTGAGATTACATTTGTACTTGCCAATAAGCGAGAGATTTCGATAGTAAAATTTAGAGAAAGTTTTTCTTAGTTTATGGTATCTATATCCTTGTTTAAGCAGTTTTTCAGTTAAAATGAGATTTCGACTGTTAAAATCGTCAATAGATGAACAAGCTCTAGCAAAACGAATAAGTTGAGATATATAAACCCCGTAAGATGGAGCACGGGGAACATCCCCGTCAAGATGAGGAAAATTTACAATATTAAAATCAAAATCATCTCTTTTGTCATATATTTTAGAAGAAATCATTCCATTATTACTTTTAAGGTCTAGGTCAAGAAACGCTGCATAATTGTCGGACGGGTTAGCTTTATTCAATTTGAGTTCTTTAGGATAAATTGTAGGAATCAGAGCATTAAAGAAAGGGTTATCTAAGTTAAAAATATCATCCAAATATCGACAAGTATCATTGAAGGCTTTTATAACATCTTCTTGTGATTGAGGATTCAAACTCAACATGAAATCTCTCTCATAGCAGTACAAAAACAAATCTGCGACAAGTGGTGCACAATTCGTACCCATGGGAATACCAATTAAGGTAATAATCGATGTAATATTCTAACTTGTAGCCATTGTAAATTACTATCTCTCGTGATCTTAAAGGGTAATTTGTAAATCGAATTCCATTCAAGGAATATGGAATCGAAGTCAGTATTCCATTTATCTTTGCTAGTAGGCTCTGCTGTATTACTGTTTAATATATCATACAATATTCTACTGCCTGTCGCAAATGTCAACACTCGTTCAAAGAGGTGTGGTATAAAAGGCAGACAGGTTTTCTTGTTAGAATGATCATTGCAATATGTTTTCAGATAGTCCAATACCACTTTTGCTATGGGGATATAATGCTAGCTGTTAACCTTTATGCCATACAATTTCTGAAATTCCTCAACTGTTAGTATTTTATCGTTTGGGTATAGATCATTGATGTATCTTATTCCCTTTTCATACCATGATTTACGAAAAATACTTTTGCCACCAATCTGTATGTATGGGTTATAAAACAGTGGATATTTCATAAATTCGTTTATCTCTTTTACTTGCACTGCCATCATGTAAGCTGTATAATTATGCTTTTAGGACATCTTTCCAAAATATATTATTAGTTTTATGTACAGCTATTTCTGGATAATTTTCTCCACAATTAACTATTTTCTCAATGTTTAAGAAATGTTTCACCAACGATGTCCACTTTGCTTCAGACTGAATTAGTCTTCTAATCCAAGTACATTTTAAGCCTTTAATAAAGTTTTCTATGTTTATCATTCTTAAGCCGCCCTGGGAATAATCTTTTGTGACAACACTTTTTTATATTTTTGCTGGACCCTGCCAGAGGTATTTATATAGCATGTCATTCAATATTTTTAAGCTATTGTCACTCGGATCTGGCAAAGCGATAAACAGATGATTATACAATGATAAAAACAGCATTTTAATCAATGTTATTTTTCCTATTGGGCTTATATACCTTCTGTTCCAAAAAGTGTATCATGCTTTTTAAGGATTGCAATTTATCTTCGTAATTTAGTTGAATCATTTTATCTAAATCCACATGAAAATTCACGCCTAGCATTCTGAATTCAGATTTACCCGAAGCTAATTTGAATTTGTTTTTTATTGATTCTGAACTATATTTCTTTGAACCAAACCAAACAACATGTGTTTTATCAAAGTTTATATTTAATCCTGACAAAATAGCGAATGTCTTGAGCTCTTGTAAAGTTTCATTTAGAGATATTTCTGAGCCATCAAGTATAATCGAGGTGTCGTCTGCAAATTGCGATAATACATGGTTTGTTCAATTTATGGATAAACCTTTTGTGTTTTTATTTGATTTGATCGTCTGTGTTAAGATTTCTGCACAGAAGATGAAAATATACGGCGAGAGTGGGCCCCCTGTCTGCAGCCTCTTTCGATATTGAAAAATGCTGACAAGAATCCATTTTGGATTACACTAGACTGTATATATTTATATAAAAATACCTATATCCATCCTTTAAAAGAATTTTCAAATTTAAAAAGATCTTATACTTTATGAATGTATTTCCATGATACGGAATCAAAAGCCTTTTCATGGTCAATGAGCAGTACCAACCCGGGATGTAATTTTCTGCCGCATATTACAATACGTCATATATGAGTCTCACATTTTCACCTATATATCTATTTTTTAAAAAACTAGTCTGCTCGTAGCTAATGAGATTAGGTAAGACTTTTTTAACCTATTTGCTATGGCTCCGGATGCAATGTTATATATGGTATTTAAAAGTGTAATTGGCATCCAATGTTTTCTTTCGATATACATGTAAATATACCTTGACGCTGACTTGAGAGCGAGCCCCTTTCAAAAGCTGAATTTATTGACCTGACCACAAAGTCTCCTAAGTCTTTCCAAAACATTTTTAAAAGGTTTGTTGTAAAACCGTCACTTCCAGGAATTTTATCATTATTCATGTTTTTCAGAGTGGCACTAGCTCCTTGATAAGTTATGTATCCATCCAGTTGCAATTGTTGCTGTTCAGTCAGTTTATTTACACTAAGTGATCGAAATTCTGTGTCGAAATTTACATCTTGTTCATTCTGATCTTGATTTGAGTAGAGGGTTTTATAGAATATATGAGTTTCATGGAGGATTTCCGGTGGGTTTGTTATAATATCTCTATTATTTTTTTCTATTTTGTTAATTGATTTGTCTATATAATTATGTTTTTGGAGACCGCAAAAGAATTTTGTAGGCCATAATCTATCCATTTTGCTTTAGACTTAATGATATGCCCCTTAGTTCGTTTTCTCTTAATTTTAAAAGATGTTGTCTATAAAGATATAAATCTTGCTGATTTTCGTCCGTTAGATTTTCTTCAATTTGTTTTATTTTTGCTAATAAATCATTTTGCTCTTTGCTTTTTGCTCATTTTTATAGGTCCCATTTGATATTGATTCTCCCTTTATTTCCATTAATAAAGTTTCCAGAAATAAGTAATCTGAAATGGTAAATTGTATATCACTATTTTGCACCCTATTGATATTCTCCATATCGTAAACAGGCAAGCAGTATTGCTGTTTGACTTTGGTGATCTTATCCTTTATTTGGTGTATATAGTCTATGTCTTTTAAAAGAGAATCAGTATGCTTCCACAATCCTTTTCCAATGTGTTACACTTGATAAAGTACAATGTAATTTTACAACAGAATGGTCGGAACAGGTACTGGGTTCTAATTCACACTTGTTTGAAAACTGTACGAAATCTTCAGTTATTAAGAAAAAATCTAACCGTCCCTGATGAATCGGACGAGTACGTCGCCAAGTGAATCTTTTTGTGTCAGGATAATTTTCTCTGTATATGTCGATTAACTGTTTGTTTTAAATGTTTTCAATAATTACCTCTCTGGCCTTTTTGTTATTTACCTTTTTTTATAATTTTGGTAATCAATTGAAGGATCGAGAACACAGTTAAAATCTCCACACAAAATATAAGGGTCATTTCCAAATTCATCAATTTTGTCAAAACGTTTATGAACAAATTCTGGGTTATCATTATTTGGTCCATAAAGACTGACCAGTGTACATTTAAATCGCCATAGGTTAGGTCTAGGATAACAAAATTTCCGATCTGATCGCATAAACTGCTGTGTATCTTTATATCGGTTTTTTCTTCAAAAAGAATAGGTACACCTCTTTAACTTGATGAGAAATAAGTGCAATACACTTTAGCTTGATCTTTGGTAAAATGTGTGTCCTGAAGGCAGTAGATGTGGCATTTTTGTCCGTGTTTATAAAACGCATTAAAATATTTAAAAAGAAAGGTTATGATCCTATTATATTGCAACACACTGCATGTTTGGTTATCGACCCTTTTACAGTCGGTAGCTACGCTTCCCTCTTTGCTTGCGCGATGACAGGCCGAGGGTAGTACTCTATGATGGTATACTCTTAAACTTGGATACAGGAGGAGCTTACCAGACTCATGTATTATTTTTCCCTGTCGTGCCCTTAACGGCTTACCTGCAGGTGCTCTGACTTCAGCAAAGTCATTGAGTACATATTTGACGGATTGTCAAGTTATTATGCTATGTTTTACATGTTGTCCTGTGTTCACCGTCGTCTATGTTGTGGGTAAGTCCAGCGGGGATACCTTTATTTACAATATTTGTAAAGCTAGGGTGACTTTGAGAGAAGTGTGAGGTTAGGACGTCCGTAAACCGGTTTAAACCCCCAGTGGTGTTTTTGTTGCTGACCGTGCCAAGGCGGTACTCTCTTTGTCACCCTTCCTTTTGTTTGCCTTGCGTCTTTGTGCTTGTGGTTTGTTCATGTTGTGGAACGTTTGTCCCTGTTTCTTGTGTGTCTTTTGGTGTTTTCTGTGTTCATTTCGTGTGTGTGTGTGCGTGTGCGTTTGGGTGTGTGGTTGTGTGTGTGTGTGTCATGCTGTCTATCGGTGTTTTGGTGGTGGTTGCGTCTTGCATGTGGCTTTGCCTGCTTGACTTTACTACTTTTCCATTGAATGCATCCCTCCTTTTTTGTTGCCATGGAGTCCACGGCAGTTTAAAGACAATATCTTGAGATCGCCCATGGTATATGGAAAATCTTATCGCCGTATTGAAGTAAACAACAAAGAGTATATAAAAACAACTGGGGCATGTCTTCTATTCAAATAAAGTCGAGTTAGTCCCAACTTAAAAAAGAACGAGAAAAATTCATACACAGGTAATATGGTACAAAAACTACACAGGAAAAGCGTAAGCTCTGTAACATGAACAACAACATTACCCATACAGGCTTTATCCAAACTATTTTGTACATGGTCAGCAAATTGCGGAGGAGGATCTACAAAAAAAAAAAACTTGACATATATATATATATATATCCCAGCATTGGACAAATCTGTGTTGTATATATTTAGAATGCCCCATACTACAAGAATAATTAGATATACCCCGTTATGACACATTTCTTTGTAGTGTATATTAGTGTATACTATCGTATAACCCTCTTTTGTGGCATACATAAATATGACAAAAGTCAATGTACATATTTTAATCCACCACACATTACAAAAACTATGAACTTAGTAAGTACATGTATGTCCATGAAAACACAAAGGAATACTTATTTTGTAGCAAAGCCACGTGTCTGCTTAAAACAATATGAAGATAAAGCACAAAGATCATTCAAAAACTCTTTCTGTGTTCATTATACCCTACTTTAAACGTTTAAAGGGTCACTTGTAATTACACATGTAATTATTCATGGCAAAACACTTGGCCCCTTCGCTGCTTTGGTTTCGTCTGTTTAACCGATACTCATGTTAACTTATTTAATGTATTCCTCCACTCAAGAATACAGTTCGTTTTATAAAGTAGTGAATATGCGCCATAAGAAATATGCTTTTTTTTATTCTAGCAGATGATAGCTTAATGCAGACTGAAAATAAAGTTTTAAACGCTTTAAACAGCCACATGTCTTCAATACTGAAAACAAGTTTTAGGGAAATTATTAAACATTGGTGCCTACTGTTTGTCTCAAGTTCTGAGTTTAGATATTTAAATTAAGAAACTTCGATGTAAGTGAAAAGGAGTTTGGATTCCAATTAGACGTCATATCATTAATGTGCTCCTACCCACGTTGTTACCTAAATCGGGCATATCACATAATCCTTTGAACACGGTAGACCTTTTGCAAACATTCGGGTCCTGACAAAGCCCCTGGTCGGGGTCCAAATATTTATCACCAACATCCAGCGATTTTTGTCAGGGAGGGGCCGTTGTCAGTGTGTGTGTTGGGGGGGAGGGGTGCTTGGCAATGGGGGGGGGGGGGGTGGGTGGCGACCGAACGAAATCTATGTAAACTAAAAACCATGTCTTTTGAAACACTGTAGTGTAGACTCTTGGGATTTTCCGGGGGCTTCGAGCCCCCTCCCTGGGTCTGCGCATGACCAAGATCTTGAAAAACAAACAATATTAAGTATTTTAGCAGACTAGTCATTCAGTATTAAGAGTAATAACATGCTGAAGTTTACCGTTCTCCTGTTTCATATACATATATATTAACATCTATAAGCTGAACAATTACATTAGCTAATAAGATTAGGACCGATTCCCACAGGAAAGAGTACATACTCATGTTAGGTATATTAGAAGAAATCAGTGCAAACCATTTCATGAGTTGTCTGATCAAGGTCTACACTGTTTTCAAGCTCAAGCGGCAATTATA
The DNA here is from genome assembly GCA_963576725.1 of Azorinus chamasolen. Classification (NCBI taxonomy): domain Eukaryota; kingdom Metazoa; phylum Mollusca; class Bivalvia; order Cardiida; family Solecurtidae; genus Azorinus; species Azorinus chamasolen. The sequence continues at coordinate 37,191,090 of OY755252.1, read as the reverse complement.
GCAGAAGTCTTAACTTATTCAGCCCTTATTGACCATTCGTTTTGGTACATGTATACAGTAAATTTTAGTCAATATTTGACAATTTATGGTTGTTCTACAAAATCTTGCTAAAATGACATACAAAAACAGACTTCAGAAGCCCTGTGACCAGGATATGCCCTGTTGCCATAGGACAAGTGTACTAATTATAGGTACACTATTGGTAAAGGCTGCTTTAGTTTTCTTAACCCTGACCCTAACCTTATAACCTCTGCAAATCAACATTCTTCGGGGACATGAAATAGTGCCGTTAAATACAGGCGGCTGCTAATATAAGACAAAAATGACACAAAAGGCTCCCTGTGGGACTTTTCTGCATTACCTTTATACTTGCATTAAACTGCCACCTGCCTTACAACCCGACACTTTTATTTGGAGTTCAGTGTAGAGAGAGTTCACTGTAAGTTTTGGGGATTCATTTAAAATGTCGTTGAATTAGGCGTTTGCTGTACAGACAGTTATATAGTATATCACGACAGGATCAAGAACTGAAAATGTTATTGTAAACCGGTTTAAACCCCCAGTGGTGTTTTTGCTGCTGACCGTGCCAAGGCGGTACTCTCTTTGTCACCCTTCCTTTTGTTTGCATTGCGTCTTTGTGCTTGTGGTTTGTTCATGTTGTGGAACGTTTGTCCCTGGTTCTTGTGTGTCTTTTGGTGTTTTCTGTGTTCATTTCGTGTGTGTGCGTGTGCGTTTGGGTGTGTGGTTGTGTGTGTGTGTGTGTGTCATGCTGTCTATCGGTGTTTTGGTGGTGGTTGCGTCTTGCATGTGGCTTTGCCTGCTTGACTTTACTACTTTTCCAATTACAAAGCGTAGAAGGTGGGTTTTTGTAAGGGGGGTGGTGTCAACTCTCTCTCTCTCTCTATCTCTCTCTCTCTTACTCTGTCTCTATCATACTTTCTTCCTCATCTCTCCCACTGTCTCTGTGTATGTGTGTGTCTCTGTCTCAAGTTTGATGACTGCTTTCGTTTTTTATGTATCATCTTAACAGGATCAAGGCCTGAATAAGCTTTGGTATTGGCTACAAAGAGGAGAAAGTTGGTTTCTATGAGAGCATGTTGACGTGAGAGTTGATACATGCAGGTCAAAACATCTGTGTACTGATCAGACGCCAAATTACTCGACGTCAGGTCTGGAAAGAAGTTTTGCATTCGTCAGCTTTGTCGAGGAAAGGTTCACATTAGAACGCCTTTTTATGCCTTAATCAGTATGAAACAAGAGACACATCCGTTACATGTAATTCGTCGCCACTGAAACTTTTAAGTCCAGTTTCAAATTAGGTCAAGTTCATTTTGGATTATTTTGAGTTTTTGTAATATATTGCACTATGACAAACAGTGTACATGTAGACCCAGATCAGAGGACTTCTTCAGGAACCATCTGATCTGGGTCAACACTGTTAGCACAAGTATACTCTTCTGGGGTACACGTTTTGTCAAGCTTACTCCTTGCCTACAATATCGTCAGATACAATATCGTCTGCTTCACATTTGTCGTTTGCAATTGCTTTTAAATGTAATTTCAAAACAAGTTTAACTTAAAAAACTTTAACACGAGTGAAACAGTTAACGTCGTTAATGAAAGTGTCTGGTACCAAGCACTTGTGTTGTTTTTACTCTGTTTAGCTATCTGCCTTCGTTTTAAAGTTATAAATGTTAAGAACAATACATGTACTTTTATGTTTCATCTCTCTAAGCACGGAGCTTCGACGACGAATAGAGCCTTCTGTCGCAGTCAGTCCTGCTTAACGTCGATCGACCACGACAAGTGCCATAAGGCTATTTCGAAAGCTATAACTTTATATATACCCTGCAAAAAAACAGTGGAGAAAAAAAAGAGATTGATGAGTTAGAATTGATTTCACAGTACTTGCCAAAGTGCTTTAGAATTGTAGTCAAGCATCAGATCTATATGATGGCAATAAGTTTCATACGCTTGGGCAGCTAATTTAACGATATTAACCCTTCGCTTGCTATTCACGTCAATATACTTCCCTGTAAATGACGAAGGGTCTGCACTATTTACAAGTTGATTGTGAAACCAGGGCACTCCACAGCATTGCGAAATGCTTGTACACAGTGAAGATATATGTAATTATACAACAAGGCATGGGTAAATAAGGAAAAGTGTATTTTAAAATTCAGCGAGAGATTGGGTTAAGAATTATACGAGAAAAAAATATATATACCCCGCAAATAAAGAATAAATAAAAAAAGAACTGGACGAGTTAGAATTGATTTCTTGTAACCGATAGATATAACTTTATCCATGAGTGCACAGGACCTGCCAAATTGCTTTAAAATTGTGGTTAAGCATCAAATTTATACGATGAAAATGAGTTTCGTACTCTTGGGCAGATAAGAATTATTTGAGAGAAATATATACATACCCCGCAAACAAAGAGTGTTAAAAAACGGAAAAATGGATGCGTTAGAATTGATTTCTTGTAAACGATAGGTAGAACTTTAAAAGAAGAAACTTCAGAGCAAGTTCAAGCCGATTCCCTGATCTGTTAACACTCTGGCAGTGTTCGAACCTGCAAAACTGACCTATTTTGGACGCTGTACATTTTAGGCATGAATGAACAGGACTTGCGAAAGTGCATTAAAACTGTAGTCAAGTATCAGATCTATACGCTGAAAATGTGTTTTGTGCTCTTGGGCATTCAGTATGACGATATTAAGAATTATCTGAGATAAATGTACATATACCCCGCAAATAAAGACTTGAAAATCGAAAAGAGAATTGGATGAGTTTATTTCTTCTGCGTGATAAATAGAGCTTAGAAGAAACTTCAGAGCAAGTTCGAGCCGAGTTCCTTGATCCTTACGATATTAAGAGTTATATGAGATAAATGTATATATACCCCGCAAATATAGAGTTTTGAAAATCGAAAAAAAGAACTGATTGAATTAAAATTGATTTCTTGTACGCGATATACAGAACTTTAGAAGAAGAAACTTCAGAGCAAGTTCAAAGCAGTCTGGCAGTGTTCGAACCTCCAAAAACTGACGTATTTTGGACGCTGTACATTTTATGCATGAATGAACAGGCCTTGCCAAATTGCATTTAAACTGTAGTCAAGCATCATATCTATACGATGAAAATGAGCTTCGTACTCTTGGGCAGCTAAGTTTACGGTATTAAGAATTATATATGAGATAAATGTATATACACCCCGCAAATAAAGAGTTTTTAAAATCGAAAAAAATAACTCGGTGAGTTAGAATTGATTTCTTTTACTCGATAGATATAACTTTAAAAAGAAGGAACTTCAGAGCAATTTCAAACCGAGTTCCTTGATCCGTTAATAGTCTGGCAGGGTTGGAACCTACAAAACTGACGTTTTTTTGACGTTGTACATTTTATCCAGGAGTGCACAGGACTTGCCACATTGCTTTAGAATTGTGGTCAAGCATCAAGTCTATACGATGAAAATGAGTTTCGTACTCTTGGGCAGATAATTTAAAGATATTAAGAATTATTTGAGATAAATTTATAAATACCCCGCAAATAAAGCGTGTTAAAAGACGGAACAAGAACTGGATGAGTTAGAATTGATTTTTGTACGCGATAGATATAACTTTAAAAGAAAAAAACTTCAGAGCGAGTATCAGCCGAGTTCCTTGATCTGTTAACAGTCTGGCAGTGTTCGAACCTACAAAACTGAAGTATTTTGGACGTTGTACATTTAAGGCATGAATGAACAGAACTTGCCAAATTGCATTAAAACTGTAGTCAAGCATCAGATCTATACGCTGAAAATTAGTTTTGTATTCATGGGCATTCAGTTTGTCGATATTAAGAATCATCTGAGATCAATGTTTATATACCCCGCAAATAAAATCTGTTGAAAATCGAAAAAAGAATTGGATGAGTTATAATTGATTTCTTCTGCGTGATAGATAGAACTTTAAAAGTAGAAACTTCGGGGCAAGTTCTAACCGAGTTCCTTGATCCGTTAACAGTCTGGCAGGGATCGAACCTCAAACACCGACCTATTTTGGACGTTGTACATTTTAGGAATGAATGAACAGGACCTTCCAAATAGCAATAAAATTGTAGCCAAGCATCAGATCTATACGCTGAAAATGAGTTTAGTACTCTTTGGCATTCAATTTGACGATATTAAGAATTATCTGAGATACATTGATATATACACCGCAATTAAAGCGTTTTGAAAATCGAAAAAAGAGCTGGATGATTTAGAATTGATTTCTTGTACGCAATCAATAGAACTTTAAAAGAAGAAACTTCAGAGCAAGTTCGAACCGAGTTCCTTGATCCATTAACAGTCTGGCAGTGTTCGAACCCCCCAAAACTGACATAATTTGGACGTTGTACATTGTATCCATGAATGAACAGGACTTGCCAAATTGCTTTAGAATTGTAGTCACGCATTACATCTATACGATGAAAATAAGTTTCGTACTCTTTGTTAGATAATTTAACTATATTAAGAGTAATATGAGATAAATTTATATATAGCCCGCAAATAAAGAGTTTTGAAAATCGAAAAAAATGAACTGAATGATTTAGAATTGATTTCTTGTACGCGATAGAGAGAACTTTAAAAGAAGAAACTTCTTTTTGTACGCGATAGATAGAACTTTAAAAGAAGAAACTTTTGAGCAAGTTCGAACCGAGTTCCTTGATCCGTCAATAGTCTTATTGTGTTCGAACCTCCAAAACTGGCGTATTTTGGACGTTGTTCATTTCATCCACGAGTGCACAGGACTTGCCAAATTGCTTTAGAATTATAGTCAAGTTTCTATAGATGAAAATGAGTTTCGTACTCTTAGGCAGATAATTTAACCATATTAAGAAATATTTGCGAGAAATTTATATATACCCCGCAAATAAAGAGTGTTAAAAACGAAAAAAGAACTGGATGTTTTAGAATTGATTTCTTGTACGCGATAGAGAGAACTTTAAAAGAAGAAACTTCAGAGCAAGTTCGAACCGAGTTCCTTGATCCGTTAACAGTCTGGCAGTGTTCGAACCCCCAAAACTTTCATAATGAGGACGTTGCACATTTTATGAATGAATGAACAGGACTTGTCAATTTGCATTATTCAAGTTGGTGGTATACCCATGGGTACAAATTGTGCCCCTCTTGTTGCAGATTTGTTTTTGTATTGCTACGAGAGGGATTGTATGCTTAGCTTAAAACCTGATACACAGACCGATATTGTTAATGCTTTTAATAAAACTTCAAGGTATTTAGACGATATTTTGAATTTAGATAATCCTTATTTTGATACTATGGTTTCTTCAATCTACCCAAAAGAACTGTCTTTAAACAAAGCTAATCAATCTGACATTAATGCTTCATTTTTAGATTTGAATCTTTCAATTACAAATGATAAAGTTTCGTCCAAAGTATACGATAAAAGAGAAGATTTTAATTTTAAAATTGTTAATTATCCTTTTCTAGATGGGGATGTGCGACGTTCTACATCTTATGGGGTTTATATTTCTCAACTTATTAGGTTTGCCCGAGCCTGTTCTTTGCTTGACGATTTTAACAGACGTAATTTAGTTATAACTGATAAACTTCTTAAGCAAGGTTACAGATATCACAAATTTCGGAAAACTTTTTCTAAATTTTATTATCGAAATTTACCTCTCATTAGTAAATATAATTGCAATATACAGACGTTACTGCGACAAGGCATTTCTCAACCAGAATTTTATGGGGATGTTATCTACAAACTTAGGAAAATTCGGGGTCATATCCATTTTCATGATTTGTTTATAAAACGCATTAAAACATTTAAAAAGAAAGGTTATGATCCTATTATATTGCAACACACTGCATGTTTGGTTATCGACCCTTTTACAGTCGGTAGCTACGCTTCCCTCTTTGCTTGCGAGATGACAGGCCGAGGGTAGTACTCTATGATGGTATACACTTAAACTTGATACAGGAGGAGCTTACCAGACTCATGTATTACTTTTTCCCTGTCGTGCCCTTAACGGCTTACCTGCAGGTGCTCTGACTTCAGCAAAGTCATTGAGTACATATTTGACAGATTGTCACAGTTATTATGCTATGTTTTACATGTTGTCCTGTGTTCACCGTCGTCTATGTTGTGGGTAAGTCCAGCGGGGATACCTTTATTTACAATATTTGTAAAGCTAGGGTGACTTTGAGAGAAGTGTGAGGTTAGGACGTCCGTAAACCGGTTTAAACCCCAGTGGTGTTTTTGCTGCTGACCGTGCCAAGGCGGTACTCTCTTTGTCACCCTTCCTTTTGTTTGCCTTGCGTCTTTGTGCTTGTGGTTTGTTCATGTTGTGGAACGTTTGTCCCTGGTTCTTGTGTGTCTTTTGGTATTTTCTGTGTTCATTTTGTGTGTGGCTGTGTGCGTTTGGGTGTGTGTGTGTTTGTGTCATGCTGTCTATCGGTGTTTTGGTGGTGGTTGCGTCTTGCATGTGGCTTTGTCTGCTTGACTTTACTACTTTTCCATTTAAAACTGTAGTCAAGCATCAGCTATATACGTTGAAAAGGAGTTTTGTAGTCTTGGGCATTCAGTCTGACGAAATTAAGAATTATATTAGTTAACATTATATATACCCCGCAAATACAGAGTGTTAAAAACGAAAAAAGAACTGGATGAGTTAGAATTGATTTCGTGTACGCGATAGATAGAACATAAAAATAAGAAACTTCAGAGCAAGTTCAAGCAAGTTCAAGCCGAGTTCCTTGATCTGTTAACAGTCTGACAGGTTCGAACCTACAAAACTGACCTATTTTAGACGTTGTGCATTCTATTCATGAATGAACAACACTTACAAGACTGTAGTCAAGCATCAGAACTATACGTTGAAAATGAGTGTATTATCGGGCATTCTGTTTGACGATATTAAGAATTAGCTGAGATCAATGTATATATACCCCGCAAATAAGAGTTTTGAAATTCGGAAAAAGAACTGGAGGAGTTAGAATTGATTTCTTGTACATGATAGATATAACTTTAAAAGAAGAAACTTCAGATCAAGTTCGAACCGAGATCCTTGATCCGCTTACAGTCTGGTAGGATTCGAACCTACAAAACTGACGTATTTTGGACGTTGTACATTTTATCCAGGAGTGCAAAGGACCTGCCAAATTGCTTTAGAATTGTAGTCAAGCATCAAATCTATACGATGAAAATGAGTTTCATACTCTTGGGCAGATAATTTAACGATGTTAAGAATTTTTGGAGAGAAATTTATATATGCCCCGCAAATAAAGAGTGTTAAAAATCGAGGAAAGAACTGGATGAATCAGAACTGATTTCTTGTACGCGATAGATATAACGTTTAAAAAGAAACTTCAAAGCAAGTTAGAACCGAGTTCCTTGATCCGTTAACAGTCTGGAAGGGGTTAAACCACCAAAGACTGACCTATTTTGGACGTTGTACATTTTAGGCATGAATGAACAGGACTTGCCTAATTGCATTAAAACTGTAGTCAAGCATCAGATCTGTACGTTAAAAATGAGTTGCATACACTCGGGCATTCAGTTTGACTATATTAAGAATTATCTGAGATAAATGTATATACGTATACCCATCAAATAAAGTGTTTTTTTCAAAATCGAAGAAAGAATTTGTTGAGTTAGAATTGATTTCTTGTACGCAATAGATAGAACTTTAAAAGAAGAAACTTCATAGCCAGTTCGAGCCGAGTTCCGTGATCTGTTAACAGTCTGGCAGTGTTCGAACCTCCAAAACTGACCTTTTTTTGACAATGTACATTTTATGTATGAATCAACAGGACTTGCGAAATTGCATTAAAACTGTAGTCAAGCATGAAATCTATACGATGAAAATAAGCTTCGTACTCTTGGGCAGCTAATTTTACGATATTATGAAATATCTGAGATCAATGTATATATACCCCGAAAATAAAGAGTTTTAAAAATCGAAAAAAAGAACTCGATGAGTTAGAATTGATTTCTTGTACGCGATAAATAGAACTTTAAAAGAAGAAACTTCAGAGCAAGTTCGAACCGAGTTCGTTGATCCGTTAACAGTCTGGGAATGTCCGAACCTCCAAAACTGACATAATGTGGACGTTGTACATTTTATCCACGAGTGCACAGGACTTGCCAAATTGCTTTAGAATTGTAGTCGAGCATCAACTCTATATGATGAAAATGAGTTTCGTACTCTTGGGTGGCTAATTTAACGATAAAGTAGACATTTGTGTCCGTACGGTTCCAGGGTATGCCATGCAAAGAATATGTGCATGATGTCCAATTCAATTCAATTTGAAACATACCCGCTCAGGCCCGGGCCGTACAAGTGATGATAAACCTACACACTGTGACATACTCCCCCACCAGTAAGTTGAAATTCGTCCCGAATTTCCATGGGTATGAGAACGACTGTGAATCGACCTCTGAGCACTTATAGTCATAGCCCAACGTTGGTTCCAGATATAACAGTGTATTCTTATAAGGAAACATACCCGCTCAGACCTGGGATTGAACCCTGGTCGCCAGGTTCGCAGTCATGCACTCTAACACGTCGCCATAACAGCGCGCTTGTACAGCAAGGCCGTACAAGTGATGATAAACCTACACACTGTGACACAGTGACATACCGATAATATTTCAGCGTATCTCAGGAGCTATAACTTTCGAACCGTTCCAAATAGAACATTGATGTTACAAGCCATTTAAAATATCACAACCTACATGATGGCGTCGCGATTTCGCTGATACGTTTTTGGCAACACCGGAAGTGAGAAATGAAAAAGTCATGACGCCGATAATAAAGTGTCCAATATCAGGCATGTTTTGTTTGTACTCTGTTTAGCTATCTGCTTCCGTTTTAAATATATAAAAGTTAAAATAATAACTATGTCTTTGTCCGCTCTAAGGGCGGAGCTTCAATGAGGAATGGAGACCTCTGTCGCAGTCAATTCCGCGTAACGCCAATCGAGCACGTCCAGTGTATTAGGGTATTCCGAAATATGTAACTTTTTAACCGTACTAGCACGGCAATAGATGCTAGAAGCATTTTTTTTAAATTTCTCAGCCTACATGATTGCGTTCGGATTTGGCGGATCCAACCATATTCCGACGAGTTTCTATTTAAAGCAACACTGAAAATGACAAATAACAAAACATTCGACACTTATCCTTTCATTTATGTATACCTAGATGTGCTTGATGTGCTAATAATAAAGTAATCGAATGCATTGGATTAATTTAAAAAAATGTAATTGATTGCAATCGAGTACGATTACACGATTACGATTACGTCATGTCTGGTTATAATTTATATATTGTACGTGATAGATAGAACTTGGAAAAAACGAAACACGTTCAAGCCGAGTTCCTTGATTCATGAACAGTCTAGCGGGGTTCGGACCTCCAAAACTGACCTTTTTAAATGTTGATCATTTTATCCATGAGCTAGAACAATGATGTAAGAAGAAAGGTAAATCGACATTATGCAACCGTTGCTACACGGTGGCTTCGCGATTTGGCGGATCCGACCAAATCCGACGAGGTTCTTTTTTAGCATTATCGGAAGTGAGAAATGATATTTAGAGGTTTAAATTGTCTGACAATTTAGCTATTTGCTGTTGTTTAGATGTTATATATTCTAACCATTTCCCCATAGCTTATTTTAAATTTTAGGACAGGTAGTTGCCCAAAGAGGGCTTAAAGTAAAGCCAAAAAACTTCTTTAGAAGCGTCCTGTTTTATTTTCAGGCTGTTTTAAGAATTCACTTGTCAGGCTGCAGAAAAAAATACAACAAAATTGTCCCTATCTCTTAACAGGACACGGTAAATGCATAAAACTGTCTCTGTGAAGAATAAGTAAATACGCTTTGACAAATTTACCATTTCCAAACAGTTTGGATCCAGATCAGACATCGCGCAACATGGCGTCTGATCTAGATCTAGATCCAAACTGTTGGCATTCATGTTCACCTTTTCTTCAGTTTAAAAAGCATAACAAATTATACATTTGAAGCAGGCGGCATTTCAGCATGAAATCAGAGCAAATACTTTTCTATATATGAAAACACCTAGGTTACAACCGATCGTGCAACATCCATACGGGATATCTATGACAAAACAACGCCAAGTAATGCACGGGCCGCGTAAGTTCGTCTTGCGCAATTTGGAGCCTGCTGACAAAGACGCAAAAGTGCCGTGCAACCGAATCAAGGAACACACATGTAAAAAACTTGTTAATTCTGTTATTCCCAGTGTTTCCATTTGATGGAATGTCTTTTACGACTGTATTTATATAACTGAGTTAATTCCTCTGACGACTCACTAGCTTGACGATGACCGGACGATTTTTACGGTCCCGAAACTTCCCGAGCCTATGTGCTATGTCTATCTCACTTGGTGAAATCTTTACCCCCAAGCGATCTTTAAACATTTCCCTCACTTGCTGTGCGGTCTCAGCTGTCGACTGCCTGTGCCTGTCATGTTCCAAGCCGACTATCCGCACACTGTTCCTCCTACCATATTGCTCTAAGGCATTTACCTCTTCCTTTAAAGTTTCATATTCTTTATTTATTCAAGGCTTGCTTGGCTTTGTATCCGTCCTCTACTCTTTCTATCCGTTTGCCACACTCCAAATTGTCTACTGCGACCTTCGATGCCACTGAGCCTGTGGCTAATGCTCTCTCGTGCATCTCATTTTGCAGAATCTCTATACGTTTCGTGACCGTTTCGAGCAGTTTTTCGTTCACTTCTTCTATCGTTTCTTTAATTATGTTTCTTATAAACGATCAATCGTCTTTCGTCAGTACATTGTATAGTTTCTCGTTTATCTGATCCAGTTTCGATTCTATATCTGAACTAATATCCACCTTTTGCTTTTTCTTCTTCTGTTTCCTTGTGGAATCTCTATTCCCGCCTGTGACCCCGGAAACCTTAGCAATCTCCGAGTAAAATGCCGAGTTGCTTGCCGACGTTAAAAGTATCGAACTATTGTCTAGGTCGCTATTGCTTGTCGTCGACGATTTATTTCTCTTCGTGCTAATGTCCGACATGCTTTTGACCCGTTGGGGTAATTATCGACAGTTATCCGGTAAACTACCTTTACGTACGTGCCAACTCAAGTGTGACGAACAATTTGCCAGGAATATGCTACGGGCGATCCGTTTTCACCCCATCCACTTGTATGCTCCCTGGCAAAATTCAATTCAAAAACTACAATCTAAACTAAGTTCCTTCAAAGAAAACAGTAACTTCATTTGGATACTGGATCTTCACATGTACATAACTATCCGTTCCGTTCACATATCTCAGCTTATTCCTATAGAATTTCTAAATCACATCACTGCTTATTTTGTTTACGCTTTGCGCTAACCGGAGCCGGAAACTGTAAAAGGGTTGACAACCAAACATGCAGTATGTTGTAGTACTACAGGAACATATCCCTTTTTAATTAATCTTTTAACATTTAACATTTGATTAACAAAGTGAGAAAATGGGTATGTCCAATAATTTTACGAATAAATTTACATCACCATAAAATTCAGGAAATACCTGAAATACCGTGTCGCAGAAGCGCTTTGAGATTACATTGGTACTTGCCAATAAGCGAGAGATTTCGATAGTAAAATTTAGAGAAAGTTTTTCTTAGCTATATCCTTGCTTCAGCAGTTTTTCAGTTAAAATGAGATTTCGACTGTTAAAATAGTCAATAGATGAACAAGCTCTAGCAAAACGAATAAGTTTATATATATAAACCCCGTAAGATGGAGCACGGGGAACATTCCCGTCAAGATGAGGAAAATTTACAATATCTAGATCAAGAAACGCTGCATAGTTGGCGGACGGGTTAGCTTTATTCAATTTGAGTTATTTAAGATAAATTGTAGGAATCAGATCATCAATGAAAGGGTTATCTAAGTTCAAAATATCATCCAAATATCGACAGGTTTCATTGAAGGCTTTTATAACATCTTGTCATTGAGAATTCAAACGCGAAATGAACTCTCTCTCATAGCAGTACAAAAACAAATCTGCGACAAGTGGTGCACAATTCGTACCCATAGGAATACCAATTACCCGACGGTATATAGCATTCCCATAACGTACAAATATGTTATCCAAAAGAAAGGTTAATGATTCGCAAACTTCTGAGCACGTCCAATAAGTGTAATATTTCATTTGCTCGTCAGTAAAGAAAGCTTTTTCAGCATTACATGCCAGGAATGATGTTTTTCCCCGGGTAAATACTTTCTGGATTAAGTTAGTAAGCGTATCCTTAATTAAAATATGAGGAAGAGTTGTGTACAGAGTAGAAAAATCGTACTTGCTTACAGTGGATGCAAGATGCCTTTTGTTCTTAAGTTTGTTTAAGACTTCTGAAGAGTTCTTAATATACCAGAAGAGATTTATTCCAGAATGTCCATAAGTCTTATCACAGTAGAATTTTACATGTTCCTTACCTTCGTTTAACAAGAAGGCAAAAGTATAGACAACTTAGTAGTTGTACATGAACTAGGATTTGCAACGAAAGGCGCTTTATATGGTGTTTTATGTAGTTTTGGTAAGCAATACATTGTAGGAAGTTTATGTTGTGTAATTTTAATATCGGTTCCATGTTGTTCACACTTTTTGACATGGTCTGAAACGATGTTCTTCACGTCAGTAGTAACTGAAATGTATGACTTGGTATTAATAATTTCCTGCTTCAAGACATCGATATAATGTAATCGTCAAATAATAATCACATTATTCGATGCCTTATCGTAGGAACAAAAACGTATTTTGCATGAAAATCATGTAAACCCTTTTTAAGATGTCTAAAAGAAATTCTATGTTAAGTTGGAAGATGGTGTATATTGGAGCTATAAAATGAAATGCGTTAGTCAATTATATCAAAAATTAGTTTTTTTTTCAACTAGAAAGAGCGTTAGACTCAACATGTTCTCTTCGACACCACTTAATACTAAAATTTTGTAAAGCCTCCGCAATCTGAACTCGACAAGAGTTAAAATCTATCAAGAATGGTATTCTTTATTTGGGACCATTATTCAAAAGAGATCGTAGACGTTCATCTTTAATTATCTCAAAATTACCAGTAATCACATGACCAGCCGGAGAATAGCAAAATTTGAGGTGGCGCAATCTCAATTATCAGTAATATTATCATTAATATTAAAGTCGGTCACAATTTTATTATAGTTGAAAATTGTATTTCTGACGGGTTTGTTATATTTGTAGCAGATGATAGGTGGTTCTGTATTTATAAAGTATTTAGGAACAGTGTCAATTACATCTTTGTCTCTAAAATACTTTGGAGGTCAATAAAAACAACACCTTTATTGATAAAAGGATTTTCAAGAAGAATCTTTGGTGTTAAAGTTATTGTTTGTTTTGATAAGATATCTCTAGTTCCATATTAAAGAAATCAAGGGAAATCAAACCCTGCTGTATAACTTTGTCTGCTTGAATTCTAACCTTGATCAATTAAAAATATTACATGTCGTCCATTCGTTCGAATGTTTGTGAAAATACAGCAACTACACTGACCGACTATCCAAAAGCATAAATACTGATGAGACGTCGAGTTACTGTGCGTCTTATCTTAACCATGTCGCTTTGTGAATGTACAGATCGTCCATTGCAAGATTATAGCTGCCCAACAATATTATGTTTACAGTGCGGGACACGAATCCCTGATGTCCATAGCAAACATTGTTGATCAAGATGAGAACGGCTCCTAGCATGAAAAGAGTATTCTCACCATCCCTGTGTCTTCATCAGTGAAACGGAGTTAAAGTCAAGCAGGAAAAGACACACACAAAACGCCACCATCACCAGAATACCAATAGAAAGCAAGTACTCAGGAAGCAAATAGTTTTTTTTCATAGGTACCAAAATGTTCAGAAAAAGTGTCCTAAATCAGAATCGCGAATGTACTCAAGTTTAAATTCTTTTAGGCTATGTGTATTTTTACCGTTTCAATGGCACCCCCCAGTTTTCGTAATGATGACCCATATCTACAAAATCGCCCATATCACAGTCAGTGTTTGTCCTAAAACTATAAAACTGGTATCAAATGAAATTCAATCTGTCTACACATATTTTGTTAGTCGACACCTACATGCAAAACATTCCATATCACAGAAAGTTTTTGTGCTAAGAGAAAAAAAAATGTTACCGAATTAAAGGCTATACTTAGGAATTACCTTATTTGCATACACATTAATATTAATGAGACTAATTGAAAAAATAGCAAAACAATATTAGAAATAACGTACAAATCTCAATTTTTATCCTACTAATATCAGAAAACAACATCAATTGTAGTTTTATTTTGATGACAAAATACTCAGAAAGCAAAGTATCTAAATTGATACCCGAACAATGAACTGCAAACAACATTATAACGGTTTCCATGGTAACCGATTATTTCACAAATTTTGGAATTTGACGTCTACCCGTAATACTCCGCTAGCTCTAAATTATTTTTGATGAATCATGAAATCAGTTAACATAGATATGAGGTATTACTTTGATAGTAAATATTACTTTTTTGATACAAACTAATTTGCATATGTATGAATATTTATTAGAACAGTAATATATGTTGAATTTTTTGACAGACACCAGTCTTTCTCTTATAAAGAAGACAACAAGAAATGTCGACACGACATCAAACCGAATTTTCCTTCACTATTAACTGGTGATTTCTAAGTTAAAAGGGGCATAACTCCTAGAACATGTAATGTGTCACAGTACGTGACAAAGGCTCCAAAAGCAAAGCACTGACAATATGCGTTTTGTAAGCAGGCCAGAAATATGCAACTGCAAAATGAAAGTAAAGACATAGAAAGACCACAAGTTGAACTCAAGTTACCCCAAATGACAATTATCTTTCATATTTGAGGTCAAAGAATAAGGTCATGGCCACATGACCTACACAAAGAACGCAACATTCCACCATCCGAAGATGAACTTATAAACAATATTTAGTGATCCTAGCTGATTCGGTGTATGGATGATAAGCTTTTTTGTAAATGAAGTCAAATCGAAGGTCATGGTCACACTGACATATAAATAGTTTGCGACACTTTGCTATCCCAAGATCTACTCACAAACCATATTTAATGATCCTAACCGAAGTAGTGTAGAAGATATGCTCCGGACAAGCCTTTTTTAAAATGAGGTCAAATGTCAAGGTCATGGTTACATTAACCTGAAACTAGTATGTGATACCAAGACGAACTCACACACCACAGTTGTTATCCTAGCTGATTCAGTGTAGGAGGTAAGCTCAAGACAATTTTTTTGGTAAATGAAGCCCAAGGTCAAGGTCACATATACCTATCAATAGTATGCGAGACGCCGCAATCCTAACATGTACTCACACACACACACACACACACACACACACACCATATTAGGTGATCTTAGCTGAAGCAGTGTAGGAGATATACTCCGGACAGGCTTTTTGTAAATAAGGTCAATGTCACATTAACCTAAAATTAGTATGCAACACTCCGGCATCCCAGGACGAACCCACATGTCATATTTGCCGATCCTAGCTGATTTGGTATAGGAGGTATGCTTCGAACGAAATTTCTTTTGTAAATAAAGCCCAAGGTCAAGGTCACACTGACCTATAAATAGTATGCGACACTCTGCCATCCCAACATGTACTCACACACTATATTTGGAGATCATAGTTAAAGTAATGTAGGAGACATTTTCCGGACAAGCTTTTTTTGTAAATGAGGCCAAACGGCAAAGTCACCTTGACCTATAAATAGTGTGCGCCACTCCGCCGTCCCAAGATATAGTCACACACCATATTTAGTGTTTCTGGCTGAAGTAGTGTAGGATATATGCTGAGACCAAACTTTTTGTAACTGAGGTCAAAGTCACATTGACCTAACAATAGTATGCAACATCCGCCATTTCAAGATGAACTCGCACACCATATTTGGTGTTCCTAGCTGGTTCCTTATAGGAAGTATTCTCCGGACAAATGTTTTGTAAATAAAGCCCAAGGTCAATGTCACATTGACCTATAAATAGTATGCGACACTCAGCCATCCCAAAACGTTCTCACACACCGCATTTGGTGAAGTAGTGTAGGGGATATGCGTCGGACAAGTCTTTTTTGCAAATGAGGTCAAAGTTTAAGGTCAATGTCATATTGACCTAAAAATAGTATGTGACGCTCCGCCAACCCAAGATGAACTCACACACCATATGTACTGATCCTAGCTGCGTCCGTATAGGAAATATGCTCCGGACAGGTGTTTTTGTAAATAAAGCCCAAGGTCACACAGCTTTTGTGTAACTGAGGTCAAAGGTCAAATTCACATTGACCTAAAATAGTATGCAACATCCGCCATCCCAAGATGAACTCGCACACCATAGTTGGTGTTCCTAGATGATTCCGTATAGAAGGTTGGCTCCGGACAAGTATTTTTGTAAATAAAGTCCAAGGCCAAGGTCACATTGACCTATAAATAGTATGTGACACCTAACCATTCCAAATGTACTCACACACCACATTTGGTGATCCTAGTTGAAAGAGTGTAGGATATATGCTTCGGACAAGGATTTTTGCAAATGAGGTCCGCCTGTCCGCCCGCCGTACATCACCATTTCAATAACCGGAATTTTCCGTGGAAAATGCGGAAATAAAAATGCAAAATGGTTAGCTAAATGTTAAAGGAGTAAAGTCAAGCAGACAAAAGTACAAAAATGAGTCATGCAGGAAACACCACATACAGAACAAACACTCGCCCGAACAGCAACACAAGGAAACAGCAAATGTACATAAGTAGAAAAAACAACGAGACGCACAAAGACAAAACAAACATACAATAGGAGGAAGATGGAAGTACCGCCTTGGAACGGTCAGTGACAAAGGTCACCGGGGGGTTAAACCGGTTTATGGGCGCCCAACCTCACACTTATTCCATCCCCATCCTAAAAGACAAACAGTGTAAATAAACGTATCCCCTCTCCGACTAATCTACAACAACCGCGACAGCAAATACAGTGGTAAAGTGCATGTATAACAAAAAAAACATTTAATTGAACATACTGTATCCACCTATCGCTAGTGTACTCAATGATTGAGCTGCAAACAGAGTAACTGTAGAAAAGTAATAAAGGGTACGACAAAAATGAAATAGTACAGATATCCGACGTTCTCCTTCCATTTCTGGATTTCAGAGGTCGCCTTCATAGAGTACTAAACCTTTCTTGTCGGCGTACATGCAAAGAGTCCAGCGTGATTGCCAACTGTAAAAGGGTTCACAACCAAACATGCAGTATGTTGTAGTACTACAGGATCGTATCCCTTTTTAATGAATTGTTTTATATATTTGATGAACAAAGTGAGAAAATGGGTATGTCCAATAATTTTACGAAGTTTGTAAATCACATCACCATAGAATTCAGGATGTGAAATACCGTGTCGGAGAAGCACCTTGAGATTACATTTGTACTTGCCAATAAGCGAGAGATTTCGATAGTAAAATTTAGAGAAAGTTTTTCTTAGTTTATGGTATCTATATCCTAAAGCCACATACAAGACACAACCACCACCAAAACTACGATAGATAGCATGGCACACACACACAACCACACACCCAAACGCACACAGAAAACACCAACAGACACACAAGAACTAGAGACAAATACTCCACACATGAACAAAATCACAAGCACAAATACGTAATGCAAACAAACGGAAGGGTGACATAGAGGGTACCGCCTTGGCACGGTCAGTAGCAAAAACACCACGGGGGGTTTAAACCGGTTTACGGACAACAATTACCAATTAAGCAGTGCATGGTCATTTTGGTAACAGTTTCAGACATAAAGTGTATTCATTACTAAAAAGTACATTTATTACTGCAAGCTATATTTGGAGCATGGTGTAATGTTGGGCTCGGCATACTGCCAAACATGTTATTTTCAATATAGTTTGTCTTTGTTTTCTTATCACCTATCAATATTCATGAGTATGCAAATAAGGTTAATTGCATAAAGTAAACCAAACATTAAGATTCATACATAAACTACCGGGTATATGTTTATAACATTAATAATTATCGCCAAAGTTGCAGGTATTTAAACACTCTGTTATATGAACAATTAGGTTAGAATGGTTGCCTAGGAAACAGATACATCACCATCCATGCTATATAATGTGTCCCTAATTTATTTATCCAACAATTTTGGTGATATTCAGTGATCAATGTAACCATTTTGCATTTTTGTTTGCTTTATAAGAAAAAGACTAGTGTCTGTCGAAAATTTCAAAATCTATTACTGTTCTCTTAAATATTCATACATATGCAAATTAGTTTGTATAAAAAAGTAATATCTACTATTAAGGCAATGCCTCATGTCTATGTTTGTAACAATTGATTTCGTGATTCATAAAAAATAACCGAGAGCTAGCGGAGTATTATGGGTAGATGTCAACTTTCCCAAATTCGAGAAAGGATCGGTTACCATGGAAACCCTTACAATGTTACTTCAATTGATTGTTTGGGTATCAATTTTGATACATTGCTTTCTGGGTATTTTGTCATCAATTTAAACTACATGTGAAGTTGTTTTCAGATATAGGTAGGATAGTATTTGAGATTTTTACGTTATTTCTGTATTTGTTTACTTTTTTAATTATTCTCATTAACATTTATGTGTATGCAAATAAGGTAATTCCTATTTATAGCCTTTAAACAAAAACATAAGGTCTTAGGTTCAATTCTGTACCAGTTTTACACAGTTAGCACAAAAACATTCTGTAATATGGAATATTTTTGCAGGTAGGTGTCGTCTAACAAAATGTATGTGAATAGAGTGAAATAAATTGTTAATATAGAAACAGTTAAAATGTTTCTTAGAGTTAAATTGTTGGTCCTCAGATTGGCTATTTTGTTTTCGGAGGATTTTTCCATCATGTTAAACTGCATTCGAAGTTGTTTTCCGATAATTGTAGGATAAAAAGTGAATAGTTTACATTATTTACGTTTTTTCTATATTGTTTTTACTATTTTTAATGTTCTCAATAATATCCATGAGTATGCAAATAAGGTTATTTAAAAAATCAAGCTGGAAATAAAAGCTCCAATTTAGAACCAGTTTTATAGGTTTAGGCCAAAAACTGGCTGTGGTATGGACTATGAATTAATGCTTTGGTCCTCAAATTGGATATTTTGATTCCCGAGGTTTTTGTCATCATGTTAAAATGCATTTACACTTATTTTCTGATATTTGTACGATAAAAACATGAAAAGTTTACGTTATTTCTATACTTTTTACTATTTTTAATGTTCTCATTAATATTCATGAGTATGCAAATAAGATAGTTAAAAAAACCCAAAACAATTGCACATAAAAGCACAATGTCTTATCTTCCATTTGGTATCAGTTTTATAGTTTTAGGACAAACACTGACTGTGACTTTGTAGGTATAGGTCATCATTACGTAAACTGGGGGTTGCAATGGAAACGGTTACAATACACGTAGTCTAAAAGAGTTTTAACCTGAGTACATTCGCGATTCTGATTCAGGACACTTTTCTGAACATTTTGGTACCCATGAAAAAAGTCTAGGGGTGCACGGTAGGCACTATTGGCTCCCTGAATAAAGTAATATTAATTTAAATTTTAAACACGAATAAACGTACACGTACGAAAGCACCAGACCAACACAAATGTAAGGCTGAATACACTTCAACACGCACACGCACGAGATGAAAACTATAAACCTGAACACAGGTACAACGACACAAAGACATCAAACAAACAAAAGCAGGGGCGACAAAGAGGGTACGACCATGGAACGGTCGTAATTTATTAATCCCAAACATCTGTAGTATAGAAGTTACTTAATTTATACCAACGCAAGCATAACTATTTCTGATAACTTGATCTTCTGGATATCTCGAACAAATGTGACAGTTTAATACAGGTTGAAGGTAGTGTTTAAATCTACTGCAGGAACTTTCAGCATTACTTTAGATCTGCATTATATGTGAACTTGGAAGTTGTTCTGTTAATTAATGGGATAACTCGAACCTCTGTTATCTCGAAGTTATTTGTATGGCCCCTGCGAATTTTATATTGTATTCTGAACCCTTATCGTGCTGAAAAATATATGTCTGTCGAAACTGATCTGTTGCATTTGTTGTGAAAAAGTTGAACGTGTATCAAACAGGTTGGGTCCAGACGAGACACCGGGGGACCAATCGTGCCCAATCTGTTTGAAAATGACTTCTTGGTCGCACTTAACATGATAAGTGTTAAATGCAATATATGTTTAGTTTGAAATATCCATAGTTTTATGTAAACCTAAGATGCTATGCGCATCATTACTTTGTAAACAGCTTGGATATAGATGAGGCGTATTGTAACATATATCAATGTTGAATCCATTGATACCCATATAACTTCAACAAAACCGGTCCAGATCTTTCTTTGAAGCCCATCCATATTCATGATCAGGAGACACAGCAAACAAAACATATGCTGGTGTAAGCCAAAGACATGGGTGGTTTTCAGCAAATTCTGCATACCCTTATCAGAGGAATCCTGGAATGGCCTTTGGAACTGGGTATACACTATTTTGTTATATCCCTGTTTAGGGGACAAAAGGGTTTACGTAGTTTATACAGGTCAAAGGAGATTTCTACATGACTATCACCCTGCAATAAATGTCACCTGTTTTATACAAACGACATGTATCGTAAATAATTGCCAGATTTTGAGAGTTTTACTGTATATCAGTGTGAAAATCAGTCATCTGCTTCGCCAATTCACTACCACATAGCTGCTTTTGAGGGATTCAATCTGGATCCCATCTTCATTTACATTTCACTGTACACATGATTAACCGGAACACATATGAATGAAAGCAAAACACACATCGTTGCATATGACAACGATAATATTAATAAATTATCAAAAACATTCCACGATCAGGAAGTTAGATAAAGATCATGGAAATAAATCCTAGGTGTAAATGAACGACTATGGATATTACTGAACTAACCTTTTCCCGGGATAAGACACCATTCTTCGGCTGTCCGCGACTTTACTCGCCTAATCAAATAGATTGGAACTAAACCCAGTGAATTATCAAGATACAGACTGTCAGACAAACGGTGAATAGCATCTTAACATCTGATTTAAACGACAGAAGTAAACACTGCACCACATTCTAATTGGATTAGACACTATCTTTTCAAATGAGAATAAGGGTTATTTGGACGGTTGTGTGTTTTGTATGCGGTGTTTTCCTGCATGACTCATACATGTACTTTTAATCGTAAAACTACTATTCATTACGTAACACACTTGTTTTTCAATGGGTAGATAAGCAACCGTCGTCTGCAAGATGTCCGTCCGCGACATGTGTCGTCTGCTCATGTTTTATGTATAATAATTCAACCTTTTTGTATTAATCTACCGCCCGCCTTACAATGGGATCATTTAAAGATGTTTTTTCCTAGTGTTAATATACGACGAAGGTAATGCGGAATACTTTTCCGGGATATTCTGCATCACTTTCTTCATATATCAAGCAACCGCCTTCTTTTCAATACAACATAATTGTAATTTTAGGATACTTTTGAGCGAGCATTGTGTCGATGTAAAATGACTTGCATAACTCTGTTTTAGCTGGGTGGTTCGACTTTGATCCGGTTGGATACCCTTGTAAATATTTTGTATGCCTAATTTATTCAAACCGCTGCATTCACCAATGTAAACCGTATCAGGCAACTCGATAGAAAGCCCGGTTTTTAGTTTAAATATTGTCGGTCTTGGTAATACAGTCTACTCTCGTTTAATCCAACTCGGATAACGCAAATGTTCGCGAACTCCAACTTTTTTCTCGGTCCCTAATTATTTCCTTCTTTATCTATGTATTTGACTACGGATCAGTCAAAGTTCATAAACTCCAAATTTTCGCTAACTCAAATGTATTTTCTGGTCCGATGAGGGTCTACCAAACTATAAATTGTTTGTGTAAGTCGAACTACCTATTGGCCGGGGTAAAAGTTAAACTTTCACACATTTCAATCAACTTGAGAACTAGGCTGTCGCCTCGATGCTCAATTGGTATAAGGTATTTGCAAAACGTCAAAACACCGACTTCATCAACCGCCATTGTTTTAACACTAATAGCCAAACTTATGATTACACGAAATTACATATGACGGCTTGCATAAAACACATGCTGTACGGAAGAGTTCGAGAAACGACTGTTGTGACTACAGATCGACTAAATGTTGTTCGAACTGTCTCTGGTTAGAGGTCTGTTTAGTGTCTATGGTCAGACCAACGGTTGCGGTTTGGTCGGATTAAAGTTAAAATTGAAACACATGTAACAACCACAGTGTCTCTATTTATCGAATTTTGAATAACCCATGAAAACGTCATTCCAGTTATGTCGATGGTAGATACGGAAAGGGTCTTTAACACACTATTACGATTATTGATCATACGGTTCCTATACGAACTATCTGTTACTTATTATTATTAATACTATTATTGTTTTTATTATAATTATAATTGTTATTAGTATTATTGTATTATCATTACCATCATCATTTCCCCCCATGATCTCAACTATTGTTATACATATAAATCAAATAAACGATAAACAAAATATTCGTTATACATTCATATATTGACATTTTATCCCATAGACAAAATCCGCCCAAACTCTGGTTTAACCCCCCCAGTGACTTTTGTCACTGACCGTTCGAAGTCGGTTCTTCCATCTTCCCCCTATTGTATGTTTTGTCTGTGTGTGTCTATTTGTGTCTATTTGTGTCTTTTATATACATGTACATTTGCTGTTAGTCGTCGTGCGTGGTGCTGTTTGGGCGGTTGTGTGTTTTGTACGCGGTCTTTCCTGCATGACTCTTACATGTACTTTTATAGTAAATCATTTCATCATTAATTACATGATTGATTTAGTCTGGCGAATGGAAACTGGAATTGCCGGTCTCAGAATAAACTGTTTTTGTACGCGGTTTTTTCTGCATGACTCTTGCATGTACTTTTATAGTAAATCATTTCATCATTAATTACATGATTGATTTAGTCTGGCGAAGGAAAACTGGAATTGCCGGTCTCAGCATAAACTGTTTAGTCAGATCCATATTATTCTGAAAACGAACAGCCCACGGGTGTCTAATGTGGGCTACTCAGTTTGCAAAGGCACGGAAAGTCCTACGTATGGCGTACATGCACTAGTGTATACAAGGAGTCACTTAGCAAAGGTCAAACTGTATAAAACAAATACTTTAGTTTAAAGCTATAAATAACAGAAGGCAACAGGATTTCCTCGGAGTTCTTTGCCCGAGTTAATTATTAGTATAAAATTATGTCTGATTTAATATTGTATACTTCTTTGTGCAGAAACAATATTGACCCTGAAAAAATAACTATTTCATTAGTTGCCACAAATTCTTGTCCATTTGGTATAAACTTTACATGGCGTCAAATCTTGTCGTTTTATCTTGGAAGACTTTGATTGAGAATTTGATTGACAGTGTTGTGTATAGCAATGTCCAATTTTCTACTCGACTTCTGTTCTACTGAACCGTTAGCCTGCGATTGGCGGATAAGTGAGTAAATTTGCAGTTTGGATCCATATAAAACGCCGAGTCACTCGGCGTCCCATCAGGATCAAAACTGATTGGCACCATGGTTGCATTTTGGTAGGGAAAATGATTACAGATTGAGTTTTGAATATGAAAAAGGTGAAAAAAAAGTAAAACTAATTTGATCAGCAGGCTAAAGGTTAAGCAATTGCGCAATTAAAATTCTGAAAAGATCGGGTATTTCCCTCCCTATTAATTCACACCCTTACGTATTACCAGTGATGTACATGTTTACATACCGCTTATCCACGACTCCATTAATTAAAATGTAGTATCATGAATATATGTGAGTATAATTCTTATAATGAAATTATCAGCACAGGCACGTTTCGCAATTGCAGAAACTGTATCATTTGTATTTCATATTTTTAAGCAGACAGAGCAGCACCTGATCGAGTATTTTTCCTGATGAGGTCTGATAAGGCACTGCCTTATTCGCTTATGGAATTATATAGTTTTTATAATGGCAAACTTCGTTTGTTCGTATGCAATTATAAAATAGCATCTAATTAGTTAAGATATCCTTAATTAATTCTCAAATGAATATGTGCTAAGTAAAACGGTGAACATATACGAGGGTTGTTCGAAACGTTTCGGGACAAGCGCTGTAATTTTTTTAGTCGTTAATATTTTTCTATGAAAGTTTCATAAATGATAGCTGCGACTGTATCCTATTGATTTATTGCCATAATTAAATATAGGTACAAGAAACACGTGATATACTGTCACCATAGCAACGTCAATTCGACGTGAGCGGGGCACCTTGATATACTCAATAAAGGGTTGTCTTTATATAGGTCTGAAACACTCCGATTTTCTCGAAATATTCGGCAGCGTACTTTATACACTTCTGGTGCCTATTTACCCAAGAAGTGAAACACTTTTTGAAGTCTTCTGATGGATTATTTCGAATGCACTCTTTGACAACATTTGGCAGGTCATAGACGTCGTCGAAACGACTGCCTTGCAAGACACATTTGATTGTCGGGAATAACCAAACATCTCACGGTGAAAGGTCTGGGGGTCTGGCGGGTGCGCAATTATGTTAATTCCTCTCTTAGTAAGTACTTCCTTTGTTGCAGATGCAGTATGGGGCGTTGCATTGTCATTATGCAGGTAGAACGTGCCGTCATTTTCTGGGCGATTCTTTCTCACAGCTTTTTTTTTCACAGAATATATTTGTTCCGGATTCATGCTACATCTGTTCATTCAAAAGCTGGTTTGTTTATACCGTAATAACAGGAAATGACGTCATTGACGTAGTGTAGTCTAGCGCCGTAATGTATAGCAACGTTAGAACCATATTAGAGCACTAACTATGACATAACTGGCCATACAAACATTATATTGTTGCATGGTGACGCCAAGGTGCCCCGCTCAAGTCGACGTGGCGTTGCTATGGTGATAATATATCGCGTGTTGCTTGTACCTTTGTTTATTGGTTGTAATAAATTAAAAGCATACAGTTGCAGCTATTATTCATGAAACTTATTGGACATACCCATTTTCTCACTTTGTTCATCAAATATATAAAACAATTCATTAAAAAGGGATATGATCCTGTATTATTACAACATACTGCATGTTTGGTTGTGAACCCTTTTACAGTTGGCAATCACGCTGGCCTCTTTGCATGTACGCCGACAAGAAAGGTTTAGTACTCTATGAAGGCGACCTCTTAAATCCAGAAATGGAAGGAGAACGTCGGATATCTGTACTATTTCATTTTTGTCGTACCCTTTATTACTTTTCTACAGTTACTCTGTTTGCAGCTCAATCATTGAGTACACTAGCGATAGGTGGATACAGTATGTTCAATTAAATGTTTTTTGTTATACATGCACTTTACCACTGTATTTGCTGTCGCGGTTGTTGTAGATTAGTCGGAGAGGGGATACGTTTATTTACACTGTTTGTCTTTTAGGATGGGGATGGAATAAGGGTGAGGTTGGGCGCCCATAAACCGGTTTAAACCCCCGGTGACTTTTGTCACTGACCGTTCCAAGGCGGTACTTCCATCTTCCTCCTATTGTATGTTTGTTTTGTCTTTGTGCGTCTCTTGTTGTTTTTTCTACCCATGTACATTTGCTGTTTCCTTGTGTTGCTGTTCGGGCGAGTGTTTGTTCTGTATGTGGTATTTCCTGCATGACTCATTTTTGTACTTTCATAGAAAAATATTAACAAATCAAAAAATTACAGAACTTGTCCCGAAATCTTTCGAACAACCCTCGTATGTATGTACGGGGGACCAATCGTGCCCAATCTGTTTGAAAATGACTTCTTGGTCGCACTTAACATGATAAGTGTTAAATGCAATATATGTTTAGTTTGAAATATCCATAGTTTTATGTAAACCTAAGATGCTATGCGCATCATTACTTTGTAAACAGCTTGGATATAGATGAGGCGTATTGTAACATATATCAATGTTGAATCCATTGATACCCATATAACTTCAACAAAACCGGTCCAGATCTTTCTTTGAAGCCCATCCATATTCATGATCAGGAGACACAGCAAACAAAACATATGCTGGTGTAAGCCAAAGACATGGGTGGTTTTCAGCAAATTCTGCATACCCTTATCAGAGGAATCCTGGAATGGCCTTTGGAACTGGGTATACACTATTTTGTTATATCCCTGTTTAGGGGACAAAAGGGTTTACGTAGTTTATACAGGTCAAAGGAGATTTCTACATGACTATCACCCTGCAATAAATGTCACCTGTTTTATACAAACGACATGTATCGTAAATAATTGCCAGATTTTGAGAGTTTTACTGTATATCAGTGTGAAAATCAGTCATCTGCTTCGCCAATTCACTACCACATAGCTGCTTTTGAGGGATTCAATCTGGATCCCATCTTCATTTACATTTCACTGTACACATGATTAACCGGAACACATATGAATGAAAGCAAAACACACATCGTTGCATATGACAACGATAATATTAATAAATTATCAAAAACATTCCACGATCAGGAAGTTAGATAAAGATCATGGAAATAAATCCTAGGTGTAAATGAACGACTATGGATATTACTGAACTAACCTTTTCCCGGGATAAGACACCATTCTTCGGCTGTCCGCGACTTTACTCGCCTAATCAAATAGATTGGAACTAAACCCAGTGAATTATCAAGATACAGACTGTCAGACAAACGGTGAATAGCATCTTAACATCTGATTTAAACGACAGAAGTAAACACTGCACCACATTCTAATTGGATTAGACACTATCTTTTCAAATGAGAATAAGGGTTATTTGGACGGTTGTGTGTTTTGTATGCGGTGTTTTCCTGCATGACTCATACATGTACTTTTAATCGTAAAACTACTATTCATTACGTAACACACTTGTTTTTCAATGGGTAGATAAGCAACCGTCGTCTGCAAGATGTCCGTCCGCGACATGTGTCGTCTGCTCATGTTTTATGTATAATAATTCAACCTTTTTGTATTAATCTACCGCCCGCCTTACAATGGGATCATTTAAAGATGTTTTTTCCTAGTGTTAATATACGACGAAGGTAATGCGGAATACTTTTCCGGGATATTCTGCATCACTTTCTTCATATATCAAGCAACCGCCTTCTTTTCAATACAACATAATTGTAATTTTAGGATACTTTTGAGCGAGCATTGTGTCGATGTAAAATGACTTGCATAACTCTGTTTTAGCTGGGTGGTTCGACTTTGATCCGGTTGGATACCCTTGTAAATATTTTGTATGCCTAATTTATTCAAACCGCTGCATTCACCAATGTAAACCGTATCAGGCAACTCGATAGAAAGCCCGGTTTTTAGTTTAAATATTGTCGGTCTTGGTAATACAGTCTACTCTCGTTTAATCCAACTCGGATAACGCAAATGTTCGCGAACTCCAACTTTTTTCTCGGTCCCTAATTATTTCCTTCTTTATCTATGTATTTGACTACGGATCAGTCAAAGTTCATAAACTCCAAATTTTCGCTAACTCAAATGTATTTTCTGGTCCGATGAGGGTCTACCAAACTATAAATTGTTTGTGTAAGTCGAACTACCTATTGGCCGGGGTAAAAGTTAAACTTTCACACATTTCAATCAACTTGAGAACTAGGCTGTCGCCTCGATGCTCAATTGGTATAAGGTATTTGCAAAACGTCAAAACACCGACTTCATCAACCGCCATTGTTTTAACACTAATAGCCAAACTTATGATTACACGAAATTACATATGACGGCTTGCATAAAACACATGCTGTACGGAAGAGTTCGAGAAACGACTGTTGTGACTACAGATCGACTAAATGTTGTTCGAACTGTCTCTGGTTAGAGGTCTGTTTAGTGTCTATGGTCAGACCAACGGTTGCGGTTTGGTCGGATTAAAGTTAAAATTGAAACACATGTAACAACCACAGTGTCTCTATTTATCGAATTTTGAATAACCCATGAAAACGTCATTCCAGTTATGTCGATGGTAGATACGGAAAGGGTCTTTAACACACTATTACGATTATTGATCATACGGTTCCTATACGAACTATCTGTTACTTATTATTATTAATACTATTATTGTTTTTATTATAATTATAATTGTTATTAGTATTATTGTATTATCATTACCATCATCATTTCCCCCCATGATCTCAACTATTGTTATACATATAAATCAAATAAACGATAAACAAAATATTCGTTATACATTCATATATTGACATTTTATCCCATAGACAAAATCCGCCCAAACTCTGGTTTAACCCCCCCAGTGACTTTTGTCACTGACCGTTCGAAGTCGGTTCTTCCATCTTCCCCCTATTGTATGTTTTGTCTGTGTGTGTCTATTTGTGTCTATTTGTGTCTTTTATATACATGTACATTTGCTGTTAGTCGTCGTGCGTGGTGCTGTTTGGGCGGTTGTGTGTTTTGTACGCGGTCTTTCCTGCATGACTCTTACATGTACTTTTATAGTAAATCATTTCATCATTAATTACATGATTGATTTAGTCTGGCGAATGGAAACTGGAATTGCCGGTCTCAGAATAAACTGTTTTTGTACGCGGTTTTTTCTGCATGACTCTTGCATGTACTTTTATAGTAAATCATTTCATCATTAATTACATGATTGATTTAGTCTGGCGAAGGAAAACTGGAATTGCCGGTCTCAGCATAAACTGTTTAGTCAGATCCATATTATTCTGAAAACGAACAGCCCACGGGTGTCTAATGTGGGCTACTCAGTTTGCAAAGGCACGGAAAGTCCTACGTATGGCGTACATGCACTAGTGTATACAAGGAGTCACTTAGCAAAGGTCAAACTGTATAAAACAAATACTTTAGTTTAAAGCTATAAATAACAGAAGGCAACAGGATTTCCTCGGAGTTCTTTGCCCGAGTTAATTATTAGTATAAAATTATGTCTGATTTAATATTGTATACTTCTTTGTGCAGAAACAATATTGACCCTGAAAAAATAACTATTTCATTAGTTGCCACAAATTCTTGTCCATTTGGTATAAACTTTACATGGCGTCAAATCTTGTCGTTTTATCTTGGAAGACTTTGATTGAGAATTTGATTGACAGTGTTGTGTATAGCAATGTCCAATTTTCTACTCGACTTCTGTTCTACTGAACCGTTAGCCTGCGATTGGCGGATAAGTGAGTAAATTTGCAGTTTGGATCCATATAAAACGCCGAGTCACTCGGCGTCCCATCAGGATCAAAACTGATTGGCACCATGGTTGCATTTTGGTAGGGAAAATGATTACAGATTGAGTTTTGAATATGAAAAAGGTGAAAAAAAAGTAAAACTAATTTGATCAGCAGGCTAAAGGTTAAGCAATTGCGCAATTAAAATTCTGAAAAGATCGGGTATTTCCCTCCCTATTAATTCACACCCTTACGTATTACCAGTGATGTACATGTTTACATACCGCTTATCCACGACTCCATTAATTAAAATGTAGTATCATGAATATATGTGAGTATAATTCTTATAATGAAATTATCAGCACAGGCACGTTTCGCAATTGCAGAAACTGTATCATTTGTATTTCATATTTTTAAGCAGACAGAGCAGCACCTGATCGAGTATTTTTCCTGATGAGGTCTGATAAGGCACTGCCTTATTCGCTTATGGAATTATATAGTTTTTATAATGGCAAACTTCGTTTGTTCGTATGCAATTATAAAATAGCATCTAATTAGTTAAGATATCCTTAATTAATTCTCAAATGAATATGTGCTAAGTAAAACGGTGAACATATACGAGGGTTGTTCGAAACGTTTCGGGACAAGCGCTGTAATTTTTTTAGTCGTTAATATTTTTCTATGAAAGTTTCATAAATGATAGCTGCGACTGTATCCTATTGATTTATTGCCATAATTAAATATAGGTACAAGAAACACGTGATATACTGTCACCATAGCAACGTCAATTCGACGTGAGCGGGGCACCTTGATATACTCAATAAAGGGTTGTCTTTATATAGGTCTGAAACACTCCGATTTTCTCGAAATATTCGGCAGCGTACTTTATACACTTCTGGTGCCTATTTACCCAAGAAGTGAAACACTTTTTGAAGTCTTCTGATGGATTATTTCGAATGCACTCTTTGACAACATTTGGCAGGTCATAGACGTCGTCGAAACGACTGCCTTGCAAGACACATTTGATTGTCGGGAATAACCAAACATCTCACGGTGAAAGGTCTGGGGGTCTGGCGGGTGCGCAATTATGTTAATTCCTCTCTTAGTAAGTACTTCCTTTGTTGCAGATGCAGTATGGGGCGTTGCATTGTCATTATGCAGGTAGAACGTGCCGTCATTTTCTGGGCGATTCTTTCTCACAGCTTTTTTTTTCACAGAATATATTTGTTCCGGATTCATGCTACATCTGTTCATTCAAAAGCTGGTTTGTTTATACCGTAATAACAGGAAATGACGTCATTGACGTAGTGTAGTCTAGCGCCGTAATGTATAGCAACGTTAGAACCATATTAGAGCACTAACTATGACATAACTGGCCATACAAACATTATATTGTTGCATGGTGACGCCAAGGTGCCCCGCTCAAGTCGACGTGGCGTTGCTATGGTGATAATATATCGCGTGTTGCTTGTACCTTTGTTTATTGGTTGTAATAAATTAAAAGCATACAGTTGCAGCTATTATTCATGAAACTTTCATAGAAAAATATTAACAAATCAAAAAATTACAGAACTTGTCCCGAAATCTTTCGAACAACCCTCGTATGTATGTCCTGTTCATTAAAGCGCAACACAAAGCGTGTCAAGGTGACCTACTATCAGACGGAAACTAGTACAGTAGAGTCTGTCTTAAAAGACCGTATATTGATTGCATACATGAATCGTAAAAAGCAGGTTTTGCTTAATTCAGAGCAAATGCATTGCAGAAAGCTCCCATAAGAGATTCTACCTTATTTTTGTCCACTATTAAGCTACCACTGCTCGCAATACAGTTACTCAGTAGAAACCTGAGTGTTATTTCTTAACCATATGTAACATAGAAAACCCGTTCCATGCCTTTACATAGTAGCTTCGATTCAAACGGTTTTTGTAGGAACCGTCAGATTAGGGTCATTCCGTGTGTGTGATTATTGAATTACAAAAACAAAATCTAACTCTAGAGTATCTACTAATATCGAAACAGCAGGTGTACATGTGCTATTATTACCTTACGGCTAATAAATATACACATATGGCATTACATCAGGAACATTTTAAGACAGGCAAAGCTTAATGTTTTCTGTTTACAAACGACAGTAAAGACGTGCCTAACATGATTTGTGAAGTATTCAACAGCCAGCCAGCCTTAGTGCCAAGTTAGATGTTAACGGATACCTCAACATAAGCATAGTATTGCATCGATTCGAAACCAATCTGTGCTTGGGCGAAAATGTTCGTTGATTTCTGTAACATTCGATCAAATGTTCGGTTTCGGTTCGGTATTCCTAAATAAACGTATCGATTTTATTGATATTCAAAGTATATTTCGTGATAAGAATGTAATCGATATTATTCCCAAATATTTCATCAATTCTGAATGACGTATCAACTGTTATAAATATAATAAACCTATTAGGAATGCTATTTTAACTACAAAATTGTCTCTGACATAAATATCGATATCAATACACATATTTCTTGAGATGGTAGCATTTCAAGCTGTTGCTATAAATCAGTTGGTCATGTCATTACTGATGCCACTCTTGTTGCAGATTTGTTTTTGTATTGCTATGAGAGGGATTTTATGCTTAGCTTTAAAACCTGATACACATGCTGATCTTGTTAATGCTTTTAATAAAACTTCAAGGTATTTAGACGATATTTCGAATTTGGATACTCCTTAATTTGAAACTATGATTTCTTCAACTTACCTAAAAGAACTGTATTTAAATGTAACGAACCATTATGACAGTATGGCTTCATTTTTAGAAATTAATATTGCCATCACAAATAATTAAATGTCGTCCCAAATAGACGATGAAAGGGAATAACTTTATTTTAAATGTGTTAATTGTCCTTTTCTATATATAGATTTACCCCGTTATGCATCTTATGGGGTTTATATTTCACAACTTATTCGGTTTGCCTGAGCCATGTTGATTACGTTTTTATACTTCCAGCTACGTGGCTGTCACAAAACGCGTCCGTGACAACCGCGATGAACACACAATATCCGTTTACTACCATAAATGTTTCCTCGAAATCGGAAATCCTGGTCTAAAGTCATACCTGGTAGAAACTGTGACTCTGTTAGTTTCAAGTTTCACCCTTAACAGCTCGATTAACGGATTTAGTAACGTATGTAGTACAACATCTTCATCATGGCTAGCATATGCAACAACACATAAGTGATTTATTCTTAATAACCCTACTTGATAAGCTTGCTAAACACCATTCCGTTCACGCTGCACTCGTTGGCGTCTTCGGGATCTAAAAATGGCATAACACAGTAACCAAACAGCTGCAAATACAAGCACCGACCCTGATGTTGAAAGGCCGATACTCAAATTTCGTTGGCATAGAAACCTACATTTGCTAACTGCATGTTTTGTGATTGGCATTGGTTTTTAGGGAGGTAGCTGCTTAAAGCATGTTGAAAGTAATGCAAATATCTTATGTGTGCATCACTTTCAACCTGCATTTAGCAGCTGCCTTCCTAAAAATACCAAACTATTTCTATATTAAAATCCTAGCTGAGAGGGACAATTGTAAACTAAATCCCGATTTAGGATGATAAATGAAACGTTTTTATTATATCAAAACTGATATAAGTTGATATATTCCTCGCAGTCATGTTGTAAACGTTATTCGGTTGGATTTTAACAAACAGTTGCCCTGAAGGCACATAGGTTGGATTCTGATCGGACTCCGATAAGTTATCAAATCAACTTTACATGTACAGTAAAACCTCGATCCAACGAACATTCAAGTCCGTGCCATTATTGATCGTCAACTCAGGTGGCAACTTAATGCGGAGTGAAACTGATAAAGCAGCAACCTCAGCTATTAAACCAGTTTTCCTTTTACATGTAGTAAGCTTTACTCAATAAATACTTTTTCTACGCATTTGTAAACAGAGTAGACCAAGATCATCCTATATATAATGATGCGCGACTTTCATCCTGCATAAAGCTGCCAGCTGTCTCCAAGATTGATATTTATACTAAACCTAACGTCCAGTTTAGATGTGTTTACTGTAAAAAAACCCACAAAGGACTAAATCTCTCAAGCATGACTTCCACACAAACAACTCGACATATTGTCTACTTCACCATTACACGCTGACGTATGGGTTTTGAAAAATTCCCTCCCTACTCCACCTAGTTGGTTATAAATATACACCTGACGCAACTTTGAATTATTTTCCTTCACATAAATATGTTTTTCCTCGACTTTAAAAACAAAGACGAACCAGATCAGCGTCTGTTGTATACCTATATCATAATAGATCTGATCCTATAGTTATTACCAAACAAATCCTGTGTACGTAAATAAACTCAGGAATATATTAGATCCTTCAAAAGCAAACACGACAATGCGAAATGAGAAAATTGCAGAGTCTGTTCATGAGTAGTAATTAACCGTGCAACACTGCTCAAGCCCCACAACACAGGCTTAACAATATGTCCAATATAAATTTGGTCGAGTCATTTATAATGATAACAAGCAAGGTTTTACGCAAACGTAAAATGGCTGCGTAACGTCTTTAAGCAGGATAGAAGAAAAAGAGGGAGCAATATTGTTTAGTAGTTTAAATTAACAGATACATTGGGAAAACATGACTGTAATGTATAAATTAACAGCAGAAACGGGGGAATGTTTTAAGAAGCCATGATGCATAATACCTGTGTATGACACCAATAATACACATTACCACGAAGTAAATACAGATCAATGGTATTCAGCACAATTGTGAAATATTCAAAACGGTCAACAAAACCACGAGTAAAAGGTCTCAGCTAAATAACTTTACCAAAGACAAAATTCAAACAAAGGACTTATACTTTTACAATATTTGTGTACATAATTGTTTTTAAACCAAAAGCACGTAAACTAAGGGTGCTTACAAAAAAATGAGAGAAAAAAATTATGCTACCGCCGAGGATCGAACCCGCGACCTCACATTTCCTAGGCCACCGTTATAACCCCTCGACCACGCTGACTGCTACAAGTGGTGCGTGCTTTTAAATGATTTATACCCAATACACTAGCATTTTCAATGGCAGAAAAAAAGCAAATAACCTCGACAAAAATATTTGTCACCGCTAACAAAAAATGTATGAATCAAAATAAGTAAAATAAATGAATGTATATAAATAAAAGCTTGTCTCACAGTAACCCATAGTTATTAAAAAAGCTTGGCTTTTATAGAAACACAGGAACGCAGAAACGCATGGTCAAAATTCAAAGCCGTATAATTGTGGGCTGCTTTCAGCAGCCCAATTAAGTAGGAATTTACTTCACTTTTATGCACACTTTTTAGGGTCATGTTATTATATCGTATGTGAGTTCAGCTTTTTATACGTAAGTTGGTCATTGTACTACGACTCACTCGGCCATAGTACTATAACTGGGGGTCATAGTACTATATAGTAAATCGACCTCGGTCGATCAACTACGGGATAACTTTGTTATATGAGGGGTCAGATTTTTATATGAATGGGGGTCATAGTACTACGACTCTCCCAGTTATAGTATTTTGACCGGGGGTCATAGTACTATATAGTAGTGATGTTACAGGTTAACCAATTAACCGGTTAACCGTTTCTGATCCGGTTATCCGGTTACGATTTTGCAAATAGATTAACCGCTTGGGCATATTGAAAGCAGGTTGCATTTTCAAAATAAATACATAATGTGATGCCCCTCTCATAATAAGTAAGTGTCGCATTGGTCCATTACCCTCTTCCAATCAGGCCAATCAACACGTTCTCATTAAACAGCGGGGCCAAGGGCCCCGGACATTTTGTCCCCAACTAAATTTTGCCAGGGTGGACCTTTTTCTCCCCCATGGTTTTGCAAGGGTAGACATTTTGTCCCTCGTGCTTTTGCAAGGGTGTACATTATGTCTACTGTGTTTTTTAAGGGTGGACAGTTTGCCCTTCATCATTTTTTAACTTAATTTTGGACAAAATACCCTCCATAAATCTAGCTTAACCCCTTTACTCCACGGACAAAATAGCCCTCACTTAATTGTCCTAAGTGTTACATACAACCCCTGAAATGACACACGTTTTGCAAACAGAGAAGATCCAGATCAGACGGCTCATTTTTTCTAAAATAAATATTCATGGAGTAAAGGGTTAAGTCATATTTATGGAGGGTATTGTGTCCAACATTTAGTGAGGGGCAAACAAGTTTTGCAAACAGAGAAGACCCAGATTAGACGGCTCATTATTTCTAAAATAGATAAAGGGTTAAGCCATTTGATCAGGGTATACTGTGTTTGCAATGTCGTTAAAAGCTGATGTATGGAGTAAAGGGTTAAGGGTTAAGAGAATATTTATACGTAAACATATATATAGCATCTCTTCGCTTTTTAAACTGTTTGATTAACTAGGGTATCATACGTATCGCATAATCGTTTAACATTACAACAGCAAGGAGCGTACGGTGTTAAATCAGCGCTTAACCAACTAGTTGCACATGTTTGGCAAAGTTTCATACATTATGTAACCAGATGAAACAATGCCAGCGCGGTGTCTTAGCAGGTTCCAAACCATTTGCAACCCGATCAACAGTTGCTGAGAAAGTTACAAATGTCGGATTAAGCGTAAGTATGGGACGGAAACATATTGAAGCAGCTGTCACAGTGTCGCCATTGGAGAAGTTTCGCTGCATATTTTTCTTATTGCTTGTAACCCGAGTTGCCATAATGTGCATGCATTTATCTCATATTACAGGCTTCGTAAAGGATAGCATTGTGGTAAATATTAATGTCTGTATATTATCCTTTTATCATGACATCCAATGTCATGTTGTGAATAGAAAGTAATATTCAATCACAATGGACTGGAGACGACGACGATAACAAACGCAATTTAATACACCGGTGCACCTGTTCTCTTTGTAGAACGCAAACATTCATTCAAATTATTCAGTTACTGAAGGCGAAAGATGGATGTTAAAAACCATATACCAACATTTTCATCATGGCTTTAAAACTTGGGTTTTCCCAACGTGAGCTTTAATGCATATTAGAGGGTAGTGTAATACGAAGCATGCAGGCCACAGTTTGTCTCTTGTTTCACTTTAGCTAGTGATCTACACTGTTTTCAAAGCATACGCACTTAACTCGTTCAGTCCCACATTCTGACTGTTCGTCCAAATCAGATGTTTGAAACTGACATCCACGGGTTCAACGTCCTGTCTTGGCCCTGATCAAATCACTCAACCAGGAGCCTTCAGATCTTGGTCAATACTGTTTGCATATGTACAAGCTATAGGATCAGATCTTGGTCAATACTGTTTCCATATGTCTCAGTTATGGCATCAGATCTTGGTCAATACTGTTTGCATATTTTTCTTTACATGTGTTTACAAGTTCTAATTATCGAAGTGTATCAGATTTCGGTTTGGTATAAAACACTGCCAGCTTACAAAGAACATATTCGGTCTGACAGCACGTCGGAACTAAATAGATCATCAATATACATTTATATCACTTCATTCACTTTAATACTAAAAAAAACAAATTGTCCGCAAACTCTCTGGAATGAAATATCCATATTGAACTCCTCTATAAAAATCAATGCAAAAAGCAAGAGCATGACGATGGTGAAATTTTACCGGAACCAAATTTGCCTAGGAAGTAGACACCGACTTTTTCAAACAACATCTAATTGGCGTTTGATGAATACACGTTGACAAGTTTTCATTGAATAAACAACAAAGAATAACACGTTGTGTTGTAAAGTTTTTCATTTAACAAAGGGAAGAAACCCAAAGTCACGATACAATGATAGTTGTAACCCAATTTTTGACAATGGCTCTTCAATTATTGTTGATGGGTGGGGTAATACTTCCAATTTGCCTGTGCAGCGTCTCATCCGGTTAATCGTTCGGTTACTGCTTGCGATTAACCGGTTACGATTTCTGTAACCTGTAACATTACTACTATATAGTTAATCGAACCCTGGTCGATCTACTACGGGGGTCACTTTTCCTCATTACACCGACAATCACCGTAAGACATGGGTATAATACAACACGCACTTTTCGGAAAGTACGAACTATGCCGACAGATGATCACACGAAAAACTAAGGTTAAAATTAAATATAAATACGTGAAATATAATTGACCAATGACCATTCGGAATTCAATCAATCACGCGCGTCTTGCCCGGTAGCTACAAATAACACGGGGAACCGTTATCAGCCTCAAAATACACACCGCCGGATATGGCAATAGAACATCACATCCAAACTGATTATAAATATAGGAAAATGAAGAAAACGGCATGTGTGTAGACTCAGATCAGTAACTATTAGATCTTGATTATTAGTACTGCATAATAGGCCTACGTGTAAATGAAAAGCGGGTTGAGGTTTTGTAAACAGTGTTGTCCCAGATTACCATGCGCTTCTCCAACATGGCGTCTGATCAGTATCTACAGTGATTGCAGGATCTTGGAAATAATTAAAAGTACTCAAATGAGTCATGCAGGAAACACCCCATACAGAACAAACAGCCGCTCTAACAGCAACACAAGGAAACAGCAAATGTACATAACTATAAAAACATCAAGAGACGCAAAAAAAAAATTATAATATCAAACAGTGTGAATTTATTCTAGGACATTTGCTTCCCCCGTACACTTGCCCCCGGACCGTTTTATTGTATATCATATCTATTGCTTATCCTTCATTGACTGGGTAAATTAATCATGTGGTTCCTACCGGTTAGTGATTTTATATTTATTGTATATCATATTCATTGTATATCTATTGTTTATCATTTATTGACTGGGTAGATTAATCATGTGGTTCCTGCCGGTTAGTCAGTTTATATTTATTGTGTATCATATTTATTGTAAATCTATTGCATATCATTCATTGACTAGGTAGATTAACCATGTGGTTCCTACCGGTTAGTGATTTTATATTCATTGTTTATTTATTGTATATATTTCATTGACTTGGTAGATAATCATGTGGTTCCTACCGGTTAGTGGTTTTATATTTATTGTATATCTATTGCATATCCTTCATTGACTGGATGGACGATCGTGCGGTTCCTTCCGGTTGATGATTTCATATATATTGTATATCTTTTGTTTATCCTACATTGACCGGATGGACGATCATGCGGTTCCTTCCGGCTAGTGATTTTATACTTATTGTATATCTATTGTAAATATTTCATTGTATGGATTATAATCGTGCGTTTCGTTCCGTTTATTGATTTCATCAATGTGCATGATAATAATATTAATACTAATAATAAATTGCTCCACTATTTGAGCATGGGCGGACATTTGCCCCCGTTGTGTTTTGGCTTGGGTGGACATTTGCTCCCCCGGACCTTTGCCCCCCTCCCCCTATTTGAACTTGGGCAGACATTTGCTCCCCTGGTGTTTTAGCTTGGGTGGACATTTATCCCCAGGGGGTATTGCCAGCACATGTATTATGTAAAAGTACAAAAATGAGTCATGCAGGAAACACCACATACAGAACAAACACTCGCCCGAACAGCAACACAAGGAAACAGCAAATGTACATGGGTAGAAAAAACAACAAGAGACGCACAAAGACAAAACAAACATACAATAGGAGGAAGATGGAAGTACCGCCTTGGAACGGTCAGTAACTCGATCTCAGAAATTCCAGAGAACTTCCATCGAGGTTCATTAGAAATTGCTCAAATACAGAAATGTAGCTATTTTAAATAATTGCTTAGTTCTAAATAATGTAAATTACATTGTGTTGTTAAATCCGTAATTTTAGATTCAAATAACGAACATATGTATATTACCTCCAGATCCAGATCTTGTTTTATTTATTGTGGAACATTGTGTCGGATGAATCAAAATCAAAGTTTTCAAACAAATATTTATCATAAAAACTAAGCCGACATTTGACAGCAAATGAATTGCGTAAGTATAGAATTATGTCTCCCCCATTTATGGGGAGACATATTGTTTTCGCCAGAGTTGTCTGTCTGTTCGTCTGTCCGTCCGTCCGTCCGTCTGTCTGTCCGTCCGTCCGTCCGTCTGTCTGTCTGTCCGTCACAAACTTGTGTCAAGTGTATCTCTGAAATCAGTTGGGCTAGAGTCACCAAACTTCACAGGAATGTTCATCAGCATGAGTTGGGAGCACCTGGAGTTTTTGAATTGTCTCCCCCTGATACATTTGGAGTTATTGCCCCTGATTTCTTAAAATTATAAACAACTTTGTTTCGTGCGTATCTCTGAAACCGCTAGTACTGGAGTCACCAAACTTCAAAGGAATGTTCAACAGCATGAGTTGATGCGCACCTATGTATTTTGAATTGTCTCCCCCTGATAATTCTTGAGTTATTGACCCTGATATAAACACTTAAATTTATACAAACTTTGTGTCGCGCGTATCTCTAAAACCAGTAGGGCTAGAGTCACTAAACTTCACAGGAATGTTGACCAGCATGTGTTGTTGTGTACCCGGTTTTTTGAATTGTCTCCCCCTGATAGTGTTGGAGTTATTGCCCCTAATGACTTAAAATTAGACCCTGATAAGTTTGGAGTTACAGACATTACACTTTTGTATTGGAAAGAGAATGGGAGGGGGAGACATCTGTTTTTGTGACAAAAACAAACCTCTAGTTTTTAACTGCCTTTAGGCTAGTCAAGCCCCTTATCCAATTAACACTTGCAGTGCTAAAACAACATAATGGCTGACACAATTTTCAATAAGTGAAAGGTCACGTTCTGTTGCATACACCTTTAGCCTGGCATATATCTGACTCGCTATAATCCTGGGGAATTATGTTTTTATGACTTATTTCCTGTTCAGTGTCCTGAGGTATTTGAACGCATCAAATCATTGCAAAAAGACAAATAGAGATCTAGATTTACCTCGTTTGTAAAGGCTTGGGAAACCCCATGCATGATTAGTCGCTATTTGAATATAAGTTTTATATATAAACACTTTGTATTTTTAAATGCCCAACTTCCTATAAAATGTTTTAGGGATGCTAATGATGCAAACATTGAATAATAATGACAAAAGATCCGTC
Organism: Azorinus chamasolen; assembly: GCA_963576725.1. Lineage (NCBI taxonomy): Eukaryota > Metazoa > Mollusca > Bivalvia > Cardiida > Solecurtidae > Azorinus > Azorinus chamasolen. Next base: position 37,150,696 of record OY755252.1, on the reverse strand, counting down.
CTGCAGAAAATTAGCAGGGTGCAAATGTCCGCCAAAGCTAAACCGCTAGAGCGGGATGTCCGCCCAAGTCTAATAGGGGTATATGTCAGGGAGGGGGGGCGCCCATTCTCAGATAGGGGGGCAAAGGTCCGGGGGCAAATGTCCGTAAACCGTGTGAATCAGATGCTGCTTGTGAGATGCAGTTAAACTGAGTCTTCACTGTTTGAAATGCAACAAATCCTCTATTTCTTGGAGCCCGGCTCAAATGCATGATGAAACTGAAAATGTTTCAAAGAAGCAAAATAGAATGTCTTGATAATGAAACAGTTTTATTCATTGAATTCATTGAACATGCAGATAAAAATTGGTTTCCGTTTATTTTTTCAGGTGGCGGTATTCACTGAGGACCCAGACCAAAACCTGCTTGACGGTTTTCGATACATCAGATCCGAATCAGATACTGAATATCCGAATCAGATACCGAGTTACTCAGCATGTGATCAGGATCGATGTTTCAATCCAGATCAAGAACCATATTATTCGGCATCTTATCTTATACAATACATAGATCCAATCAGACACCGACTTATTCAGAATCTGATGTAGATAACATATCTGGATCCAAGTCCAATGCCGAGTTACTCTGTATCTTATCTAAATCAATGTTTGGATCTAGATTCAGATAAGATACATATATACTCAGCTTCTGATCTGGATCTAACCTTAATGACTGAAATGAGTCGCTCAGCATCTGGTGTGGATCCAAACGTTGATCTCGATCCAGTACTGAGTTAATCATTGCATGATATTGGTCCACGCTGAATGAATGAATACATTAATTACTCAGCGTCTGATTTGGATCAAACTGTTTGGAAACGTTATTGTTTTGAATAGCAGGTGATAGGTGTCTATCCTGAAAATATTTCACAGAGACTTTAATAATAATTATAATAACATTCTGAAAATATATTGACTTGCCTCGTTTTTACCCAATGTATTATATTTATATACATACTTCAAACTAAAAACTTTTTTTGCACACTATAATGCTGATGCGAAGTAAAATGCAATCATAAGGGACAGAAAAGGGCATGTGTCAGATTGAAACTAATTTTCGAATATTTCCAATAAATTGTACTGGTGTGTACCACTTACTACATAGATATTAGTTACTTATTATCAGATAAGGCTTACCTATATCGTTGTCAGATAAGGGTTTGATGGTTTGTCTATTGGGAGTGCTCACATTGGGCACCTAGGTAGGCAAAATGGCTATTTTTTGGGTATCTAAACAGTACCGCTTGGCATTTTAAGGGTTGCAACTTCACATATTAGGTGATAAGGGCACTTTAAATGTGCCAAAATGTAAACATAAATTACCGTGGTACACATTTTCGTGAACAGAAGGCTTACAAGTGCTCACAGTGGGCACCAAGTGGCCACTAAGGGAGACAAAATGGCTATTTTATGGGTATCTGAACAATACCGTTTGGAATGTTAAGGGCTGCAACTTGACACATTTGGTGACAACGTATACTTGAAATGTAATCACATCGAAAGATAAAGAACCGTGGTACACATTTATGTGATCAGATGGCCTACACGAGCTAAGATTGGGCACCTATAGGTCACCTAGGTGGGCAAAATGGCTACTTTATGGGTATCTGAACAGTACCGATTGGCAAGTTAAGGGTCGCAATTTGACACATTTGGTGACAAAGTACTTTTGAATGTACTAAAATGTAAACAGAAAGTAATGTCGTACACGTTTACGTGAACAGAAGGCTTACAAGGGCTGACATTGGGTACCTATAGGCCATCTAGGTAGACAAAGTGCACTTAAAATGTACCAAAATGTACACATAAAGTACCGTGATACACATTTACGTGAACAGAAGGCCTACATGTGTCACAGCGGGCACCTATATGTCATCTAGATAGACATGGCGGCTTCTCTACGGGTTTCTGCAGACTACCGCTTTGGCATGTTAAGGGCTGCAACTTGACATATTTGAGGAAAAGGTGCACTTTAAATGTACCAAAATGTAAACATGAAGTACCGTGGTTCACATTTACGTAAAGAGAAGACATACAAGTGCTCACACTGGGCACCTATCGGTTACCTAGGTAGGCAAAATTGCTATTTTATGGGATTCTGAACAGTACCGCTTGGCAAGTTAAGAGCTGCAACTTGACACATTTGGTGACAAAGTACACTTGAAATTTACCAAAATGAAAACATAAAGTACTTTGATACACGTTTATAAGGGTACACATTGGACACCTGTATGCCACCTAGGTAGACATAACGGCTTCTATACTGGTTTCTGCAAAGTACCGCTTTGGAATGTTAAGGGCTATAAATTGACACATTTGGTGAAAAAGTGCACTTGAAATGTACCAAACTGTACAGAAAAATTACCATGAACAAAAGGCCTACACGTGCCTAATTCGGGTATCTCAACATCACCGCTTGGCATGTTCAGTGCTGCACATTGACATATTTTGTGACAAAGTACGCTTGAAATGTACTAATATGTGAACATAAAGAACCGTGGTACACATTAACGTGACCAGAAGGCCTCGAAGTGCTCCCATTGGGCACCTATACGCCACCTATGTAGGCAAAATGGGTATTTCATCGGTATCTTAACAGTACCGCTAGGCATGTTAAGGACGGCAACTTGGAATATTTGGTGACAAAGTGCACTTGAAATGTACCAAAATGTACACATAAAGTACCGTGGTTCATATTTGCGTGAACAGAAGGCCTACAAGTGCTCACATTTGACACCAATGGGCCACCTAGGTAGACATAACGACTTCTAGATGGGTTTCTTCAAAGTACCGCTTTGGCATGTTAAGGGCTGCAACCTGACACATTTGGTGAACAAGTGCATATGAACTGTGCCAAAATATATACATAAAGTACCATGGTAAACGTTAACCAAAGTACTTTTGAATGTACTAAAATGTAAACATAACGTAATGTGGTACTCGTTTACGTGAACGGACGGCCTACAAGTGCTCACGTTGGGCACCTATAGACCACATAGTCAAAATGGATATGTTATTGGTATCTAAACAGTACCGCTTGGCATGTTAACCCTTGAACTCATATGCTATTTTTATATACAATCTCTTTGTATAAATCTACCGAAAAGGAGCATTAACTGAAGAAAAGGAATATTTTAGAATTTTGTTGTTTAAAACCATTGTGATAAATGGAGCGTTTGCTCCTATAGGAGAAAATACTCTGTTTATCACAATGGTTTCACAAAGTGACTTTTTCAGGGTCGTCAATAGTCGTCAATATGAGGGAATAGTTACTGCAACAAGGTATTTCTCATCCAGATTTCTATATGGATGTTATCTACAAACTTCGTGGAGTCATTGGATACATTTTTGACGGACTTACACAGTTGTTATGCTATGATTTACATTTTGTACTGTGATTGCCGTCGTCTATATTGTGGGGAATTCCGGCGGGGATACTTTTATTTACAATGTTTGTTTAGCTAGGGTGACTTTGAGATAAGTGTGAGGTTAGGACGTCCGTAAACCGGTTAAAATCCCTAGCGGTGATTTTGCTACCGACCGTGCTACTGACCGTCACCCTTACTTTTGTTTGTCTCTGGTGCTTGTGTATTTCTTGGTGTATTCTGTGTTCTTCTCGTGTGTTTGCGTGTGTTTGGTTGTGTGTGTGTGTGTGTGTGTGTGTGTGACATTCTGTCTATTGATGTGTTGGTAGTGATTGCGTCTTGTATGTGACTATCTACTGTATGTGTGTGTATGTGTATTGCTATATAATTTGTTTTCTGTCGGTGTTTTTTTTGATGGTGGCGTTTTGTTTGTGGCTTTTCCTGCTTGACTTTACTACTTTTCATTAATCCTTTACCTTACACGCGCGAGAAGTCGCAACTTTGCTTATCATCTTATATAGGCGATATACCGCCACTTTCCGCGGGTCTATCTATTACCGTATATTAGCGGGTTTTAGCGTGGCCAATAGGATCCTGTTATATCTCATTTTTCCTACATCCAGATGCCTACACATTTAAAGTGTGTTTATATATCTTGTGAAATACCAAATCTAATATTAGTGTTTCTACATAAAAATATTGCATTAAAACGAGGCTGAAGCCGAGTGGTATTTTCTTTTAATATGACCGACAATCACCGTAAGACATGGGTATAATACAATACGCACAATATTCGGAACGTACAAACTATACACGAAAAACAAAGGTCAAACTATAAATATAAATATGCTAAATATTATTGACCAATGACCATTCGAAAGTTCATAAATTACGGGAGACATTTCCGGGAGCTGCAAATAACATCGGGGAAACTGTAATCAGCTGGATATGGCCAATATGGGGCAATTAAACATCAAAATAATTATAGCTTGATTAGGAGACAGAGAGAAATATCAACATAATAGAGGGAAAGGTAGAAAAGTTAAGCAGGCAAAGCCACATACAAGACGCAACCACCACCAAAACATCGATAGATAGCATGACACACATACAACTACACATCCAAACGCACATTCGCAAGATGATCACAGAAAACACCAACAAACACACAATGACTAGAGATAATTAATTATACCACATATGAACAAAAACACAAGAACAAAGACACAAGACAAACAAAAGCAAGGGTGAAAAAGAGAGTACCGCCTTGGCCAACCAGTATCAGAAACACCACTGGGGTGTAAACCGGTTTACGGACGTCCTAATCTCACACTTCTCTCAAAGTCACCATAGCTTTACAGATAGTGTAAATAAAGGTATCCCCGCCGGACTTACCCACAACATAGACGACGGTGAACACAGGATAACATGTAAAACATAGCATAATAACTGTGACAATCCGTCAAATATGTACTCAATGACTTTGCTGAAGTCAGAGCACCTGCAGGTAAGCCGTTAAGGGAATGACAGGGAAAAAGTAATACATGAGTCTGGTAAGCTCATCCTGTATCCAAGTTTAAGAGTATACCATCATAGAGTACTACCCTCGGCCTGTCATCGCGCAAGCAAATGAGTTTGGTAATCTCATCCCGTATCTGAGTTTAAGAGTACACCATCATGGAGTACTACCTTCGGCTTGTCATCGCGTGCGCAAAGAGAAAAGCGTAGCTCTCGACTGTGAAACGGCCGATAACCAAACATGCAGTGCTTTGCAATATGATGGGATCATAACATTTCTTCTTAAATGCTTTTAATGTTTTTTATAAACAAATCATGAAAATGGATATGACCCCGAACTTTCCTAAGTTTGTAGATAACATCCACATAAAAGTCTGGTTCAGAAATGCCTTGTTGCAGTAACGTCCGTAGGTTGCAATTATATTTACTAATGAGTGGTGAATTTCGATAATAAAATTTAAAAAACGTTTTCCGAAATTTGTGATATCTGTGACCTTGCTTAAGAAGTTTATCAGTTATAACTAAATTACGACTGTTAAAATATTCAAGCAAAGAACAGGCTCGGGCAAACCGAATAAGTTGAGAAATATAAACCCCATCAGATAGAACGGATCACATCTCCATCTAGGAAAGTATAATTAACAATTGTAAAATTAAAATCTTCTCTTTTATCGTTTATTTTGGACGAAACTTTATCATTAGTAATTGAAAGATTCGAAACTATAATGTTAGATTGATTCGCTTTGTTTAAAGACATCTCTTTTAAGTAAATTAAAGAAATCGTTGTTTCAAAATAAGGATTATCTAAATACCTTGAAGTCACATCCCTTCAGAATGTATATCTTCACAACAGCAGGTGTTAAGTGCTTGTGTGGCGGCCGTAAAATGTCGCCCCGTACTTCATTCTCAGTGTTGTTATACCTTCTGATCCTTCGAGATCATTAATTTCAGTACTTCTTGTTCTGAAAATTGAATACCGCTTAAGCCGTTGCTAGGGGGCGTGAGCTGTGCTGCACTTTCAATTATTGTTCATGAACAGACTCAATAAAACCGAGTCTGCAATTTTCCATTTTTGTGTTGCAATTTTTGCTCTCGGGGGATCACCTCCCTTCAGAATTTTATTAAAAGCATTAAAAATATCGGTCTGTGTATCAGACATCTATTGTTTCGCTCCCGAACTCGAATACTCTCCGTTGGCTGCCAAGTTTGTTCGCTACGTCTGAACCAGAGCCAACTGGACACCCTGTTTGCAGCTTTTCCAATTATGTGGACGGCAGTTCTACGCTGTCTGCCTTTGATGCCAAACGCTCCCATCATTTTCCACACTGACTGCGATGGAAAGTCTCTACTCCCAATTTATACTGGGAAGACCCATGCTTTCCAGCCTTTGTCCCTGCAGCTGTTTGCCAGGCCCAGGTATTTTGCTCAAAAGCTTCTTCAACTAGTTTTGGAACTTTGGACCAGATGACATTGTCTGGTCAAAGAATTGTGCAGGTTTTTTCCTCCGGGAATATCAGTTTCTTCCTTAGGTCAACCCCTCATAGCCCAGTTCTTTGATTCATGCAGAATCCCGGTGACTGTCGGGTGTGAAGGCATCTGAAGTTTCGTTGAACTTCCAAAAAGTCCGATGTAAGTGAACGATGGTGGAAGGCCTAGCCATCTCCGGTGTTTGCTAATCCAATTTCTCAACAGTGCTGATAGGGATCTCATTAACCATCAAAGGCGATACAAGTCTCTTCAGGTGGCCGTGTTGGTATATCCAAGCTTTAAACTTCCCGCTAAGTTGTGACTTGTCTATTCTCCTAAGGCACTCTTGCACTTGCTGCCGTAGCTGTTCTTGACTGTTCCCGTCTGTTAATGTGGAATTAAACCATTTGGGCCAAGCAATTAACCGGTTGACATTTAAGTGATGGGTTCTTTTCACACTGAATGGTTAACTTGAATTTGTCCCTTTCTTGATAACTAAGCACCCAGGCTTCCCTGATTTGAATTGCATTCTGGCCCATGATACAGTTTCGTCTAATGCTTTGAGTGTACATATTGCTTGCATGTGTGTCTCTGTGGTGACAGTCATGTAATCCATGAAAACCCTTTTGGATGGTAGGCGAATTCCTGTGCTTGTCTTCGGGCCTCTTTTTTCCCTCTCCACTGCCTTGCTGATCATGGCCATGCCCATGATGAACAGTATAGGAGAGATGGTACAACCTGTAAAAATTTCTTTCTGGACCTTTTTCGCCAGTCTTGAAGTGAAAATTATTAGACGAGGATTCCCGATTGAACACCGGAATCTCAACCAACGTCTCATATTCCAGATACATCTGCCGACTAATTCTTTACAAAAACATAATGACACCCTGAATGTTTATTTGAGTAATGTGTCATCTGCCATATGAACAAAGGAGTATATTCCGTGGCAGACATAGTCCATAAGGAAACAGAACAGACCCAGATCAGAGGATTCCAGAAGGAACCGATAGACCTTGCAAATGCTTCAAAACCTGTCTCGTTCAGGTAAAAGGTTAAGCGAAGACTGGATGATTCAAAATGTAGTCATATCACCACCAGCCTTAACCAGTCTCTTCAAAGAAATGCAGTGAGAATAGACTGTCATCTGCTCAGGTACTGCCCTATGTGCTTATGAAATAATATAGACCTCTTCTTTAAGCTTCCTACGTTATAAACCATTCCCTTTATTAAAATGTCATTATGAAAACTAAGCTGACTCATATTAATGCAGCCGTTCTTATTAAATGTTCATATGGTATAGCGACAAACACGCAATAAATATGTTTTACTGTATTACGAACCAGTCTTATTGTCGTTTGATCGATGTTTCAACACAATTTCTGTTGCCAATGCGACTATTTGAAAACTAATTCGTGTAACAAACAGAGGACTTCTAATCATTTTCCCTGTTCGTTGTTTTTATGCAACGAGTTTATGATAATGATATATCAAGAGCTTTAGCAACAACTATGATTATAACCCTTAAAAAGCCATAAAAAGAGAACCTGGCTATACCTGACGGTTTTTCGGTCATTGTTTACAGCATATTACAGCCGGATTCAAACCGCACATTTGATAAAACAAGTGCATTTCTGCGATTTACGACACTCTGTTTCGGCATTCCCATACAGCATAGTATGTGATAAAAGAAATCATGGCACCATGAATATTTGCTAGTTGAGGTTGTATAAAGAAAGCCTTTCAAAGATTTGATTGGATTTTGACAAAAACTGTAGCATCTTATCTGAATTATGTCAAATGCAAACGGAACATAGAGTGATCAGATGGCTCTTTTACTATGTTTGCAAATTCGTTTATATGAAGGAAAGGGCTAAAGCTTAATATAAACAACTGAGATTCAAACGTGGCGTTAACATAACAAATGTGCGGCGGTGTCTATGGGAATTAAGATGCTAAACTTATTTTAAAATGAGTTAACTGTGACCATTGATACAAGTGTGAGAAATTATGTATAAATATAAAATGCAGATAAGTGTGACATTGTAAACAGATTACCCGGGGGTCCAGAAAGGGTTACCGTGCACCCCCCGTCTGACTTTTTTCATTGGTACAAGGGTGTTTGGTAGGGTCTGCTGAATGGAAATAAAAATTGTACCCATAAAAAACTCATTCCTATGGCTTTTTCTACCGTTTCCATGGCAACCGGAGGTCTGGACAACGACGGTGGGTAAAGGTTATAATGTAGTATATCTATGCTATTCGGGGCACTAAGAGTTTGAAACTGGTGTCAAACTAAAGGTAAGACACTGGTCTTTAATTACAAATATGATTTTGTTAATTACCTCATTTGCATAATCATGCATATTAATGAGAAACCCGACAAATGAAGGAAAACAGACTAGAATATGGTGAAAACTAGATCTGAAATCACATGTGATGGCTCAATTACACCCAAATATGCTTTTATACATAAAACATCCTCAATGAAAGTATTATTTAAAACAAAATATTGTCGTTATGACTAATTTGCATTTGTATTGCATTTTTGCGTATCCATAGCAGAGGTACGTCCGGGTAGCATAAGCGCATAGAGAAGATATCATTATATCTCAAGGCCTTCGAGAGATGGTAGCTAACAGTATCAACTGCGACAAGACATTTCTCAACCAGAATTTTATGGGGATGTTATCTACAAACTCAGGAAAATTCGGGGTCATATCCATTTTCATGATTTGTTTATAAAACGCATTAAAACATATAAAAAGAAAGGTTATGATCCTATTATATTGCAACACACTGCATGTTTGGTTATCGACCCTTTTACAGTCGGTAGCTACGCTTCCCTCTTTCCTTGTGCGATGACAGGCCGAGGGTATTACTCTATGATGGTATACTCTTAAACTTGGATACAGGAGGAGCTTACCAGACTCATGTATTACTTTTTCCCTGTCGTGCCCTTAACGGCTTACCTGCAGGTGCTCTGACTTCAGCAAAGTCATTGAGTACATATTTGACGGTTTGTCACAGTTATTATGCTATGTTTTACATTGTGTCCTGTGTTCACCGTCGTCTATGTTGTGGGTAAGTCCAGTGAGGATACCTTTATTTACAATATTTGTAAAGCTATGGTGACTTTGAGAGAAGTGTGAGGTTAGGACGTCCGCAAACCGGTTTAAACCCCCAGTGGTGTTTTTGCTGCTGACCGTGCCAATGCGGTACTCTCATTGTCACCCTTCCTTTTGTTTGCCTTGCGTCTTTGTGCTTGTGATTTGTACATGTTGTGGAACGTTTGTCCCTGTTTCTTGTGTGTCTTTTGGTGTTTTCTGTGTTAATTTCGTGTGTGTGTGTGTGTGTGTACGTTTGGGTGTGTGGTTGTGTGTGTGTGTGTCATGCTGTCTATCGGTGTTTTGGTGGTGGTTGCGTTTTCCATGTGGCTCTGCCTGCTTGACTTTACTACTTTTCCATTGTTACAAAGCATAAAATAAATACACTGGTATTTGAATTAAAATGTATTGTAGTTAATAAGTTCATTAGCATATTCATGAATATTAATGAGAATGCCCTAAAATTAGAGAAAAAGACAGGGAAATTGTGAAAACCAGATCTGAAATCACCTGTAATGCTCCAAATGAATGGAGATAAATGTACAGTCGGCTGAGCGGTCATTCGGACTGAAAGTAGACTATAACTAGGTACTTTACTTTTTTTATATGTTCTTATACATAAAACCATCTCATTGAGAGTAATCTAGCTGATGCTATGCAAAAACGTGTCTCTATGGGTCATCTGCATTATATCAAGTTTTAGAGTTTCCATAGCAAATGTACGTCTGGACAGCATCAATGCATAGAGAAGGTAAAAACGTTATATCACAGGGCATCGGGCAGCTGGGAGCTAACATTTTCAAAATGTTACAAAATATAATTTTAAGAAATATATTTTAGAATATCATAGTTTTAATCAGTTAATTAGCATATTCATGAATATTAATGCTTAAATCAAACAGAAAGAAGGTACTGATGTAATATTGGACACAATCTTAAACAAAAAAACCATCGCAATGTTGTATACAATCGTTGTATTGAATATAGATGTAATACATTGTATATATTAAAATGGAAATATAAACACGTCGTTGTGATATTGGATTCATATCTGACATTGGGTACATACAAACGTGCGAATGAATAAAAGTGTTTCATTCGCGCACATGGGACACCATAATGTAATCGTGACTTTTTAATCCAGAGGTCCAGATAAGATGCGTAATTGGAAATATTTTCAAGTATAACTTCTTTATTTCTCCAGTAAACCCTATGTTGTGACCACTTTTTAGAATCGTCCCGAAGAGAAATGACGAATTTAATATTTGAGTTGTCTGTAGATCTTTTAATCATTTGCACAGTTGACACTAACCCTTATGCTAAACGCGACCTGACTCACATTTGCAAACAGTTTGGACCCATCGTATCCAGGCGTCTTCTCCGGGACACTCTGTCAACAGTACTCAAACGCCTGTTCGAACCAGAAATGAATCCAACATACAGCAGATAAGAGTTGTTGCAGTCATAAGATAAAGGTATGGTATACTAATAGCTAGTATATGAACTTTTCATGGGGCAGGAATGATACTTACTGGGTTCATATGTCAATGTGCAGTGGAACTTGTTACTTGTTGGTACATGTACAACTTTGGGAAAAACATAATATAGCTTTCCTTTAAGCAGTATACACAAACCGACCTTTCACCGCTTAATTTTCAGAGTACAATAACCTATCAGTTGTTAACTAATGAGTCGGGATATGCTTGAATGACAGATTTATTCATTCTCAATCGAAAAATTACCATACACTACTAATTTAAATCGACTCAATAAGATCAGGCTAATGTGTAGCTACAGCATTGTGTTTGGTAGCGAATCTAACAAAATATTGTAGCGAAAGTTTTGATCATTGTACCTGAACCTTCATTGGATATATGTCAGTTGCTCAGTTTAAGTATCATTATCCGCTTCCGGTCTGGTCAACATTCATTGCTAATAACAGAACACTTTCAGACACTTTGTTTATATCAGGAACAAGTGCGATCTGGCCGTTGTTTGTCTTTGATATACATGCACGTGCCTGTCTTCGAAAAACCTCTAGTAAGTATGCAGACATTCTTTCTTTCCTCACTCTGCCGAGAAGAACTATGATGATTGGTTTCTGCTGTGCACATGCTTCATTTACCTCCCCTATACAATATTGGCTATCACAAAATGCGTCCGATACTACAGCGATAAATACGCTCGATAGCTGAACTACCCGATACATTTCTTCATGAATCGTAAACCCTGGTCTGAAATCGTATCCAGTTGCAACAGTTGATCTGTTAGTATCCAGTATCTCTTTCAACGTGTCATCTAAAGGAGTAAGTAACATATGCCTTACGGTGTCTTCATCATGACTAGCATAAGCCACAAAGCATACGTGATTTTGCCCTAATAATCCTAACAGGTATGCTCTTTTATAATCATCTTTAGCACGTATCATTCTGTGTCGTCTTCTCGATTTTCTACATGCACAAAACACTGCAATTATAAGTACACACAACGTCACTGATCCTGATATTGATATCCCAATTATCAAACTTCTCTTACACAGATATGTACATTTTTCGACAGCGTTTTTGGTAATTGCAATTTCTGAGCTCCCATATTGACATTTATACGAAGCCTCCAGCGCATGCTTATTCATTGAACTATATTGATACACCCACCTAATAAACCCGAGACTATCGCATGTGCATTGCAATGGATTACTTTGAAGCATAATTTTAAAATCCCTGCCACTTGGCCTTTTCATCATCTCCTGAACAAAGTTATCCAGACGGACAAGTTCCATTTCTTCGATCAAATGAATAGCATTCCGTCTTATATCGAGTTTTCGCAATGATTTGAGAGTTGTCAGGTTAAAGCCTACTGTGGAAAGTTTGTTGTCAGCAAGATTTAATTCCTCTAGCCTTACGTTATACATGAACATATTCACTGGTATAGTTGATAAATAATTCTGATCTATATGAACCACTACACTATTACTTAATTTCGACAGCAAAGATTGAAAGTCTGCAGATTGTTCCATGAAACATAATCTGTTTTTCGACAGATTTATAGATTTTAGATATGCAGTACTTGAAATAATAAAGTCGGGAGATATATACTCAATTTCATTTTCTGACAAATCTATAAGTTCAAGTAAATTATTCTTATTCAAGATGATGCTGGATTCTAACCGTCGTAATCTGTTCCCTCTTAAAGACAGATTTCTAAGAAACACCGTTTCTTCAGTTAAATTAAATGACAACGAAATCACACTGTCTGTATGTGTCAAGTGGTTAGCGTAGAAATATTCAACTTTTAAAGCTAAAAATGGTAAAAAGATTGACTTTGGATTGTCCGACCTCTGTAAACGATAGGGCGTCGAGGACCCACTTATGTCTAACACTTCCAACAAAGGCTTGTTGTCCGACATACTCAAATATGGTGGTAAGAATATATCTATTGGTATCAATTCGGATCCGCTCACGTTAAGAACATCGAGCTGATCTATTAGAGCCATCATAGACGTAGTTTCTGATAAAATAAAACAGTTGCTTATGTTTAGGTTAGACAAAGGTCTATCCAATAGCTTCTTTACATACTGTTTAGTAAGTGTCACAATAGGCTTAGCATTAAAGGTTCCAGGATTGAAAACCAACTCAGTTAGGTATCGCAAAACGCCAGTTTGAGTGACAGCCTTCAGCATCATGTTTCTGTTCACACCACTCATTTCCAGCAGACTTACTTTAGTCACTTTAGGTGTCATGGTAAAAGCCTTTGTCGCAATCTGCACTAAATGTGGAAATGCAAAGGACAAATCTGTGACATTATTCAAACCTTCAAGGTCATTATCACCAATCATACTCATAATAGGTGCATACATCTGCAATGTTTCTACATGTTCCCATCCATGTCCTGTGAATGCGCTCATATGTTCCCCCGGATGCATAGTGATCACAACAGTCTTTACATTATCAGGGACTTCTTTCGGGATTTCTTCGCATGTCAATGTCGTTCCGGTCTGGCCACATGTTCCCCCATTCAATTCGTTACGAGAGTTTGGATGTCCCACCACGTATTCGGTTTTCCCCGCACCTGAATTTAGGGTAGTAAAACCGAAAATGAGATATATAGCCGTACGTATTTTAAACATATTTACTCTAAGTCTTAATCCGATCATATAAACAACAACAGTTGAAAACCGCATGTGATTGATTCACTCTAGGAACTGATACAATTTAATTCAGGCAATGTAAGATCCAGACCCACCCCCATATATATATGTTTGTAAAGTAAAGTTATTTCTAAACTGCAGTCAACCAGAACATGGCAATGCATCGTTTGCATTATCGATGAAAACAGTATCACACATAGCGTTTATTTCTTTAACCTTTAGCCTGCTTTAGCTTTAGTAGAAAATGTCATCGATTCCAGTTGTCACTGTTCATTTACCTTGCATTTCTTTTCAACAGCACGGTCAGAGTATCGAACAGTTTGGATCCTGATGAGACGCCGACTTATTCGGCGTCCCATATGGCTCCTAAATGTTTACAAAGGTAATCACTCATCCGCCCGAAGCAGGCTACATGTTAATATAATTTTCTTGTTCCTGCCTTGACTAACAGATTAGACCAGTTAAGGTGTTGTCTGATGAGTAACAGACCCCTAAATTTAATATTGTGTAATGGCATATTGTTTCCCAATGAGGCTTCATATTTAAACCCTTAACATTTCAAATTTAGTAAACGCTGCCACAGAATGTCTTAAGTCAAATTCCAGGTTTAGATCTTTCTTCATTTTCGTTTAAAACCTTTGGTCCGAATTTCAAACAGTATGGATCCTGATGATATACCGTGTTACACGGCGGCTCTTCTCAATCTAAACTGGTGGCCCCTAGCAAGCTAAAATTAAATTGGTTGATATCAATCTTAAATCCGAAACAGTTTTATATCACCGTCAATTATGTGTATACAAAGTATAGCAATAAATGTGAAAATACAATAGCAGCTCTCTAAAGCGACAATGGCATTAAAAAAACAGGTTTCACTTAAATATGTGTTCGTTTGACAATGTCATGCACTTTACCACTGTATTTGCCATCGCGATTGTTGCAGATTAGTCGGAGAGGGGATACTATTGGTTATACAGATCCTCAGCAGGGAATAAAAAGTCAGATACTCCGCCATTGCTCTGTATAACGATTTTATTATACTGCAAAGTTTAATATGTGTGGCTGTTGATTAGAGTTGTGTATGTAGGCGTCGCTTTGCTTCCCCTCAGGGGTCTCGTACTGTAAGGTAAGGGCTTACATATCAATCTGCTATCCTACTGGTTAACACCGTGTAATAACCTGCTTATTACAGTTTTGGATATAAAAGGGGTCTCCAAGTGCATTAGTTTATCAAAGGATGGAAAGAATCAGACGTTAGTAAAACTTCCAGCAGATCAGAGATTAAGCAGACGCTATTTTTAGCATGAGAACGGTTTAACCTAAGGGAAAGGCGCAATTTCGACGTCATTTAGATGACGTCAAAATGACGGTTTTATAATATTCGAAAAATGGTCATGGAAGGAGCGGCTATACTGCAATTTACAGGTACGTGTACTGTGCATGAGCATAAATAAACCCTGAATCGAAATCGTGGATTGTCTTTGTAAAAGCGGAGGTTTGGGGGAAAATCGGTACGTGCACAAGCACTTTGACAACATTTGCAGCATCAGAGCAGAATAATTACCTTCGCCAGGTATCGGGTTCTGTTGCTATATATTTAGAACAATTTACATTGTTATACAACAACTAAAACAAAAATGTTTCTCAATGGATAACTTTTTTTCCGTTCCAAACCCAGAGCGGTTGTTTGGATCGAATCGACGATGTGAAGCCGGTCAACCATTTTTGCTGTAGCAGCGAAGCGAGGCCATCGACGGGGGAAAATCCACTGTTGCTGATGACACTGTATATACATCAGCATTTTGAGGGATACACGACTCTTTATACATGGCTAGTTGACCAATCAAAATTGAGGATTTTACTTTGCAGTATAATGAGGTTATTTACACTGTTTGTCTTTTGAATGAATGAATGAATGAATGACTTTAATTAAAGAGGGTCACCCGGTTAGTCAACAGTTTTAGGGTGGGGATGGAATATGTGTGAGGTTCCAAGGCGGTACTTTCATATTTCCCCTATAGTTTGTTTTGCGAGTCTCTTTATGTTTGGTAGTTATTTACATTTGCTGTGTTTTCTTGTGTTGCTGTTCGGGCGGCTGTTTCTTCTGTATGTGGTTTGTGTGATATTTTACTGTACTTAGTTTTCATAAAATACTTCCAGTTTAATATTACAAACGTTATCAAACGAAATTAAAACCATGCTGTAAAATGCTGTCCTCTCAAAGTCTAATCTGGATCAATTTGAAGTATTACCTGCCTTCCATTTGTTCGAATGTTTGTCCAAAACACGTATCTGACTGAATATCCAATAGTTATTGTGCGTCTCGTCTGAACCTCATCACTTTTGGAATGTTAAGAACATGCAGTGCGGGATTAGGGTCACTAATGTTCTTTGCAAACAGTGTATACCAGATAAGAGGGTTCATAGAGGAGCCTTTACCCCAGGGTCTGTACTGTTTGTCATGTTACACTTTTCCTTAAAATAATCCCTATATATTCAGCGTATGCTTAACTTGTTGGAATTCCGGAATAGTATTTGAACATTCAGCGTTGTAAGGGTTAGTTGTTTTGTTAGTCCTTCTCAAGCGCTGAAAACACAATGTCTGCATAATCTCTGATTTGCTGAGACTTCCGATTCGATCATGAATTTGCCCCAACTATTGTGTCAAAACAGGTTGGATTATGTTGAGACGCCGGATAACTCGGCGTCTCATCAGGTTCCAGGTTATTTGCAAACTCCATTCAACACACGCTTAGCATGAGAAGAGTCCGTATAAAACCTATTCTTACCATTGCTGCTTCTTCATCATGTGGCATTGATGGTATGGTAGGTACTTAATCTATACCAACACGCATGCATTGTACTGCCTGCACACTCTGATACTATTTAATTTTTTCTGAACCCAAACATATATGTTTGTTTAAACTGATCTGTTGCATTAGTAATTTACCCTTGATCTGCACAAGCTACTGGGCAACTGTTGAATGAGTGACAAATAGCTTGAATCTTGATGAAACGCCGGGTTACCCGTTGTTCTAGCTGGGTCCAAGCTGTTTGAAAATTTGTGTTTGGTCCCGCTTAGCATGATATGTGTTAAATGCTATATGTTTGACGATGAGAATAATTATACAGTTTTATGTAACCCTTATCCTGCTCTCCGCGACATTACTTTGCAAACAGCTTGGGTACAGGTGAGACGTAGTGTAATATACATCAATATTTAATCCATTTATTCCCTTACTATTTAAGGGCAAATCCCTATACTCGACGCGTTTCACAAGTTTTAGTTTGGTATCTGTTCGCGCTATTCGTGTCTCTCCGACCACTTCCGAGAAACGCTATTACATAAACAATAGAACGATCGGGTGATCGTCGGCAAAACGCGGAATATTTGAACGGGAATGGTCGATAATACTTTATTGTAGAAAAAAAGTATAGGTATTGATTTTGTATCACAGGGGCAATTTTCGATTTAAGTTTAAATTGACAATTTTCACAATAATGATTGAGCATAACAAACACCAAGTTTTACTGTAACATGGGGAAAAAGTTTTGACTCGACTGGGACTCGAACCCAGGCCTCTGGTTTACGATGCCAACACTCTACCGACTGAACTACCAAGCCACACATTAAAGGCTATCAACTTATTTCACCATAATCTCTATCCGGCTACACACACCCCCTCTACACAAAAAAAATCGTCCCGATTTCTTGCTCAAATACCTCTCCACGAATTTCTTATTATTACAAATCATCTTCATATAATCTTCATATTATGATCATATAAATCACCCTGTGGGTTATTTATGACTGGGACCCGAACCCAGGGAATCTGGCTTACCATTCCAACACTTTACAAATGAGCTACCAAGCCACACAGAAAAGCATATCAACTTATTTCGCCACAATCTCTACCCGGCTACATTACGATATTATTTAAAAGTAATCGTTCATTCTAGGGACGTCCTCTTTAAACAAAACCGGTCCAGAGCTTTCCTTGAAGCCCATCCTCTTTCATGTTCAGGGAACGCAGCACACAAAACATAATTTTGCTGGTATAAGCCAAATACATGGGTAGTTTCGGAAATAGTGCATGCCCTGATCAGAGGACTCCTTGAAGTGTGTGAGCATCTTGCTATACACTATTTGTATATGTCCCTTTTAAAGGAACATTAGGCACAAATGAAATTTGGTCGCTTATGCAGGTCAAAGGAGCTATGTACATGACTATATGCCTGCATTAAACTGTCACCTGATTCATACAACGACATGCATCGTAAATAATGGCCAGGTTTAGATAATTTTATTTGATATCAATGTGATTTTAATATCGTTTTCTACTTCCCCGGTTCGCTGATATCACATACTTCAGTTTTGAGTTCATATTCTGTTACGGTTCAATTTACGCATAACTAACTGAAACACATATGTAAGAAACGGACAGACATCGTTGCATATGACTACAGGGAAATTGATATTTTTTAAAAGATACAACGATGTAGAAGTTACATAAATATCATGGAAACAAATCCTAATTGTAACTGAACGACTGTCGAAAGGTTATTTATTTGCGGTTATATGTGATTATTACTACACTAAAACTTCCCGAGATAAGAAACCCTTCTTGTGTTATTCGCATTTGATTCGCATTTTAAAATAGCTTGGACCTAGATGAGACAACCAGTCACTCTGTGTATTATCAGGATACACACTTCCAACATTCAGTCAATAGTTTCTTAATATCTTGATCTAAACGAAGGAAGTTAAAATAATGCACCCCATTCAATTTTGAGCAGGTCCTATATTTTCACATCGGAAAAGGGGTAAATCGTAAATACATCTATTAGTTGCCTGTAAATGGGAAGATGAGCAACTGTCGTCTGCAATATTTTCGGTCGCGATTTGTGTCGTCTGCTCATGTTTTATCCGTATTAATTCAGCCTGTTTGCAGAATTGGTGCATTCTGAGTGTCAGCTTGATTGGATCTCTTGATCTGACACCGGCGTCTAACATAAACCCATGCTGTTTGGTTAAGATACAACACGTACGGTATAACCTGCCTAAACCGACCTTATATTAATTAGACATAGTGATATTAAAAGGCAGATGGTTACTTAATACATGTCAAAAGTAATGTAGAAAGCCGCAGCGGTAAGTCGGCTGCCAGTTCGCATTTCGTTTTTCTAATAACGAAATAGTCCGCAGTTCGTTTTACGAACAACGAAATGGTCAATATAGGTAAATAAATGAGCAGAGATAATATTTTAGATACTGTATACCCCAGCTCAGCCTCCGAAGAACGAAATGGCCAAAAGTAACTTATAAATGCGCAAGTATGATAGTTTAGACACTGTAGACCCCAGTCATAGAGGATTCAAAGATTTATAATTTAATATTGTTTGTTTTTATAGCTTTTGGTGAGCTGTGATTGACTGTGTCTAACTTTCCATACTATGAAAAAAATTAGGTCACGTTTTCCCGGGACTACTTTGTATTCGTCCGCGGTTATATGAATCGGTATTAAATGTTGAAATAAAACAAATGATTTGTGAATATTAGTTGGGTTTTTTTTCGTACACTCAGTGGTGATATTAAATTATAAATAATATATAACAAAAATTCATGGAGGTATGAAAATATAACACTGTATGGGTTTCATACTAAAGTGTGACCAAGTTATTTTTCCATACCTCCATGGAAATAGAAACATATTCTATAAAGTACTTAAATATGTTAAATCCGGAGCAATTTGCAGTTCGTAAGTCGAAAAACGAAATAGATAGCAGGATAACATCCGAATAACAAAATGACCCAAATAAGTTATAAATACGTAATGATGATATATTAGACACTGTAGACCAAGTCATAGTGGATATAAATATTCATATGTTAATTTCGGAGCCATTTCACAGTTCGTTATTCGAATAACGAAATAGTTCGTAGTTCAACCTCCGAATAACGAAATGGTAAAATTAAGTTATAAATTCGCAATGATGATATTTAACCCTTCTCTTGCTGAATTTTAAAATACATTGCTCTTTCTTTACCCATGCCCTGTTGTATAATTACATATATCTTCACTGTGCACACGTATTTCGCTGTGCCACTGCTGTGGAGTGCACTGGTTGCACAATCAACTTGTAAATAATGCAGACCCTGATGAGACAGCTCCTGCAGGAGCTGTCTCATCTGGGTCTTCACTATTTACAGGTAGGTATATTGACGCGAATAGCAAGTGAAGGGTTAAGACGCTATAGACCCAAGTATATGGGACACACTAGACTCAAGTGATAGTGGAATGAATGATTTGTACATTCAATCTGGAGTCATTTTGCTGTTCGTTATTCGATAACGAAATATATCGCAGTTCAACCTCCGAATAACGAAATGGCAAAAATAAGTTATAAATGCGCAATGATGATATTTTAGACACTGTAGACCCAAGTCATAGTGGAATCAATAATTTATATATTCAATCTAGAGCCATTTCGCAGTTCGTTTTTCGAATAACGAAATAGTTCGCAGTTCAACCTCCAAATAACGAAATGGCCAAAATAAGTTATGAATGCGCAATGGTGATGTTTTAGACACACTAGTCCCCAGTCATAGTGGAATCAATGATTTTCATATATGAATTTTGGAGCCATTTCGCAGTTCGTTATTCGATATCTAAATAGTTAGCAGTTCAATCTCCGAATAACGAATTTGACAAAATAAGTTTTAAATACGCAATGATGATAGTTTAGAAACAATAGACCCCAGTCATAGAGGAATCAATGATTTATATTTTAAATATTGAGCAATTACGCATTTCGACATTCGAATAAAGAAATGTTTCGCAGGTCGTTATTTGAATAACGAACCAGTTCGCAGCTCAAGATCCGAATAACGAATTGACCGTAATAAGTAAATAAATGAGCAGAGATGATATTTTAGACACTGTATACCCTAGCCATAGAGGACCCATGATTTATATATTAAATCCTGAAAAAAAACTGTTCGTCATTCGAATAACAAAATGTTTCGCAGTTCAATCTCCGAATAACGAAATGGTCAAAATCAGTTAAGCGTAATGATAATGTTTCAAACATAGTAGACCCACATCATAGTGGAATCAATGATTATTTGTCAAATACAGGACCATTTATCAGTAAGACAGTCGAATAACGAAATATTTCGCAGATCGACTTTGTTCGCAGGTCAGCATCCGAATTACGAAATGCTCAATATACTTAATAAATGAGCAGATACGTACATTGTATATTATAAATGCGTAATGATAATATTTTATACACTGTAGACCCCAGTCATAGTGGATTCAATGGTGTATAGCCTACAATAATGAAATAGTTCGCAGTTCAACTTCCAAATAACGCAATCGTCAAAATAAGTTATAAATGCGTAATGGCGATATTCAAACACAGGAGACCCACGTCATAGTGAAATCAAAGCTTATTTATCAAATCTTGGACCATTTCGCAGTTCGACATTCGAATAACGAGACATTTTGCAGATTGTAGTTTCGTATTTTATGCAGCGTGTTTGCCAACTTTAGCAACCTCTAGCAACCTTCTAAGCATTAACCAGCAAATATTTATGAATTATCTTAACAACAAACTGCTGTCTTTTTCATCTGTTACAGGTTTCCCTTTCTAATATTTAATATGGAATTACATTCAAAATGTCTAATAATTTGGATCCTAATAGGAACTGTATATACTGGAGGTCCACAATATTTCCTCATTCAAAAACAATTTGCTTTGTCAATCTAAAGGGTAGACACGGTGCAGTAAAGCACTTGCTCATTGTTTATATATCTCACCGCAATGTTGGATTCGCTCATCATCAAACTATTATGAAATAGAAATAATCTAGTTACCCTATTTTCTTCATTTTAAATATGCCTAAGTTGTATATGGCAATGCTTAACTAGGCCCGGCAGGCCATTTTAAACGGTCGGTACCATTTGTAGCATCGACTCACCATTATAGTGGGAAAAATCCCTTGCAGTTTCCAAATATAATATTTGGTGATACGAAACATGGCGGGACGCATGGTGTAGTTTATATAGTTTGCAGGATGCATGTTTCATAGGCGTAAGGGAAATAGCCCCCACATAGTCACTAGAAAAACTAGTCGATGCAACTCGAACGTGGAAAGTGTGACTCTCGGGAGGGGTGGGGGGGATTAAACAATAATTAGTTTAATGATATATTTTTCATAAGTCATTTTTCCATCGGTCAGTTACTTAGGGAAGCACTTAAGCATTATTTAGACCGCTTTATGTTCTTCATGGAAATAAATCTCAGATTTAATGATTGGTAAAGTTAAAAAAAAACATTCATACCAATATTGATTATTGAATTTCATTCCTCGTCAAAAGTTATCTAATTCCATCTACATCTGAAAAGAAATGAATATTGGCCAATGCAAAATGGGTAAACTTAAATGCATGCACTAGATAAAAGGCTTTGCTCACTTTTCCTATGGAGCAAATGCTCTACGTATCACAGTGGTTTCGTAATTACAACATTCTATAATGTACCTTTTTGCTAGTGGCTTATTTTTGGTACATTTAGGCAAAGAGGTTCAGTCTAAAATAGCCTATGGTGTAATGTGTTAACGTTGCATCCGACGGTGAGTGCTGTTCTAATCTATCGCAACATGGCTGAAAAATGCGGTGCCACAATAATTTTTCGAAGGATCTCAAATTCAATTTCAAAATTGACCTACTTAGATTATTGTCTGCGTCAGGTTTCAGTGTGGGGTGTTTTTGTTTTCAGTTTCCATATAAAACATAATCACTGTCAAACAGTTTGGATCCTGAGTAGACGGCGAGTCACTCGGCGACTCCGTTTGACTCCCGAACAGGGTCCATGCTTATAAAACTTTTAGTTGAGTCTGAGTTCGTTCTCAAGCTTTTGATTGGTCAGATTTGAGCCTTGCGAACTCAAACCTGACCAATCAAAAGCTTGAGAACGAACTCAGACTCAACTAAAAAGCTTTATAAGCATGGACCCTGTTTTCAAAGGTTATCACGGCCTCGCCTATGGCGGTGAAAGAGATTTACGTCAGATTTATTATTACGTATGTATGACGTGGTACATGTGGGGGGGGAACATATATCCTTTAAGAGCCAAATAAGTGTTGTCAGTGTTTCTCAAGCCAGGACTCAGACAGTTTGAATCTTGATAAGACATCAAGTCATTGGATGTCTCATCTGGATCTAATCTGTTTGCCAAGGTGGTCACATATTTGCACAATACAGCAAGCCGTACGAGCCACCCTTGCGTTGAAATAGTAAAAACGGCAGCGTTCTACTTTTCTACACAGTGAATGACATGACGGTTAACTTCGCCGTCATCAACAGAGCCGCCACAGAAGATCATATCTTGATTAGGTAGTAAACTTCTGTCGGTGTTTCTAGATTTTGTAGAAAACCGGGTCTATTTTACTCATAAGCAAATAAAACAGATCCTGATCGGACGGCTCCTACAAGAACCGTCACATGTACGTCTACCATTTGTTTCAATGGCTAACTAGTTTAGCCCTTTACCTGTTCAATATTTATGTAAGAAATAATGGCATCATGAATATCTATTCACTGACTTTTGATGGTTTTATTTATTTATTTATTTTTAAAAAAAATGTTTTCCTGTGATAAAAACTGTAGAATCAGATCTATATCATGTCATAATCAAACAGAGCAGACTCCGATCATTGGAGCCGCCTGATCTGGCTCTACTCTGTTTGCAAATATTTGAAAAGGCGTTTATATGAAGGAAAGGGTTAACAGTATATTTACCACTTGATTGGCCGGTGCCTTCACTCGAGGCCTATGCTCGCTCATATCTAACATTACAAAACAATGTTAACAATTGCATAACAAGATTAAGCCCTATACAACAACATTGCAATTTAAGATAGGTCCCACAAGACAGTCAAATAATATACATTCGTCTGATAGGTACATATTTAGTTGATTAAAAACTATGGATACATGCATTGTTATCTCAAGTCTCTAAGAATTTTTTTTTATATATATAACTAATATTCTTATAGACAAAACATCAATAAAAGCCTCCAGATATGTTAGTCGGATCAACATGTAATACATTCCAAACAGTAAGCAATAAACATTAAGTCCTGCTTCATTGTAATGAATTTGGTCCGAGATTTAATCCTGTCCGGCTTGAATTGATAGCAGTATATTTCAAAACAAAGCAAACTGTTTCATTTCTATATAAAGTTAATCAACAACCACAACAAACTACTCGAAACACATTAACAATTATAAGGTACAATATCTGTTGTAAAGTATGCTTGCTTTATGGATGGAAAAGCTATGAAACTTTAAGAGGATGGGTATACAAATACTGTTCAATTTCGTTACATAGGTAATCGCCCTATATTGGCCATATCAATATGGAAATTACCGCTGTATAGAGGAATGGCTGTATTAATTTGGTTTTGTAAAGTAGAGAATATCATCACTATGCATTTATAGCTTATTTTGACCATTTAGATATTAGGAGATAGAACTGCGTTCCAGTTCTTTCTTCGAATGATGAACTGCTACATGGCCACATTATGTGGGTCTCTAGTGTTTAAAATATCATCATTACACATTTATAACTTATTTTGACCATTTTCAAAAGAGGCTAAAATATCATCTCTGCTGATTTGTTACTTTTTTGTCATTTCGTTATTCAGATGCTGGACTGCGAAATATGTCGTTATTCGAATGTCGAACTGCGACATCCTCCTTGGGTTGATAAATGAGCTTTGAATCTACTATGATGTGGGTCTACAGTGCTTATAACATTATTATCATTGCGCAGTTTAAACCGTCTGAGTACATTTTGAGCATTTCATTTTTCGGAGCTGCGAAATAGTTCGTTATTCGAATAGCGAACTGCGAAGTGGCTCCAGTTTTAATATGTAAATCATTTATTCCACTATGACTGGGGTCAAGTGTGTCTAACATATCATAATTGCGCATTTATAACTTATTTTGGCCATTTCGTTATTCTGAGATTGAACTGCGAACTATTCCGTTATTAAAAAAACGAACTGCGAAATGGCTACGGAATTAATATATAAAATAACTGGGTCTAAAGTGTCTAAAATATCATTTCGCATTAACCCCTTCCGTGCCACAATGACGGGTTTAGGATATCACATGCAAACAGTTTGGATCCAGATGAGACGCCGAGTAACTAGGCGTCTCATCAGGATCCAAACTGTTTGACACTCTGCTAACTGTCTAATATAAAAAATATGGAAGAAGTGCACACACTTACACTAAAAATAAACAAAAATATGCCCAGCGGACGACAATGCTGGCACCGTAAGGGTTAATAACTTATTTTGGGGGTTGAACTGCGATCTATTTCGTAACTCTAAAATCGAACTGCAAACTTTATCGGGATTTAGTATATAAATCATTGCTCAACTGTGACTGGAGTCTATAGTACAGTGTCTAAAATATCATCTCTGCTCATTTATCTACATATTTGACGAACTGCGGAATAGTTTGCAATTCATTATTCGAATAACTGCGAACTGCAAACTGGCAGCCAACTTAACGCTGCCGTAGAAAGCTCATACGGCAGTTTTCTGCAATAGTGTAGACCTGTATTAAGCTACAACCTGCCTTACAGATCCACAATTAGACTTATATTTATGTTTGCTTATTTTTCTGAATATGTATTTTTTTGAGTCGCAATGCAACAGGAAAGTTCTGTAGAAAACTATCTGCGTCACTTTCTTCCTGTTTCAAGAAACCGCCTTTATTTAATACCTTGATACCTATTTATAAATTGGTCGATTTTTGTACGTCGTGGCTTCACCTTTCAGACGCCTAGTTGATAGTGCTGCAATAATGTAATAATAATTTGAGGATACCTTGAACCCTGTATCTAGGGTTTTCAAGCTGCTGAATGCATCAATGTTAACTATATCATGCAGCTCGATATAAAAGTCCGTTCTAGTTAGAGTGTTGACTCTGTCTTGGCAATATCAAGAGGTAATATTAAGAGGTAATATAAAACCTTGTATATTTATAAACAATCGAATGGTAATGTCAATGTTTCTACTCTCCCCATCTGCTTCGTGAATGTAACCAATTGAATAATTGTTGCAAAAATATTGACCATGATTAGATAGGTCTTACAGTAAGTGCCACACATTCTTGTCCAGATTGTGTAAACCTTACAAGGCGTAACATCTTATCTTTGGTATTCGATGATATCTACTCTCAGACAAACAAGGTTAAAGTAGAACCTGTCTTTTTACGCGACCTTATATTGATTGGATAATTCAATCCTAAAAAGCAGGTGATTGCTTAATTCAGGGCAAACGTATGTCTGCATTACTTTTGACCAGTACTAATCTACCACCTGCTTGTAATAAAGCAAACCCTCTCTAAACCAGCTACTCGGCATAAACATGAGTGTTATTTCTTAACCATTTCTACCTGGTAACGCGTTTCCATGCCTTAATATAGTAGATTCAAATCAAACGGTTTCTGCAGGAAGTGTCTGATTAGGGTCATTCCGTTTTGTTTGCTTATTGCATTATAAAAATCTAACTCAAGAGTTTCTACCAATATAAAAATAGCCGATGTACATGTGCCATTACAAAATTGCAGCTAATAAATATACATGATGTCATTACTTGTTGCATGCATATACATCAGGAAAATGTTTAAAGAAGGGAAATCTTAATATTTTCTGTTTGCAAATGACAGTAAAAACATGCTAAGCATGAGAATTATTCATCAGCCAGCCAACTGTAGTGTCAATATTGATGCTAACGGATACATACACAGCATTCATAGTATTGTTTAGAAACTGACTCGTAGCCAATTGGGACTTGGGCGAAAATATCCGTCGATTTCTGTAAAATGCGATCAAGTTTTCTGTTTCTGAACAGGTCGGGTGTTTTCTCAGTATTTCGTAATATTTAAACATCGTAAAATTTAGCTAAATATCTATCTAATGTGAGGACTTAAGTTGTAAGTATTATGTTAATGATAATGCTTTGAACGATTGGTGTTTCCAAATGTTTTGAAAAATGTGCCGAATACAGCTCTAAGTAACCGATGGGCTTAAATCGCCAGTACATTTAGATATTTTATCCAGTCACCAGGCTTCTCTAGTGACATAATAAAGGGGGTGCAAATAAACTTAGGTTTATTAGGTTACTTCCGGTAGTGGAAGGTTTATTAGGTTAGTAGATAGGCGTAATGATTCTATAACCATGGAACTATTTTAGTTTCCTGTAAATGTTCATAAACATGTTGATGGAATAGATCTAACATCATTCTATTTGGTCACCAGAAGAATTATTCAAATGAGAAAAAATTAAAAATAATTGGCTACAGCTGGATTCGAACCCTAATTAATCCTAACTAATTCTAATCACTCTAGAGACGTTGCCCTTACCGATTACGCCACTGAGGCCACATACAAAATGATGTTGATTTATCACTTTTATTAATTTTATTTATTGATCAAATCAAACCTGGAAGCAAAGATTGAGAGATAAATAGTAAATGTTTTCTTTTCACTCTCATGATAATTTGATTGATAAACTCTTACAGGGGCGGTGATAGTCATAAACCTAAATATAGCCTGTTCAGTTCCATCGATTTCTGAGTGACGGTAGGTAGAATCTAAAAATAGAAACCGAGACTACGTAACTCGAATTTGACCAAAGAATATAGATCATGTCTGTTTGAAATAACTTATCGACTCTCGATTCAAATCATCTTATTTTTCAAATTCAATCACGTTTCCCTTCTAGTAATACAGTATCCAAACTATATTCCTCTGCGGTAGCTCGTTAGATCTATTTACGTCTAAATGGAAGTGAAAAGGGAGGGATCCGTTGATCGAAAAACTGCATTTTCAATGTAAATTATTTCAATAGTGTTATGAGTCTATAAAAAAGACATTTAACTATATTGACTGGATAAATCGAATAATAGGTTAGTGCCGTAGATGGGTCGCCTTTATCCGACTCGGAGAGAAAACAGTTGAGGCTCGGCAAGCCTCGCCTCAACGTTTTCTCCCCTCGTCGGATAAAGCCGTCCCATCTACGGCACTAACCTATTATTCTCTATATATTCGTCATAATTATAAGACACAGCTTACTTACCTTGTTAAACGCGTCTGTATTTATTATATTTGCCGTACTCAACAACGGCCAATGCAATAACGCTTTCTGATATTTGATCCACTTCAGGATTGAGTTGAAAGTTTCCGTTGTCAGTCTTTAATATGGACGCTCGTGCATTTCTTCGAAATACCTCTGACAAGTATGCAGACATCTTTTCCTCAGCTACTTTTCCTAAAAGTACTATCACAATCGGCTTTTGCTGTGTACATGCCTCGTTAATCTCTCCCTTGCAGTAGGGGCTGTCACAAAACGCATCCGAAACAACCGCGATGAATACACGAGATTCCTTTACTGCCCTAAATGTTTCCTCGGGAATTGGAAATCCTGGTCTAAAGTCATACCCGGTAGAAACTGTGGTTCTACTTGTTTCAAGTTTCATTTTCAACGTGTGGCTTAACGGATTCAGTAACGTTTGGAGTACAACATCTTCATCATGGCTAGCATATGCAACAAAACATAAGTATTTCTTTCCTGATAAACCTAACTGATAAGCTTGCTGAAAACCATTCCGTTCACGCTGCACTCTATGGCGTCTTCGATATCTACAAAAGGCATAACTCAGTAACCAAACAACTGCACATACCAATACCGATCCTGATGTTGAAACGCCGATAATCAAATTTCGTTCGCATAGAAACCTACATTGGCTTACTGCATGTTTTGTGATTGGGATTATCGAACCATAGTACTGACATTGGTAGTGTGACACTGCCGTCTCTTTACTCTCAGATATATACTTATACAACCATTTGATAAATTCAAGACTATTACATGTACATTTCAAAGGGTTACCTTCAAGCCTAAGTTCGAAGTGTTTGCCTCTTTTTGTTTGCATCATCTGTTGTACAAACGTATTAAGATGGACAAGTTCGCTGCCTTCAATGAAGCGAATAGCATTCCGCCTGATGTCAAGCGTTTGCAAAGATGTGAGGGTTGTCAGATTAAAGTCTATTGTTGTAAGCCTATTGTCAGCAAGGTTAATAACTTTTAGCTTATCATTGTGTACAAACATATTCCTTGGAATTAATGAAATATTGTTGTTATCCATGTGCAGAACTTCCAGGTTACCAACATGCAACAGCAATTTTGGAAAGTCTGATGAACGTTCCATTGCAAATAATCTGTTGTGAGAAAAGTATAATGACTTCAGATATGCAATGTTAGAAATCGAATTAGGGGATACATATTCTATATTGTTTTCAGACAAATCCGCAAGCTCAACAGAATTGTTCGGATTCAGAATAATATTAGATTCAATCCTCCGTATCTTGTTACGTCTCAAGTAAAGCGTTTTCAAGAAGACTGGTTCGTCAGAACAATTGCATGATAATGAAATCACATTGTCTTTGCGGATAAAATTATTTGCATACACATGTTCGATCTTGAACATTACATTTTCAAAAAAACTATGCCGTACATCACTTTGCATATGTGAACGATAGGGTGTCGAAGAACCACTTATGTCTAGGACTTTAAGCAAAGGTGTTTTGTATAATTTCCTCACATTAAAATCAGAGAGGTCTTTGTCATTCCAAATCAGATAGCTTCCGCTAACGTTAATGACCTCAGCTTTGACAATGACATCTATTGCGAAAATACTTTTCCCCTTGATGACGGAGTTGCTGAAGTTTACTACAGTGATTGGTTTGTCCAACAGTGCTTTTGAAACGTGTTCAGGAAACGACAATAAGGGCATATATTGTACATTTCCGGGATTGAAAACAAATTCCGTCAAATTATGCAAGA
Organism: Azorinus chamasolen; assembly: GCA_963576725.1. Classification (NCBI taxonomy): domain Eukaryota; kingdom Metazoa; phylum Mollusca; class Bivalvia; order Cardiida; family Solecurtidae; genus Azorinus; species Azorinus chamasolen. The sequence goes on along the minus strand of OY755252.1, from coordinate 37,121,131 downwards.
CGCCAGGTTCGGTCAGAGCATGAAGCAACGTGTCTGCATGAATCCAATCCATTTCTAGGAAGTGTAGCTTGGCAACTCTTGGAGTCATGACGAAAACTTTCTTTGATAATGTCCGCAATTCCGGAAAGGTAAAAGATATTTCCCTTGTATTGCTCAAACCTGCGAGATCATTATTTCCAATCTCGCTCGTTACTGGTCCATTAATTTCCAATCGTTCAACATATTCCCAACCATGTCCTGTAAATGCATTTGTAAGTGTTCCGATATGTTTTGTAACAATAACCGTCGTTACATAGTTAGGAACCGCTACTGGTATTTCCAGGCACTTCATTATTTCCGCAGTCATGTTACAAGAGTCGTCCAGAATTTCGAGCGATTTCGGTTTATCAAAAGAATATTGGAAATTTTCTGTTATTACAAGATGATATTCTACAATGAACAATATTAATATGAACTTAAGCACATTTGCCCTTTCCATATTTTTCCGCCTTCGTTAATGGGCACTACTAAAGTTGAAATTTTGTCCAACTGTAATTTGATAAGTATTGACCTCTAAATGTTGTATTCTATATTCAACGATGTTTATTATGAAACTGGATGCCAATATTCCCAGATACTTCAATAATATGTCGCTACGTCGTGTCCTATGCATTTTATATTTTAGATACGGAACTTAAATCTATAGATATTTTATGCCACGGAAGGGAAGGGAAGGGAAGGGAAGGGGATTTCCAACGTGTTTCCTTATTCCTAAGTACGATCACTATTTTAAACTACAGTAAAACCCCTCTTAACCGGACGAGTCATCAAAGCCGGTCTTTCAGACAGGTGATTGCTTAGTGCAGGGTGCAAGCCATGCAAACCTTCTATGGGATTTATGTGCATGACTTTCAACCTGCATTAAGCAGTCACCTGCATACATTTGTTTCTTTATTACTGTTTTATGGGACAATTGTTAACCGTTTCCATGGTATCAATAGTGATTCCTTGCAGTCATATCTAAATTTAAAGTCCGGTTTAGATGGGTGCTACTGTAACAACTACAAGGACTAAAACAATCAACCACGAATTTCACATAAAGAACCCGATAGTTGGTCTACTTCACCATTACATGCTGACATATGGGTTTTGAAAATTTCCCTTCATGTTCCTGCTTGTTGTTCATAAAGTATACACTTGACGCAACCTTTAATACTTTCCGTGATATAAACTTTTTATCTCGCCTTGCAAACAGAGTAGAACCGGATCAGACAGCTCCTCAAAGAGCCGCCTGACGAGTGTCTGCTATTTACTTATGCCATTATAGTAGACCTGACCCTACAGTTATGACCAATACTAACATAATTATCCTGTGTACGTAAGCCATTTCGACAAATACATTTTTAAATATCCATGAATATTCAACAGGGAAATGGTTAAATTGTTCATATGTCCTCTAGCTAATTGTTCCCAGACTGTCAACGATCTGTCTGATGAAAAGATGACGAATGCCCAAACTATAAACTGAATTAATCTCAAGCTTAATTTTAAAATATTAATAGGAAAATAATAACCGATTGTCAAACAGATTGAATCATGATAACACGCCGATTTTCGAGAGACTTTCATTTAGCTATGTTACTAATATAACTCGGTACTACATGACTTTACAAAATGGAAAACTGGTAATTTCTCGGGAAATGATTATGAATAATGGTACGAAATTTTGTTCGAATCGGGTCAGTATGTACAAAGGTTCAAGTAAGTGCATTTATAAATTAACCCTTCTCTTGCTGAATTTTAAAATACATTTCTCCTTCTTTACCCATACCCTGTTATATAATTACATCTTCACTGTGTACAAGTATTTCGCTGTGCGATCACTGCTGTGGAGTGCACTGGTTGCACAATCTACTTGTAAATAGTGCAGGAGCTGTCTCATCTGGGTCTTCACTATTTTCAGGTAGGTATATTGACGTGAATAGCAAGCGAAGGGTTAATTACTATAGGTAAAATGAAAACTGAAATAAGCTTTAAAAGTACAGAACAGAACATATAGTTTATTCAGGACTTTTACATAATGTATACCGTCTAGTTAACATCGTCAATTATATTGTTTAATATATATTGTAGTAACGATTTCCTATGTATTAATTAACAAGGCAATTTTCGTGTTCACGCACTTTTCTTAACCGGTTTTACAATGGTACGTTTGAAGGGCTTAACCGTACACAATGGAAACGAGTCGTACACCGATAACAATATTTCACGGGTATCAGCATATAATGAACTGTCAAATATATTGAGTATAGATTTGGTTGTATTGGTAACAGTTAATTTAACACAGGAAAGCAGGAATGGGGCTTCATGCAACAGTAACGCTACTACACGTTTGTGTCGGGAATCAACATCTGAAACTGGTAAAATGTATTGTTAACCCTTCGCTTGCTATTCACGTCAATATACCTACCTCTAAATAGTGAAGACCCAGATGAGACAGATTCTGCAGGAGCTGTCTCATCAGGGTCTGCACTATTTACAAGTCGATTGTGCAACCAGTGCTTCCACAGCAGTGATTGCACAGAGAAATACTTGTACACAGTGAAGATATACATGTATGTAATACAACATGACATGGGTAAAGAAGGAGAAAATGTATTTTAAAATTCAGCAAGCGAAGGGTTAACAGGACACAAATGTGGTAATCCTAGACATTCGGAAGTACTAAACGTTGATGCAACTTGAGCTCATAATTTTGATCTGCCAGAGACGTTTAAAAGTAGATGGCAGCTGTGCAAACACTAAGCCAGGCTGGTCGTCGTCAAACTAAAGCAAACAAAAAATAAAAGCTCGGAAATGTATTTCCGTCAAAGGAGAACACTTCGAATGGCAGAATGAACGGATATAGCCTGGGTCCTAGTCATAGTTATCGTAGAATCCCACAGCTTTTCAATGGGAACCAAAGTGTTCGTTGGGTTCCAAGAACACAGTGTGAGCATGCCTCAAACTTATTTTTCCCCAGCTGTTTTAACGGTGTCCATGGTAATCCTAGGCAATTGTTGAAATCACCTTGGGTTAGAAAATGCGCCATAACTTTGCTTTTAGATTTAATAGAAGACAAACTAGGAATCAATGTAAAGCAGACGTGTAGCTTACATGTGATATGTAATCTTTTTTATATTTATAAATGTATTCTTATGAATATTAATGAGGAATTCAAACAAGGCATGTTCTAGTAAAAACGAGTTTGGGTTTTGGTATGAGTGGCACATTAATGCACCCAAGTTGTTAAATTCAGGTTTGAATTTTTTAACATCATCATATAATGAAACTAAACCATATTTGGTGCAGGTAATATATCTATGAAGCATGTACATTTAAGCTAATTTGCATATAAAGTGCGAAAATGAAGTGTATTTGGTATTATTTCGATTGTATATAAATATTCATACATATGGCATTAACATTCATAAACAAATTAAAAATGTTCCACAAGTAATGATCCTCTGCTCTCGTCATTTTGGTAAAATATCTGGTATTTTACTTAAAATAAATCATAAACAAGATACAATGCTGATAAAAATTGCTAATTCATTTACGCAAGTTATATGCAAATTAGCTTAAATATACATATTCTATACATATCCAGACATTTTCTTAATCAAGCTAGTTTCGAAAATTACCTAGGGTAGGATGGAAACCGTTAAATAAAACATAGTTCGGACAAACTTATGTTGGTGGCATGCTAAAACTATGTTCTCTGGACCTCAACGAAACATTTGGTACCCATGCCAAAGGGCTAGGGGTATGCTACGGTAACCGTGACTAGGACCTAGCCTAATAAGTGAGTTTCATAATGCCCCTTGAAGAACCCCAGTAACGTTCCTCGCGCACGCAAGATGTGCATTTAAAAACACCCACAACGCCCATGGTACACACACAAGATTGAGTATCCTTCCCTGTATAACCAAACCTAGTTTCGGGGTTGTAAAAAAACCATCCAGTTTTATTGATACGTTATCTCCAATAAATTTGATGTTGCTGACTAGTGTTTGCACAGCACTCCTGTGAGACTCACTTCCGTATTTCTGTTCGTTCTTACATGTTTTCGAAACATCAGACTGATTTCAGACTGAGGCCTAAAGTTTTATAATTTCAGAACCATGCTTTTGATAATCGCTGATAGCGGAATAAGGGTTAACCATTAACAGCGCTGGATCTGAGAATGTACGTAGAACCCCTCTAATGCGACCACTTAATAAATAAACATGGGTGTCTTTATGAGCAGGTGGTTGCTTAATGCAAGACAAAAGTAATACAGAAATCTCCTCTAGGAGCTTTCTGCATTACTGTTGTCCTGCATTAGGCTACCACCTGCATCTAGCGCCCATAATTATACCTCTTTTAGGTAGTAGTATTAGCGGGTTTTACGTAGAACCTTTACGTGCCAACACTGTGTGTGTATCCATTCCAAAAGACTCGACAAGGAGCCGTTTGATTAGCATTGTTAGTCATAACAAATCATTTCTTCAATACTGAATACAGTGTTTCGTGTCTTCGATGTTCAGAAAGGAGGAGCAAATTTCAATTAGTGAGCAGTTAAAGTGTTAATGACATGAACTAAACCAATCATATTGTAATTGTTTGCAATGCGATTATAGCCAGAAGGGTACGAACAAAGCGCGTTCTTGAACAAAAGTATTTTCGATAGTTTAGGCTTAGATCATAACGAATTTATCCTTACACAATTTATACACGTGATTGAACTTCTTATGGACCAATATAACTATTATTACTAAACACATCTTTCTACGCCTTTGCAAGTGTAATATACCCTTAACGCTTTTAACGCTGAATGTTCTAATGGACTAGTTCATTTCCCTTTTAAAAACTGTCGAACTATCAGTGATTATTCAGGTACTCTTTTTTACAAACAGTGCAGACACAGACCAGTTGTATGCTAGTAACCCTGCTAGGAACCCTCTAGTATTGGTCTACACTGTTTGCATAGGATTGTAGTGACTCGTTTCCCGCATTAAAAGGGTTAGCGGATGTCGGTGCATGTTTTACAGTGTCTGCACCGCTTGTTTATGATGAAATACAGGTATGTATTCATAATATCTGCCATGACAAAATATTCACGTGTCCAGGTGTTATTACAGCTATTAGTATTCATGATATCATTTATTCTTATATTAATATTCATGGAGAAAAGGGTTAAAGACTTTGACTAGTTGATACTCGATCGACTGTTTCTGAAAACCTTAATATTTTATTCAATGGATATTAATGTAAGAAATATTAATTAGATCAATATCATAACACATGAACTCAGCATGTTTTGGTCATGGCAGAAAGTCTAACATTATATATACATGTATATTATATCATAACCAAATTGATCAGTCCCTGATCAGACGGCTGCTACTGTAGCCGTCTGATTTGGGTCTACTCTGTTTTCAAAGGCATACAATTGGTTATATGTGGAGTAAATAGGAACATAAATCGGATGTAAAATGACGTTAATTCAGTATGAACACAGTTAAGGTTCATAGCTAGAAACTATTAGAATATCCTTTCTCTGTATGAAACCACTATACCATAAATACCAAAACTATTCAGACTAATTCCTTTCAACTGGACTGTAAAGCTAATATATTCAAACTGGCACTGTACTTGGTAGCTTTCAGTTATACTTGTATAGCAGCACATAGTGTAGACCGTTTTTGTCTGCAATATTTGCCTACATGTGCTGTCCGAATGCTTAGGGTAACTAACTCTCACTCTCATTCTCTCTCTAATTCTCTCTCACTCATTCTCTTTCCTCTCTCTTTCTTTCTCTCTCTTTTTTCTCTCCCTCAGACTGGATCCTCTCTCTTACTCTCGTGCATGAGTTTTCTGCATTACTTTTGTTCTGCATTCCGCTATTATCTGCCATTTCGATCTAGTATTAGATGTGTGTAATATAAGACAGTTTGTTTCATTAGAGTGTGTGAACTTTACATTAATATGATGATAACTACTCAAATACAAATGCATTGACATACCTGTCGTAAACAGTATTTGTTATGGGACTATTAGCCAGATGGCAGCTGAATGCAGATCAAAATTAAAGCCAAAAGTTCCTAAAGAAGCTATCTGTGTTATGTCTGCCCTTCAGTAAGCAGCTGTCATTTGTAACACTCCTATGTATAACCTTTTCCCTGTTCTATTTTTATTACAATTTTCAAGACCTATTGAATAGTTATAATTAAATAAGGAAGGTGTAACACGTTAGTCATTTTAGAAACTAAAGAAACACATTTATCAATTTACAATAGTAAAGAAAGCAGACCTTGATTAGACAGCCCCCACCAGAGCCGTCTAAAAGTCTGATATTGGATACAAATGTAACATTGGGCATATATTGAAACTAAGAAAGAAATGTGTCATTAGTGTTAAGTGTCACATTGGATACATATTTGACATTGAACACATACTGAAACAGAGAAACAAACATGCAATTGAGTAAAACTTTGACATTTGTTACAGGTGTGGCACTGGATACATATTGAAACTGATACAGAATTGCAATATGGTACACAAGTGTAGGGTTGGATATAAATATGACTCGTTATATATATACTGAAACTGAAATACAAACGTGTCATTGTGACATTGAGTGCATAATTATGTGGTTTTGAGTACATACATACGTGCTAATGAGTACACGTTTGTCATTCGGGCCAATGTAACACTTGTTTTGACACCACACTGCAATAGCGATTAATCCCGACCTGACTCGCATTCGCAAGCAGCTTTGGTCCATATGTGAAGCCGAGAAATTCGGGGTCTTATCAGCATCGACGCAATTTGACACTCGGTCAACATTGCTCAGATGCTTGTACTAATTAGAAGTGTCAAACCTGCAGCAGATCAGAGTTGTTGCTGACATAATTACTTCTGCATGATAAATATAATGGTACTGACTGAGTACAGGAATTGTATGGAGTGCAAATGACCAATAAGCAACAATGCAGATGATTTGGTCAGGTGGGTACAAGTAGAACCCTGAGTAAAATAATACATTGTGTTCCTTTAGGCAATGTACACACTGACCAGTTTCATCGTTTAATATCAAAGTGGAATATCCTACAATTGTTTAAACTATAGGGTATACATAGTATGAACAGCGTACACGTACTAAAGACATTTGAATGACAAAATGTGCAACCCCTGATCATTTTAGACATTGTGTATTTACAGTGTTGTGTTTGGTAGTGAAAGTAACAAAGTATCGTAGTAAACGGTTGGCTATTTGTATCCGGAACTCTGATTGAATACATGTCATATGCTATTTCATTCTCACCATTTGTTTCAGCTTCCGGCATTCATTGCTAATAACAGAACACTTTCAGACATCGTTTTTACATCAGGAACAAGTACAATCTGGCCGGTGTTTGTCTTTGATATGGACGCACGTGCCTGTCTTCGAAATACCTCTAGTAAGTATGCAGACATTCTTTCCTTCTTAACTCGGCCAAGAAGAACTATGATGATCGGTTTTTGTTGTGCACATGCCTCGTTTACCTCCCCTATACAATATTGGCTGTCACAAAATGCGTCCGACACTACGGCGAGAACTACACTCGATTGCTGCACTACCCGGAACATTTCCTCATGAATGGTAAACCCTGGTCTGAAATCGTAGCCTGTGGCAACCGTTGATCTGTTAGTATCCAGCATCTCTTTCAACGTATCACATAGAGGAGTAAGAAGTATATGCCTTACGATCTCTTCATCGTGACTGGCATAAGCCACAAAGCATACGTGATTTTGCTCTAATAATCCTAAATGATAGTCTCTTTTATAATCATCTTTAGCACGTATCATTTTGTGTCGTCTTCTTGCTTTTATACATACGCAAAACACTGTAATTACAAGTGCACAAATGGCCACTGAAACTGATACTGAAATCCCAATTATCAAACTTCTCTTACACAGATATTTACATTTTTCGACAGCATGCTTGGTAATTGTAATTTCTGAGCTGCCATATTGGCATTTATACGAAGCCTCTGGCGTATATCTTTTTATTGAAATGTATTTATACATCCATGTAATAAATCTTAGGCTATCGCATGCGCATTTCAATGGGTTACCTTGAAGCATAAATTTAAAGTCCGTGCCACTTGGCCTTTTCATCATTTCTTGCACAAATGTATCTAGACGGACAAGTTCTATGTCCCCGATTAAATGAACAGCATTCCGTCTGATATCGAGTGTTCGCAATGATTTGAGAGTTGTCAGGTTAAAGCCAACGGTAGTAAGTCTATTGTCAGCAAGATTTAATTCTTCTAGCTTTTCGTTATAAATGAACATATTATCTGGTATAGTTGACAAATCATTCTGATCCATATGAACCACTACGATATTACTTAATGTCGACAACAAACATTGAAAATCTGTCGACTGTTCCATGTAAAATAATCTGTTTTTCGACATATATATTGATTTTAAATATGAAGTACTAGAAAGTATAAAGTCGGGAGATATATACTCAATTTCATTGTCTGACATGTCTATAAGCTCGAGTGAATTATTCCTATTTAAAATGATGCTGGATTCTAACCGTCGTAATTTGTTCCCTCTTACAAACAGAGTTTTAAGAAACACCGTTTCTTCAGTTAGATTAACTGACGACGAAATCACACTCTCTGTATGTTTCAATTGGTTAGCGTAGACATGTTTAATTTTAAAAGCTAAAAGTGGTAAAATGGATGACTTTAGATAGTCTGAATTCTGTAAACGATAGGGCGCCGAAGCCCCACTGATGTCCAGCACTTCAAGCAAAGGCTTCTTGTCTACCATACTCAAATATGGTGGTAGGAATATATTTATCGGTATCAATTCGGATCCGCTCATGTTAAGAACATCGAGCTTACCTACAAGTGCCACTATGAACGTAGTTTCTGATAAAATAAAAGAGTTACTTATGTTAAGTTTAGACAAAGGTTTATCCAATAGTTTCTTTGCATACTGTTCGGTAATTGTCACAATAGGCTTAGCATTAACGGTTCCAGGATTGAAAACCAACTCCGCCAGATATTGCAAGACTCCAGTTTGGGTCACAGCCATCAGCATCACGTTTCTGTACAACTCACTCGTTTCAAGCAGACTTAGTTTAGTCACTTTAGGGGTCATAATGAACACATTTGTCGAGATCCGCTCCAACCGCGGTAATGCAAATGCCAAATCTTTGACATTATCTAAACCGACAAGGTCATTATCACCAATAGCACTTATGTTAGGTGCAAACAGTTGTAATTTTTCTACATGTTCCCATCCATACCCTGTGAATGCGCTCATATGTATCCCCTGCTGCATAGTGACCACAACGGTGATTACATCATCGGGGATCTCTTTTGGGATTTCTTCGCATGTCAATGTCGTGCCGGTCTGGTCACATTTGCGGTCATCCAGCTTGCCATAAAAAAATCGATTTTCCACCACATACTCATTTTCCTCCGCACCTGAATATAGTGTAGTGAAACTGAACAATATAAATATAACCCTATGCATCGTTAACATATTTGTTATGTCTGAATCGAAGCATATAAACAACACGATTGTTCAGGCAGTGTAAGATCCAGACACATAACCTATATATTTGTTTGAAAGCGTATTGGAACGAAAATTGCTAACCTGCAGTCAACCAAAACGTGACAACACATCGGTTTTATTATACACGAGTACAGACTTTACACACAGCATTGACTTACAGTAGTATTATCCGTAAGGTTTGAACTGGCACTCATCACTTTCCGCCGACTTTCGTCGATGAAAAAACGTGATAGTGATACATGTTTCACGTGTGTGTCCGGAAGGATAAAAACAGCTTACGGAAAAAGGCGGAATATTCATGCAGTGCCAGGTCAAACCTTATCGACAATACAACGATCAGATGGCGTTGTTTACAAAACAGTGTGTATGTAAACACAGAAAATTAACGATAAGTACAAATGTGGCATGTATATATTAGGATAGGAAGCAGTGGTGTAGTGGTTATGCAGTCAACTGGACTAACCTATACATTATGTCGCAGTTTAATTTATCGTTAATTTTCTGTGTTTACATACGTACTATTTTGTAAACAACGCCATCTGATCGTTGTACTACTGTAGTTAATTTAACTTTCGTTTTACCTCACATATGCGCCTGTTTGCAAACAGTTTAGACCAGCAAGATCAGACGTCTTCTGATCAGACACATGCCCTTGCATAAACCTAGCGTAATTGCACATTTTCCCCATGTAACTTCATCTTAACCCTTCGCTTGCTATTCACGTCAATATACCTACCTGTAAATAGTGAAGACCCAGATGAGACAGCTCCTGCAGGAGCTGTCTCATCAGGGTCTGCACTATTTACAAGTTGACTCTACAATCAGTGCTCTCCACAGCAGTGATTGTACAGCGAAATACTTGTACACAGTGAAGATACATGTAATTATACAACAGGACATGGGTAAAAAAGGAGAAATGTATCTTATAATTCAGCAAGCGTGGGGTTAAAAACTTAAATTTGCACATTTCAGTATCGCTTCCACAGAATATCTTAAGATGTTTCTACATTTTTGTTTAACACCTTTTGTCCCAATATCAAACAGTATGGACCCTGATGAGATACCGTGTTACAAGGCGGTTCATCTGAATATAAACTTCGGGCATTTGTCAGTCCTTAGCACGCTAGAAGTAACTTGGTTGATATCGATCTCAATAGTCCCACATCATCGTCATTCACGTGTACAAGGAGTATACCGATAAATGTGAAATTACGGTAGAACCTCTCTAAAATGATCATTTGATTAAGGAAAACAGGTCTTATGATCCACATTTATAGCTCATTTTATCGGTCGCTTAACCCTTCGCTTGCCATTCAAGTCAATATACCTACCGGTAAATAGTGAAGACCCAGATGAGACAGCTCCTGCAGGAGCTGTCTCATCAGGGTCTACACTATTTACAAGTTGATTGTGCAACCAGTGCACTCCACAGCAGTAATTGCACAGCGAACTACTTGTACACAGTGAAGATATATGTAATTATACAACAGGGCTTGGGTAAAGAAGGGGAAATATATTTTAAAATTCAGCAAGAGAAGGGTTAATGGGTAATTTACTGTACTGATTTCATAAAATATATCAAAGGTTTCATATTACAGACGTTATCAAATGCAGTTTAAACCCTACTGTAAAATGTAATCTGCTCAAATTCTAACCTATATCAATTTATAGTATTAACTGTATTCCATTCGGTCGAACTTTTGTAAAAAAAACACTTAACTAACCGAATATCAAATAGCTTTATGCTGATGAGACGCCGAGTAACTTGGCGTCTCGCCTGAACCCCACCGCTTTGTGAATGTAGATGCCGGGCACAACAATATCATGGTTAGCACTCAGTGAGAGACACGAGTAACTAATGTACTTTGCAAACAATGTAGACCCAGATGATCAGAAAACCCTAAACTCCTAAGTTTGACCTGTTGGAAGTTTGGGACGTGCATTTGAAAATTCAGCGTTGTAAGGGTAGTGTCATTAGTCCTCCTCATGCTGAAAACACAATGCTTGTTGAACTTCTGATTTGCTGAACCTTCCGAGTTCGTCAAAACAGCTTTAATTCTGTTTAGCCACAGAGTTAACCCTTCGCTTGCTAATCGCGTCAATATACCTACCTGTAAATAGTGATGACCCAGATGAGACAGCTCCTGCAGGAGCTGTCTCATCAGGATCTGCACTATTTACAAGTGAAGATATATGTAATTATACAACAGGGCATGGGTAAAGAAGGAGATATGTATATTCAAATTCAGCAAGCGAAGGGTTAATCAAAACCAACACACATGCATTGTGCTGCATACACACTCAGATACTACAGCTAAATTTCTCAAACTCGGATAACACGAACTTGGTAATATCCCGAATTAAACGTTCGGTCCTTCCAACAATTGCACTACATACCTGTTTTAAAATGTACCACTATGCATATCTAGAAAAAAAATTAACAGACAGCTTAATGCAGGTCGAAAGTAATGCTGAAAGCTCCTGCAGCATTATTCTAGACCTGCATAAAGTTGAGAACTTGAGAAATTGTTCGGATAAGTCATCGGATAAGTCGAATCTATGTTATATCGAGGTGATTTGTATGGTCCCTGGACTTTTTATATTGTTTTCTGAACCCTTGTCGAAACCGATTTGTCGCATTTGTTATTTACTTTTGATCCAAACAAGCGTTTGAGAAACTGTCGAATGGATGTCAAACAGCTTGGATCCGGATGAAACGCTGAGTTATCCAGTGTCTCATCTGCCTCTAAGCTGTTTGAAAATGAATTCAACATGATCAATGTTAAATGCAATATATTTGAAGTAGGGAATATCCATACAGTTTTATGTAACCCTTATCCTACTATCCGCGTCATTACCTTGTGAACAGCTTGGATATATATGAGATGTTGTGTAATATATATCATACATATCAATGTTGAATCCATTTATCCCTATATTATCTACACAAAAACCGGTCCAGATCTTTCTTTGGTGCCCTTCCATTTTTTAAGATCATTTAAACAGCTTTATACATGGCTATCGCCTTGCATTAGAGAAGAGAACGACATTTATCTTTAATATTCGTCCAAATGGGTGGGGGACTGTATACCAATGTAAAATTCAACGTCGTCTGCTTCGCTGATTCACTATCACATAGTTGTTTTTGATGGCTTCAATCTGGAGCCCATCTTATGTTACAGTTCCCTTTACGCATTATTAACCGAAACACATATGTATGTAGGAAACATACACACATCGCTGCATATGGCTACAATGATATTGATAATTTCTTAAATGATACAACGATATGGAAGTTCAATAATGATCATAGAAACAAATCATAATTGTAACTGAACGACTGTGATGTTGTATGTGATTATTACTGCACTGCCATTTCCCGAGATAAGAAACTCTACTTCGGCAGTCCGCGACTTAACTAGCATTTTCAAATAGATTGGACCTAGATGAAACCTGTGTCCTATCAGGATACAGACTGTCATACATTCGAACAATAGTTTATTAAAATCTTGATCTAAACGACAGAAGTAAAAACTGCGCCACATTCAAATTTGATCAGGCACTATGGAATAAGGGTTAATCGTAAAACAACTATTTATTTTGGATCAGCAGTTGCATGTCAATGGATAAATGAGCAACCGTTGTCTGCAAGATTTTCGTCCGCGATTTGTGTCGTCTGCTCATGTTTTATGTATAATATGTTTGTAGTATTGGTGCTTCAGGGGGAATCAGACTGCTTGGATCTTGATCAGACGCAATGTTGTTTGGATATAATTACAGTAGAACCTGTCTAATGCGACCTTATATTGATTCAACATGGGCATATTAAAACAGATGGTTGCTTAATACATGTTAACGTTTATGCAGAAAGTTCGTATGAGAGTGTTCTGCATTACCTTATAGCTATATTAAGCTACCGCCTGTTTCATTTTAAGGCGACCTTTATAAAAATGTCTATTTCTGAGTCTTAATGTACGACAAAAGTAATACGGAACGCTTCTCCGGGAGCTTCCGTATCACTTCATTCATCTATCAAGCGATCAGATTCTTTTCAACATAATATAATAGTAATTTGAGGATTCTTTCGGGTAGTGTATCTAGGTCAAATGAAGACTTGCATAAATCTGTTTTAGCTGGGTGGTTCGACTTTGATCCGATTGGATACACCCGTTAATAGTTTGTATGCATACTTTATTCAAACTGCTGAATGCAAGAATGTAAAATATATCACGCAACTCGATATAAAGTCCGTTTATTTAACCCTTCGCTTGCTATTCACGTCAATATACCTACCTGTAAATAGTGAAGACCCAGAAGCTGTCTCATCAGGGTCTGTACTATTTACAAGTTGATTGTGCAACCAGTGTACTCCACAGCAGTGATTGCACAGCGAAATACTTGTACACAGTGAAGATGTATGTAATTATTCAACAGGGCATGGGGAAAGAATAAGAAACGTATTTTAAAATTCAGCAAGTGAGGGTTAAGTTAAAGTGTTGTCTCTGTCTGGGTAATATCAAGAGGTAATATAAAGCCTTGCATATTTATAAAAAAAATCGAATAGTAACGGTAATATTTTTAATCTCATAACAGCCACAGTGTCCCTTTTTATCGAATTTATAATAAATTATGAAGGGAGGTGATCCCCCGAAAGTAAACATTGCAACACAAAAATAGAAAATTGCAGACTCGGTTTTATTGAGTTCTTAAGGAGTAATTGAAAGTGCAACACTGCTCACGCCCCGTAGCACCGGCTTAAGCGGTATTCTATTTTCAGAACAAGAAGTACTGGAAATCATGATCTCGAAGGATCAGAAGGTATAGCAACACTGAGAAGGAAACGGTCAGATTATATCCAGTTAGTTAATGGTAGAAACAGAAAGGTCCTTTAACACACTTATTACTATTGTTACTATTATAAGACTATCAATATCAGTAAGACTATTATTACTATTATTGTTTTTTATTATTATAATTATTATTGTTATTATGATCATCATAATCATCATTATCATCATCACTTTAATAGCAATTATCCCCATGATCTCAACTATTGTTTTACATATAAATTAAATAAATGATAAACAATGATAAACAAAACATTCATACTTATAGGAAATAATTATATCATTAATTGTATGCTTTATTGATTCTGGTGCATGAACACGGGAAGTTCCGGTCTCGGTCAGAACCATATAATTCTGCAAACGAACAGCACATGAGTTGTCTGACCTTTGGGTGCTGAGTTTGCAAAGGCACGAACAGGTCTACGTATAGCGTATATGGTTGTATAGAAGGAGTAACTCAACGGAAGTCAAACTGTATCAAAACGAATACGATAGTTTAAAGCTAGAAAGAACGAACAGCTACAGGATTTCCCCGAAATTAGTTCTTATGGCATAATTCTGTCTGATTTAATATCGAAAACTACTTTGTGCAGACACAGTATTGACCCTGAATAGACAGCTCTTTCAGCAATTGCCACACATTCTTGTCCATTTTGTGTAAACTTTATATGGCGTCACAGCTTGTTGTTTTGTCTGTATGAATATGTGTGAGTATAATGCTCATAATGACATTATTAACACAGACAGGTTTGGCAATTGCAGAAACAGTATTATTTTATATTATAATCATATGCTGTCAGGGCAGAACCTGATCAGATGACTGTTCAGATGTCCGGCCAGGCACTGCCTTATTAGCTTATGGAATGTTATAGGCCTGATCATAAAGTTTCTATAATTGCAAACTTCGTGTGTTCGTATGCCATTATAACTAGTTAATATGCACTCAATTCTCAAATGAATATGCGCTAAGTAAAAGGTTGAAAATGTATTTATGTCTTATTTATTAAAGCGCAGCATAAAGCGTGTCAAGGTGACCTACTATGGACGGTACAGCAGAACATGTCTAAAGCTACCTTATATTGATTGGATACATGTATCGTAAAAAGCAGGTGCTTGTTTAATTCAGGGCAAATGCATTGCCTCCCGTAATAGTTTCTGCATTACTTTTGACCAGTATTAAGCTACCACAGCTCGTAATACAGATGAAAACTTAGTCTTATTGCTTAACCATATGTAACATAGAAATGCGTTGTCAAGCCTTTACATAGGATATTCTAATCAACATGTTCCTGTATGAATCGTCTGATTAGGATAATTCCGTTTTGTTTGCTTATTGAATTACAATAAAAACCTAACTGAATAGTTTCTACCAATATCAAAACAGCCGGTGTACATGTACCATTATTACATTGCAGCTAATAAATATACATGAACATATATTTCATTATTTCTTACATGCATATACACCAGGGAATGCTTACGACAGGGAAAGCTTATTACTTTCTGTTTACAAAGGGAAGTAAATTCTGAAGGGAGGTGTGCTTAGCATGAGAAGTATTCAACAGCCAGCCAACCTTAGTGCCAGGTTAGTTGCTAACAGATACCTCAACTGTATTCATAGTATTGTAAAGAAATTGATTTGAAACTAATTGGAGCTTGGGCGAACATATCCGTTGATTTCCGTAACATTCGATCAAATGTTCGGTTTCTTAACCTATTCCCTCATAGTGACGCCTCAATAAAAGTCATATTTTGAAATCATTGTGATAAAAATGCATTAGCTGCATATGAGCAAATGCTCTATTTATCACAATGGTTTCAAGACTACACCATTCTAAAGTTTTCCTTTTCTTTAGTAAATGCCCCTTTTCAGTAGATTTACTCAAATAGGTTAGATATAAAATAGCTAAACATGAGGGAATGGGTTAAGTGGTCGACGGTTTTCAAAGTATTACGTCATATTTACACATAAAACACATTAAGCTGAATATTTATATAAGATGGGGGAATAGGTTGTAAGCATTATGTTAATGCTATGATAATGCGTTCGACTATTGGTGTTGACCAATGTTTTCGAAAACTGTGCTGAATACAGATTTAAGTAGCCGATAAACTCAAATCGTGCAGCAGATATACATTCACCATAATTATATGAAACAGCTTACTTACCTGGTTAAATGTGTATTTTATCAATCCTTCAGTGTTTATCTTTGCCGTACTCATTCATGGCCAACACAATAATGCTTTCTGATATTCGATCCACGTCAGGGTTGAGTACAAAGTTTGCGTTGTCAGTCTTTAATATGGACGCCCGTGCATTTCGTCGAAATACCTCTGACAAGTATGCAGACATCTTCTCCTCGGCCACTTTCCCCAGAAGTACAATAATGATTGGCTTTTGTTGTATACATGCTTCATTAATCTCACCCATACAGTACGGGCTGTCACAAAACGCGTTCGAAACAACCGCTATGAACACACCAGATCCCTTTACTACCCTAAATGTTTCCTCAGGAATAGGAAATCCTGGTCTAAAGTCATACCCGGTAGAAACCGTGACTGTATTAGTTTCAAGTTTCACCCTTAACGTTTCGCTTAACGGATTCAGTAACGTATGTAGTACAACATCTTCATCATGACTAGCATATGCAACAAAACATAAATGTTTCATTCCTAATACCCCTACTTGATAAGCTTGCAGAAAACCATTCCGTTCACGCTGTTGTCTGTGGTGTCTTCGAGATCTAAAAATGGCATAACACAGTAAACAAACAGCTGCAAATACAATCATCGACCCTGATGTTGAAAGGCCGATGATCAAATTTCGTTTGCATAGAAACCTACATTTGCTTACTGCATGTTTTGTTATTGGGATTGTCGAACCATAGTACTGACATTGGTAGTGTGACACCGTCTCTTTACTCTCAGATATGTACTTATACAACCATTTGATAAATTCAAGACTATTACATGTACATTTCAAAGGGTTACCTTCAAGTCTAAGTTCGAAGTTTTTGCCTCTTTTTGTTTGCATCATCTCTCGTACAAACGTATCAAGATGGACAAATTCGCTGCCTTCGATGAACTTAATAGCGTTCCGCCTGATGTCAAGTGTTTGCAAAGATGTGAAGGTTGTCAGATTAAAGTCTAATGTTGTAAGTCTGTTGTCAGCAAGCTTTATAACTTTTAGCTTGTTGTTGTGTACAAACATATTCCATGGAATGAATGAAATACTGTTGTGATCCATGTGCAGAACTTCCAGGTTACTAAAATACAATAGCATTTTTGGAAAGTCTGGTGAACGTTCCATTGCAAATAATCTATTGTAAGATATATATAATGACTTTAGATATACAACATTAGACATTAAGTTAGGGGATATATATTCTATATTGTTTTCACAAAAATCCACAAGCTCAACAGAATTGTTCGGATTCAATATAATATTAGATTCAATCCTCCGTATCTTGTTACGTCTCAAGTAAAGCGTTTTCAAGAAGACTGGTTCGTCAGAACAATTGCATGATAATGAAATCACATTGTCTTTGCGGATAAAATTATTTGCATACACATGTTCGATCTTGAACATTACCCTTTCAAACAAACTATGCGGTGTATCATTTTGCATATGTAAACGATAGGGCGACGAGGAACCACTTATGTCTATGACTTTAAGCAAAGGCGTTTTGTCTAATTTCCTCACATTAAAATCAGAGATGTCTTCAGTCGCAATTAAGGAGCTTCCGCTAACGTTAATTACTTCAGTTTTGACAATCAAATCTAATGCGAACTCCATACTCCCCATAATGACGGAGCTGCTGAAGTTTACTACAGTGAGTGGTTTGTCCAAAAGTGCGTATGAAACGTGTTCGGAAAATGAAAATGAGGGTTTATTTCCTACATTTCCGGGGTTGAAAACAAATTCCGTCAAATTTTGCAAGACGCCGGGTTCGGTCAGAGCATCAAGTAACGTGAATCCATGAATCCAACCTGTTTCCAGCAAGTGTAGCTTTGTAACCCTTGGTGTCACGACGAAAGCTTTCTTTGATACTGTTCTCAATTCTGGGAAGGTAAAACATAATTCCCTTGCATTGTTCAAGCCTGCAAGATCATTATTCCCAATCTCACTCGTTAATGGTCCATTAATTTCCAATCGTTTAACATGTTCCCAACCGTGACCTGTGAATGCATTTGTAAGTAGTCCAATATGCATCGTTACTATAACTGTCGTTATATGTCTAGGAACCGCTGCTGGTATTTCTACGCACGTCATTATAGCCGAAGTCAAGAAACAAGAGTCATCCAGAATTTTAAGTGAATTCGGTTTATCCAAGGAATATTGGACATTTTCTGTAATTGCAAGATGGTATTCTACACTGAACAATATTAACATGAACTGAAGCACACGTGCCCTATCCATATTTTATTTTCCGCAGCTATTAAGGGACACTGCTAAATATGAAATTTGTCCAATTGTAATTTAAATGTTTACATGCAACGGCATTTACTTTATTCAAATATGTTTATAATAAACCAGAATATCAATACTCGCAGGTATAACCAACCAGTTGTAACATGAAGGAAACATTTCAAAACCAATACGTCAACAGGTAATGGGGAAGTAGCCACATTCTCGTTATGTTTATGTTGAAGTCATGCTTGGATGTTTTAGTCCTCGAGTTGTTACTTTAAATTCCTCTAAACCAGACGTTACATTTAGTATAATTATCAGTCTTAGATATAGTTGGCAGCTTTATGCAGGATTAAAGTTGTTCATCATTATATTAGGCGCCGTCTGAGTTGGGTCTATTTTGTTTGCAAAGGCGTAGAAAAGCCTATTTATGAGGTAAAGGGTTAATTACTATATGTAAAATGGAAACTGGTTTTACCCTCTAGTCAATTGTCCTTAGATTATCAACGAAATATTATCCAGTGAAAAGATAATACATGCCTAAACTCTAAACTGATTTAATCTTAAGCTTAATTTTGAATCGTTAAAACATTTGGGAAAACACCTTGGATCCCGATGAGACGAAGAGTTTCGAGGGACTTTCACTTAATCATGTTACTAATATAAGTCCGTACCACATGATTTTAGGAAAAGGAAAACTGACAAATTCCCGGGAAGTGATTATGAATAATGGTACGACATTTTTAAATAATCCGTTTAACCTGGCAAAAGGATCAAGTAGATACAGTAATATATTAACCCTTTCCGCCATGAATATTCATTTTAGAAATAATAACGTCATGAATATTAATTAGATTAATTTGTTATTATAGCAAATTGACACAGTAATACGTGGTCATAGCAGAAACAGTAGAATCAGTTCTATATAAGCAAACAGAGCACACCTTGGCCAGACGGTTACTATAAGAGCCCTCTGATCTTGGTCTACTTTGGTTGCAAAGGCGTAGAAAAGAGTAATTATTGAATAAAGTGTTAATTACTATATGTAAAATGAAAACTGATGTAAGCTATGAAAGTACAGAACAGAATAGATATTTTATTCAATACATGCATAATGTGTATCGTCATGTTTACAAAGTACACCATATTCGTGCATAAATCGCGCTGTTGTAGTCCCGACTATTAACAATGTCTTTTTCGTGTCCGCGCGCGGTTGTTGAATGGTCTTATTGTAAATATTTATACATTTGCGGGGCCTAACCGTAAACATTGGAAACGATTCCTACAGCGATAAAACAGTTCACCCATAACAGCGTAAAATGAATTACCTTCAAAGATCTAGCGTATACTTTTGCTGGTAATTTTAACAATCAGATTAACAAAGGAGAGCATGAATTGGGGTTTATGCAAGAATGGTGATAATAAACGGTTGCTTTGGGAAATAACATCTGCATTACCCCTTGAGCCAATGGTGGTCCTCGCCTATCCGGCTCGGGACCGAAACAGTTTCTGCGTGATTTTAAGATGGACATGGTTTTTAAAGTTGCAACATAGATATCGAAATAGTAGACTATATTAAAGGCCGAGTTAGTCTCTTTCTGGTACTTTGGACATCTGCAGTTTCCATGGGCGCAAACAATGTAAACATGCTAAAACGGAACTGAAAGATGACACCGTCATGCCCAGCGTTTCTGCTACCAAATGTTGCTGCTGTAGCAGATTTGATTAAACAAGATATCAGGCTTAGAGTGAAAGACATTGCTGATAATGTTGATGTATATCATCGGTGTGAGCTCATAAGATTTTGACTCAGATAAGTTTGCGCTCCCACGGCTCCTTCATCTCTTGACTGAACAACAAAACGATACCCGAGTGATAATAGTAAAGTTTACCTGGGCATTGTAGAATTTCGGAACTACTCACAGGTGATTCAAATTGAATCCATAATTTTGACCCTTGAGAAGATTCAATAATAACAAATAGCAGCTGTGAAAATATCAAACCAGGCATATAGTCGCCAAAATCAAAACAAAAAGCGCGGGAACTCGTTTATAGGCATGATCTTTTACGTGCTAAATGCAAAGTTTCCAGTACCAAAAGGAAAAAACGGCTCAGTCTCCCCAGTGTCTGTAGGGAGTGTCGAAAACAACAGTCTTTCTGCCTTCACAGGACGGAAAATATATTTTCGTCAAAGGAAAGCGCTTCGAATGGCTGAATAAACGAATAATTGATTTTCATAATGCCCTTGAAGAACCTCAGTAATGTTTCTCGTACACGCAATATGCGCCTGTACACACAAGGTGCACATTGCAGAACATATATAACGCCCAGTTTACACACACAAGATTGAGTATCATTTTCTGTATAACCAGACATAGCTTCGGGGTTGTTAACCTTTTTAAGGGCGTTTACTTTACAAAACCGTCCCACCAATTTGGTAACTTTGAATACCCCCGGTACAGCACTAAATAGTGCAGACTGTGAGTAAGGGTACTTAACTCTCTCAGACACTCTCTCTTGTTCTCTCTCACTCTCAGTCCCAAACTCTCTCTTTTTCTCTTTCTTTGGCTTTCTATTTCAGTAGTTCTATATCTCTATTTCTCTCTCCCTCCCTTTCTATCTCTCTCTTCCTCCTCTCTCTCTATACCCCCCTCTCTCTCGCGCGCGCGTGCCTCTCATCCCCTCTCATCGCTCTTTCATATGGTGATTTTCTACATTATTATCATTCTGAATTCAGCTGCCACCTGCTTCTACGATCTAGTATTAGCTTTATCTAGTATTAGTCATCGTTTTGGGGGTTTCATAAGCGGGTTTTAACTGTACATCATGGTGAAACTTTAGTATTGTGACTACAAAAATACAAATGCATTGGCATACATATATATAGGGTTTTACAACCTGTCTTAAGCAGCCATCAGAAGAGGTCTTATTATGGGTCCCATAGGCAGGTAGTAATTTAATACAGATCAAAATTATAAAAAAACATAAAGTTCCTTTTAGAGTTGTCTGCATTATATTGCCCTGCTTTACGCCTGATTCAAATCAGCTTTGATCCAAATGAGATGCCCAGGAATTCAGTGTCTAACCAGGATCCAATCTGATTGACACCCAGTTCAAATGAAAAGTAGTAAAGTCAAGCAGGAACAACGACACACAAAACGCCACCATCACCAAAACACCAACAGAAAACAATTTATATAGCAATTTATACACATAAACACACATCCATACAGCCATCGATAGACAGCAACCAATCACACACACATTTATACATACACACATACAGCCATCGATAGACAACAACCAATCACACACACACATACATACACACACACACACACACACACACACACGAGAAGAACACAGAAAACACCAACAAACACACAATCACCAGAAACAAACAGGAACAAACGCACAAGCACAAAGACACAAGACAAACAAAAGTAAGGGTGACAAAGAGAGTACCGCCTTGGCACGGTCAATAGCAAAATCACCACTGGGGTTTTAAACCGGTTTACGGACGTCCTAACCTCACACTTATCTCAAAGTCACCCTAGCTAAACAAACATTGTAAATAAATGTATCCCCGCCCTTTCACAAACCAGATATTTATAATCGGGAGTAATAAAAACAGGCAACATATCCGAATATGAGCAGAAATTCGTTTTGTTCACAGCAAGACAGTGTGTATGTACATTTGATGCTATGTGCTCATACTAAAGCCCCTCTAATGCAATCGCCAAAAAGGGGCATGCTTTACAGTGACAAATGGAGGTGGTAGCTTAATGCAGGACGAAAGTTATGCAGAAAGATCCTATAGGAACTCTCTGCGTAACTTTGGTCCTGCATTAATCAACAATCTGCTTATGACGACAGACATGCTTATTCATTACGTGATCGCATTAGAGGGTTATTCACTCAACGGTAGAAATGGCATACTATGTACGCAAGATTAAAGCTGGAACATTGGCATACTGTGTACTTACGGTTAGAGTTAGAATGTTAGCATACTATGTACTCAAGATTAGAGTTGGAAAATTGGCACACTATGTACTCCAGATATGAGTTGATATAGTGTCAAACTAACTTCTCAAGGGTAGAGCTGGTTTATTACTATATATTTTACTCAAGAGAGGAGTTGGTATATTATCATACAATGTACTAAGTAGTAGAAATGGTACATGACCATATTATACACTCAGATGAAGGGTTACTCCATTAGCATGTCATGTATGATAGATCAGAGTTGGCACGTTAACATATAAGTCCAATCCAGTGACATTTACACAAAATCGCCGAATCTGATTGGTTGAAATTTGACATTCATTGCTCAATGAATGTAAAGAGCTGGTTCTCTGTCGTTACTCCCGGTAACCAGTAGCCGATACACTATGGAACTACTTCTTTTTACTATGCATGTTCTATTTATAGACAAATTCCTTGAAACTATGTTGACGTAGAATTATTGGGAGAAAAATGTTGTTTTGAAGTTTTGTGGAGCGCGTACTTTGAAATTTAAGTGTAAAGAATGAAATTTATGGTAAAAGGCAAGTGATTGTATATCAAGAACCAGCAGAGCCAGGCGGCTCGCATGGTGTAGAGAGAAATGGACGAGGTGAACTTCTGGGAGGTGGGATAAAGTGATTTTTTCGGATGGAAGTAAAGTGGTGATCGGCAGTGATAACCGTGTGTTGATTTGGAGAAAACAAAGCGAGGGCTACAGACCAGACTTAGTGTCAAAGTGGCATGGCCACTCTGCTAGTAATAACAAGACACCTCCCTGTCAAATCCAGGACGACAATAGACCCCAGTAAACATACTTGTAGGATAGCTGTTTACCAGGCCAGAAATAACCTTCTAGATCCAATTATTGGCCTGCACAATCATCGGGGTTTGAATGTAATTGAGAATACTTGCCTTTACTTGGCTGTATATCAAACGTAAACTTTCGTATAGAGTGCATTTTATAGACAATGTAAGGGATTTGTTCAAGAGATTTCAAGGATTCGGACACGTATTCCACTGGTCTATGTTCAGAGCTTATACAGATCGATTCCAATGAGGAATATGCAAGTTATTCGATTAAGAGGAAATATGACAAAGTAGTAAGGTGGGACATGTGTTTAAATAATTCCGTTTATTGCTTTTTAGTTATTGTTAACCTCGATTTGTTGCAACTAGGTCAAATAGTTGAGAACAGTCTATGATACGTCATCTATGACGTAGGATACAGTTCACAAAGTGACATAGTTGTTAGAATGTGTATTGATTGAATTCCTACGCACGGCACTTGAAATAGCCAATGTCAAATTTGTTTTATGTCTACAGGTAACAATTTTTAAAAGGACAGATGGATGGAATTATAAAGATTGAATTACATTTTTGTTGTGTTCATCGATGTATAAATCCAGACCTGATCACACACAACTTTTTACATGAATTCCTTTGCAACAAAAATGTAATTCAATCTTTAAATGTACTATACAGCAAGGAAAGGAGCTGGCGCAGTGTTATACTTTGTACTCCACAGTAGAGTTAGAATAGCACATTATCATAATACGACATAACAGTAGATTTATAAAACAAGCATACTATGTACTCAACATTAGAGTAAGCATATTATTACATTTATTATTATACCACATTTATATAGCGCTCTTTTCACACAGGATATGTGCGTTCAAAAGCGCTGTACACTTTGGAGACAAATGGCAGATTTGATATAGGTCTATAATTCTTAAGTATATTTGAATCGAGATCTGGTTTCTTTAAAAGAGGTCTGACATGTGACATTTTGAAACTTTTTGGAACATAGGCATTGTCTAAAGAGGAGTTTACAATGTTTGTCAAAATCGGTAGGAGTTCATCAAGGCATGACTTCAATAGCCATGTAGGTATTAGATCCAGTTCGCAAGACTTACAGGGGGATGCCTTAATGATATGTCCTACTTCTTCTACTGTAGCTGTAGCAAACGTTTCCAATACGTTTGTTGAATGCTGCATCTCAGTGTCAATCGGCGCTCTGGATACAGTGCCTGATGCAATATCTGCACGTATTTTGTCCACTTTATCAACGAAAAAGTCACTGAATTATTGTGCAAGATGCTTCGAGGACGAGGTCTTAGGCAATGAGATGTCACTAGTAGCAGATGCTTAGTGACTCTGAAAATACTTTTTGAGTCTGCCTGGCATACGTCAACTTTCTCTGAGTAAAAATCAATTTTTGACTTAATTAGTAGCCTGTTGACTTTGGCACACTGTTCTCTGTATAGCGGATGGTCTATTGTGAGTCTGGACTTTTTCCAGTTCCGTTCCAACTTGCGCCTTACATGTTTTGCATCATGCAGTTCCTGGGTATACCAAGGACATGATGGCCTGAGCGTTATAGTTTTTGTACACAGTGGTGCATGTTTATTGACAAGTGCCTCCAGTGTTTGTGTATATCACTTAACCAGCTCATCAACATCTGTCGTCTGCATACTCGATTCGATGGGTTCCGAGTTTAGGAGATCTCTTTTGAATGATTCGACATTAATTGCCCTAAGTTTCCGAAATGAAACAGTTTTCCTCACTGTTGGGGGTTTTGCGGCCTTTGCCTCGAAAGTTACGGAAAAATGATCTGGCGAAACTTTACCACTACTGTCGGACAGTCCAGGATCTGTGACTTCAATGTTTGACACACAGTCATCACCGTCCCGTGTAATAACAACATCAACATATTATTGCCATAGTATATGATCATGAATATAGTTGGCACATAACGTATTGCGTTATTTCGCTGAGTTAATAACTTAATATGTTGTACTCGTGTAGTGTTTTTGCTATGCTGTTATTTTGTTATTATGTTTACAATTTTACTGTCTATGTGTACTCTCCATGTATGGAAGACATACAGAAACCAATTTGAAATGTCCATAGTAGCTAAATAGTATTCGCCAATGTACGACATAATTATGATATCTAACTTCGCCTAATTGCTGTTCACCAAAACGTCTTTTCGTCAATATTTTTTTTTCAGCCGTTAGCTGTCTATTTTCACTTTTGTTTTAGTTTTCCACCAATCAGAAACTATGTTACATTGTAATTTGCATATGACCTACTAGTATTTTCTAGTAAACCGTATTTTCATTAGTTAATCCCTTGACTGGCATACAGCCTTTTTATAATGCCTCTACACATGGCCAAACTGAATGTAGGACGTTTCGGCATAGGAAGTTTCGCCCCGGATGTTTCGACCCAGGACGTTTTGGCCATCTATTTATTCGGCCTAGGACGTTTCGGCAAAAATTGAAAATTTGTATTAAAAAGCAAAAATTGAATAATCAAAATCATTAAATAACTATCTATATGTTAAATATTGATATGTGGTCCATTTCTTTTGGTTTATACAGATCAGGATATTAGCTAAGCAGGTAACATATTCACACTTACTCAACCTTGGGTACAATGAGTGATAAAGAGGTGCTTTCAAATACTATAGTCACATTGTTTAGTCATTAAAACAGCCCCAGACCACATAACACATTACTAATGATTTACTATCCCATTCAGTTTTGATTTTAGTCTTGGTCCAAACTGTTTGCCACTCACTTTATGCTTTTTGTGTTCAGTCAAAATGTTGTTTAGTTCAACTTTTGGTGGATTCAAATACATGTACAATACTGTAGTCACATAGTTGTTTATTACCATCACCGGTAAACAATATGAATTATTTATTACTTAGGTCATTATCAAAACTAGAGTATATAATACATAAACAATATTACTGAATAAAACTATATACATCTGTAGATCTATTATCCTCAAAAGGTGTGGATCAATTTTGACTATTCAATTTTTGGTGTGTCATACTTTATATCAGTTCCTAACGCATTATCGTACTTATCACCTCATGGTAATGATTGCTGAGCATTATTGCCAGTTTGCCAAAACCACTATTAAACTTTTAAACATTTATTATCATTTTGCTATCAATTTAATACCACATTTGATCACATCCACTTTGACGAACAGGTAGTTTGCCGAAACCACCATAATTCACAGGCAATGCTATAGGAAATAAAGAAGAAATGTTGTTTAGTATACTAGAGTAGTGGCATTAATAGTATTAATTACTATCCCCGACCACAGCACCAATTAAGGCTCTGGTTATTCGCTCTCTGTGATATAAAGCTACTTACTGAAGGCTATTGTTACGGCTCTATCACCTGGCGCTTTGGATCGAGTAGTAGGTTGAGATAGCTAACTTTATACAGTTTTAAAAATACATGTATATTCAGTTAATGGTGTCACTAATGTTGATGCACACACGCCAATTAATGCGTTGATCCAGGCTATAGATAAATACCTTTTTTAAGTAATTACAGCCTCTGCACAAACAAAAACTAAATTATGTATGCTTTATTTAAAGTGTATTCAATTAGTTATCTTCATATCAATATAAATATACATGCTTTCAAGTAAATTTTTAAAATACGTAAAATGAAGAACTAACTTCAGATAGTTTTAAAAAAATACTTTGACATTGTACAAGTCATTTCCATTGTATGCTTCTCTGCTAGTATAATTACAAGCAACCCTTCATAGATCTAGTTCCCTGTACTAACAGAATCTCGAAACATTGAAATTAAGTTGGCAGAGATTTAATATCATTATTGTTTTGTACATTATGTCAATATTTGAATGCCGCTGAATATATTTTTAAAGGATATTTCTTGTTTTCAGGTAGCATTGTTAAAGTTGATTTCCCTGAGAAAAATGTATTATTGTTACAGGTTTGATATGAATTATCTTGACTGTATTTGTCAGCCGCAATTAAAATTAGATTTGGTTGAGAAATAGAGGTTTCTGGAAAAGGGTTTGATTTGAATATACATGTTATCAATGCCTAGAATAATATAGCCCGTTATATATACATAACAAACAGAAAATGAAGAAGGAGATTATACAAGAGCAGGAAAAGAATCATTTCTGTTGTGTGTACCACACTGTCTTTTCATGGTATAACTATGTGCCGCACTATTTTGCATTAAGTCATTGCAAAACAAAGTCCGCAAAAAACAATTAGAATGATAACATATACCTAGACACACGCAAAAACAAACAAACAAAACAACACAACAAACAACAACAACAACAAAACAACGTTTAACAGCCGTTGTTTTGACTGTCGAACTGAACGAAAGCGTATTCCATAAAGGTGTCAATAGGAGTATGCCATTCACCCTCTCCCCGATAGTGACGCATTAAGGTGACAATAGGGGTATGCCATTCACCCTTTCCCCGATAGAGACGCATAAAGGTGTCAATAGGAGTATGCCATTCACCCTCTCCCCGATAGAGAGACATAAGGGTGTCAATAGGAGTATGCCATTCACCCTCTCCCCGATAGAGACGCATAAACGTGACAATACGAGTATGCCATTCACCCTCTCCCCGATAGATACGCATGGTTAGCGCCGTTACACACAGAATAGAACTAGATCAGACGGCTTCTGTTGGATCTGACTGATCAGGGAAAGCTTTGCTTTCCTTCGGAATTATACAAATATCTGATTATATACCTACTGCTAAAGCCAAACACTCCCATACCATTCAACTAGTTCAGCTTATAGAAAAGCCTTATATTTCTTTCATGCATAGTCATGATGAGAGGGATTAGTATTGAGTGATTCTAAAAGAGTAACGGATCTGCATTATTTTGACCGAAAGCTAATAACATGCATTCAACATAGTACACACACACGACAGACACATACCAGAGAGTATCTGCAGGGATTATCCTACGATCAGTGTCTGCACGGTTTACATCGATAATTATTTACCTGTGGTAAGATCATTCAAGATATCTCGCTTAAATACATATAAAAATAGAATAGCCTAAATATGTATACTTCGACGATTAAACTAACAAGTACAGACACCAACGGGTTACAATCGTGTTTATCAAGATCAGCCATATCGTTGTATGCATCCTTTTATCAGTATCTACACTGTTTCCAGCTATAGTGGACACAACATCATGGACGCTAGTGATGTTCATACAAATTAGCAACTCAGTTTGTTTCATAAGAACTTTAGATGTTAGGAAAATATCTGAGATTGCATAAGGGTCAGCCATTAGCAATCATTAATATGTTAGTCGCAACATACTAACACCACATCAACACTAACTGACATCATACTAACACCATACTAATACTGACGCTCAACCAACAGCAAAACGACACTTTACCGACACCATATCTACACAATACCGATACTAAACCAATACAATACTGGCACGATGTCGATACTAGCCAAACCCATACCGATACCATAATGACACCATACTGATACATATCGACAACATATCGGCACTTACCAATACCATACTGGCATCATATCAATACTAAGTCACCACAATATCGATACCATACTGACACATATCGACAGTATACCGATACAAGCCAACACTATATCTGGACTGTAGACATAATAAACGACTCCATGTTGGCACTATATCGACACCAATGCTAACACCACACCACCACCATAACCACACAAACCGCTACCATTCTGACACCATACTGACGTCAAACCAATACCAGCCGATACCATGCCGACACAATATTAGCACCATGCTGATACTAGCCAGCACCATGTATAATCTATACCAACACCAAAGCAACAACATACAAATACTTTACGGATACTGACCAGTACCATACTGACATTACACTGATACTTAGCTGACACAATATCGTATCAAACCGGCACCATATTTATACTAACATTATATCGACACCACACCAACATCATACCGATACCATACCAATACCATCCACGTACTAACCAACACCATAGCACTCTGACACCACACCGACACCCTACTGATACTAACCGATACCATACCAAAACCATACCAATACTAACCAATAGCATGCAGACACAATGATGATACTACGCAACATCATACTGACACAATACGGGTACTTATTGACAGCATACGTTATGGAAATATTTATAATTATTTACATACTTTTAACTACTACTGAAATAGCTTAGAATATAGCTCGTTTCCAAATAATCATTTCCACATCATCTTCCTTATTCAAGTGTTGTCAGGTTTTATTTGTAAAACTACTTTTGTGTCGTTGGAGTTATGGCGAGGTAAGCTGCAACTAGAAGGATCACGCGGCATTGCCTGACTAACAATATTCCCCGCCAATACTACTTACATGGGCAAAAAGAACAAAAAAACAATGCTTCTAAACATTTGAAACTAGTTGAAGTTGTGCGGAAAGAAGGGACTTGTACTCCAACCATTGTGTGTGTTTTTTTCTTTCACCATTTCTATCCAAAAAAAAATCCCTCGTTACAAAACATATATATGAAATAAATATTTCGTTTCCAATATCTGATACAAATACTATTCGCCCCTAATTGTCACATATGCTTTATTGGACTTTGACTTTTTCTCCACTATATAACATACAGTGACCACTGCTTAATTTCGAGACAGTATCGCTAGGGGCATACGTGGCCTATGGAAACAATGTTTGTTTTTCACTATCTGCATAAGCCTCCATAACCTCTTTACTTTGTAAAAATGACACTTTTTTTCTGACCATTATATGTCATTACATTCCTTGATATTATGTGTGTTTACCCTGTAGTTGTAGAGTGTGAAAAAGCTTGTGAGTTTTGTATTCGGTTTATTCGGTATCTGTCTATGCAAATCATCAATGTGAACTCAGAAGACTGGACTAATATAGAATATTCAGTGTTTCCTGTTTATTAGATTTAACTCTTTATTCTATAAATACGACTCTCTAAGTATCTGCAAACAGGGAAGACCAAAACCATATACCTCCTGTAGGCACCGTTGGATAAGGGAGTGCTCTATTTACTAGTAATATTAAACAGTTTATACCAATGCCAAGATAGCCCATAGACATGCGCTATTTCAACAAATTTAACTTGTTCATATGACTATTTTGTATTAATGATGTCATTATTTCTTACATGACTATTCATGGCGTTAACAGGTTAATTAACCGTGACTATGTTTAACCTTTAGCCTGCTGAGCAAAATATTTTTACAGAATATTTCACCTACTACATTTTTAAAATTCATCCTATAACCAATTTTTCTACCAAAATACAATAAGGGTGGCAAACAGTTTGGATCCTGATGAGACGCTGAGTTACTCGGCGTCTCATCTGGATCTAAACTGTTTGCATATGTATTCACTCATCCGCCCATAGCAGGCTAAAGGTTAACAATGAGTGATGTTTTACATAATCATGTACTCAGTCCCAGACGAGACGTGGAGTTAGTTAGGATTCAAACTGTCGGACACTCTGACCGTGTGGTTCAAGATAAACCAGCTGTTACAGCTAAATTATTTGATTTATAAATTTAACAAACATACCAGAAATCGAATCACGCTCATTGTTGAGAAGTTGTTTTATATATGTTGACCAAATATGGCCCGTTTCAATGCAAACACCAATTTAAAACTGAAAATACATTAGTTCCCTTCAAATGCATCCACAATAAAGAGGTTTTGTCCGATATAGGTCACAGAAGCATCCGATAGAAGTTTGTTTGCAATTGTTTTCTTCATTTAGTAAGTAGTTACCACTTGTTAACCATTTCAATGATGGAAATAAGCCACAGATGTCCGCAAACAGTGTAGATGAAGATGAAGTTACCCTTGCTCGCCATAGTTTGTCATGTTACACGTTGCCCTAAAAATATCTGACTATTCCCAGTAAGCCTGATTTGTTTGAATTATCTAATAGCCTTTTTGGAAATTCAGTGTTGAAAACGCTAATCCTTTACTCCATGCATATTTATGAAAGAAAAGATGGCATAATGATTATTAATTAGACGGATTTATAAGAATGGCCAAAACAGAAGCTAGAGAATCAGATCAATATGGTATGCATGAGCAAACAGAGCAGACCCTGATCAAACGACTCATGCAAGGGCTCTGTCTGATATGGGTCTACTCTATTTGCAACGGCGTTAACATGCGTATTATTGAGAAAAGACTCAAAGATAACCACCTGACTCCAAGGTTATAAAGCGTTTTGCTTGAGTCTGAGATCATTCTCAAGCATCTGATTGGTCCGATTCTGAGCTGATCTCAGACTCAGATTCAGATTTTTTATAACCTTGGACCCAGGTTGTGTGGTCACTTAGGAGAGTTTGTATAATTATGTTATAGGTGTAACATATAACATATATGCATAATTTATATATGCATAATTTATGCACATGAGTAACATCAATGTGTATTCGTTTAGTGGTCACGTAAGACGGGGGGCTATGTATATTATTTTGGGTATCAGTTGGGAGGGATTCTATATGTGTATTCGATGAAGGGTCAATATTTGAGGGGTTCTATATATGTATTCGTTAAGTGGTGACAGTTGAGGGGTTATATGTGTATTCGTGGAAGGGTCATTGAGGAGGGGTTATATTGTATTCGCTGAGTGGTCACATTCGAGCGGTTTTATGTGTTTTTGTTGAGGGATCACTTTGGTGCTGTTCTATGTGTATTCGTTAAGGGTTACTTTCGAGGGGTTCTGTATGTGTATTCGTTGAATGGTCACTTTTGGGGGTTCTATGTGTATTCGTTGAGGGTCATTTTCGAGGGGTTATATATGTTATGGGTGTAGCTAGCGATAAGTATTTACGCGCGTGCGTAACATCAATGTATATTCGTTGTGTGGTCATTTAGGATAAGTTATATGAGTATTTGTTCAGTTATAACTTTGGAGGGGTTCTATGGTTATTCGTTGAGGGTCATTTTCAAGGGGTTCTATATGCTATTGGTGTAGCTAGCGATATGCATTTATGCACACGCGTAACATCAATGTATATTCGTTGTATAGTGACTTAGGAGGGGTTCTATGTGTATTCCTTGAGTGGTCACAAAGGAGGAGTTATATTTGTTTTTGTTAAGTGGACACTGAGGATGGGTTCTATGTGTATTTGTTACACGACTTTAGACCCATAAATCGGCCTCTTTTGGTGGTCGTATTAGAGGGGTTTCACTGTATATTAAAACATACGCAAACAGTGCAAACTCGTATTGGGTATCTGCTACAGAAGCCTTCTGATCCCGTTCGATACTGTAAAAATGCCAGAACATGCCACTTTAAAGCAAAAAATCAATATTCATGATGACACACTTTTCCCGTCACATGTGATCCATATACGTTCTATATCAGAGATCCAGGTTATATATAATAAATGATTACAAGATATGTATGTAGAGAGCTATATACACCAGCGTACGACATACCTCCTCTTTGTCGGTGACCGCTAGAGCTTAACAAATGGTCCATTCCCAAAACACACAGCGACAACAGCAGATGAATCCAAACTACAGTAAGCCCCTCTAAACCGGAATTCTAGTAGAGACGAGTGGTACTCTATTACTTACAACTGTTACGATTTAGAAACATGTTCCTGTTGCAACATATGCACTTCTGTAGAATAACTCTGATATATGTAGTCACATACAATTGACAAATAGTTCTAAATATCACGGTCAGTTTCACCAGCTAGATTAAAGAACAACGATAGTTTGGCTGCTTGTTCAACGTAAGCTCATTGTATGAAAACATGTTTAATTTGTATCCCGTTACTCACGACCAGACTCCTATTTGTAAACAGTGTTGATCCAGATGAGGCGACGAGTAAGTTGGCATCTCATCAGGATCCCAGCTGTTTGACACGCGGTGAATAGTTTCTCAAAAGTTTAATCGGATCGGAAGAGCAAAGAACATGTACCAGATTCAAATTTATACAGTCATTATTGTGGAATATCAGTTAAACATTAATAGATTTCGTCTGCATACACATGTTTTGTTGTTGTTTTTGTCATTTGTAAAAGCTAATATTTTCAAGTCATTTTCAAATGCGGGCTGTGCTTCAGAGAGTTTGAATGCTACATGTAATGAGAATTCGTCGTGTTTCACTAGAACAATATTGTTCGCAAGAATATTGGGAATGCACTCACGTTAACTTGTAATGTGTAAGCGAGCAGTTAAGTTAGTCGAGCTTCACTAAAAGTTTGCCCCCTTGAACAAAGAGTTTCACACAGGTTAGTGTTTTGAATTATATGTTTTCCATCGAATGTTCAGCTCGTTCGATGGTGGTGTTCTTTAATGAATGCTCCATTTCGGTAGAATTATTCAAAGAGGCTGAATCTGTTTATAGCCTATGATGGAATGGGTTAAGTGTAAAGTGTATGCTTATGTAGGTACATGTAGATATCTAGTTTAAAGTTTTGTTATCATATTACTTATATCATAACTGCCATGGACCGCAATGGAAATAAGGGATCATCTTCCCTGTTTGTGTCATCCTTGATATTGATGTGACTGACATGGTTAAAATGTTTATTATTTCATGCTGTGTATATAAGTATTGCTTAATTATCACATTGTTGATTAAATATTCAGTTTATTGCTATTCTAACCTTGTTAATTGCAAACTACTGAATTAAAAATATATATCCATCTCTCTCTCTCTCTCTCTCTCTCTCTCTCTCTCTCTCTCTCTCTCTCTCTCTCTCTCTCTCTCTCTCTCTCTCTTCTTCTCTCTCTCTCTCTCTCTCTCTCTCTCTCTCTCTCTCTCTCTCTATCTCTATCTATTTATTTATCTATTTTTATGTTTGTATTATGCTATTGTGTCTTTCTACTTGTGCGTGTGTTTGTGTTTGAGATTTTCTTCTCGTTTGTGCGTGCGCGTGTGTGTGCGTGTACGTGTGGTATATGTGTGTTTTATTGTGGTGTGTGTACATGTGTATGTGCGTGTGTCTGTTTGATGTTATATATTGTTGTTTTAAGTTCACATTTGCTTATAAATAGTGTGCATGTGTCTCGTGGATCGTGTATTAGGTAGGTGGCTGATATATTACTGTAGTTAGTCTCGTTTTTAGACTGTAATAAATGCGTATGAAAAAATGCCGACGTGCTCGGTGACGCTGATCGTACATAAAGGATGGGTTGATATATTTATACCCCCCTTTTGAAAAAATGGGGGTATATTGCTTTGCACATGTCGGTCGGTCTGTCGGTAGGTCGGTCGGTCGGTCGGTCGGTAGATCGATGGTTTCCGAACGATAACTATTAAACGACTTGGCATAGAATCTTCAAACTTGCTGTGGTGATTAGTCGTGACAACTAGATGACCCATATTGTTTTTTAGGTTTCTAGGTTAAAGGCCAAGGTCACAATGACCTTAAATAGTGAAATAGTTTCCGATCAATAACTGCTCATGGGTTTGTCTTGGGATCTTCAAACTTGCTGTGATGGTTGGTCATGACCACTAGATGAGCCCTTTTGTTTTTCAGGTCACTAGGTCAAAGGTCAAGTTAACCATGATCTTAACTGGTTAAATGGGATCCGTTCAATAACTACCGAAGGGTTCGGCTTAGAATCTTCAAACTTGCTGTGGTAGTTGGTCATGACAACTGGATGACCACTATTGTTTTTGAAGTCACTAGATCAAAGGTCAAGGTCACCAAGACCTTAACTGGTTAAATAGTTTCTGATCAATAACTGCTCAAGGGTTTGGCTTAGGATATATAAATTTGCTAAGGTGGTTGGTCATGACAACTAGATGAGACCTGTTGTTTTTTAGGTGACTAGGTCAAAGGTCAATGTCACCATGACCTTAACTGTTTAAATGGTTTCCTATCAATAACTGCTCAAAGATTTGACTTAGAATCTTCAAACTTGCTGTGGTTGTTGGCCAGTTACAACTGGATGATCACTATTGTTCTTGCGGTCACTAAGTCAAAGGTCAAGGTCACCATGACCTTAACTGGTAAAATGGTTTCTGATCAATAACTGCTCACGGGTTTGGCTTAGGATCTTCAAATTTGCTTAAGTGGTTGGTCATGACAACTAGATGAACCCTTTTGTTTTTGAGGTCACTATGTCAAAGGTCAAGGTCACCATGACCTTAACTGTTGAAAAGGTTTGTGATCAATAACTGCTCAAGGGTTTGGCTTAGGATCTTCAAACTTGCTGTGGTTGTGGTCATGACCACTAGATGACTCCTATTTTTTTAAGTCACTAGGTCAAAGGTCAAGGTCACCATGACCTTAACTGTTTAAATGGTTTCCTATCAATAACTGCTCAAAGATTTGACATAGAATCTTCAAACTTGCTGTGGTTGTTGGCCATGACAACTGGATGATCACTATTGTTTTTATGGTCACTAGGTCAAAGGTCAAGGTCACCATGACCTTAAACTCGTAAAATGGTTTCTGATCAATAACTGCTCATGGGTTTGGCTTAGGATCTTCAAATTTGCTTAAGTGGTTGGTCATGACAACTAGATAAACCCTTTTATTTTTAAGGTAACTATGTCAAAGGTCAAGGTAACCATGCCCTTAACTGTTGAAAAGGTTTGTGATCAATAAATGCTCAAGGGTTTGGCTTAGGATCTTCAAACTTGCTGCGATGGTGGTCATGACCACTAGATGACTCCTATTTATTTTAGGTCACTAGGTCAAAGGTCAAGGTCACCATGACTTTAACTATTGAAATGGTTTCCAATCAATAACTGCTCAAGGGTTTGGCTTAGGGTCTTCAAACTTGCTGTGGTGGTTGGTCACGACAACTAGATGACCCGTACTGTTCCTGAGGTCACTAGGTCAAATATTAAGGTAATCATGACCTTAACTGATGAAATGGTTTCTGATTGATAACTGCTCAATGGTTTGGTTCATGATGTTCAAACTTGATCAAGACCACTAGATGACCCCTATTGTTTTTATGTCACTATGTCAAAGGTCAAGGACCTTAACTTGTGAAATGTTTTCAGATCAATAAATGATCAGTGGTTTTGCTTAGGATCTTCAAAGTTCAGTTGCTGTGGTGATTAGTCACGACCACTAGATGACCTCTATATTTGAGGTAATTAGAGCACAGGTCAGAGGTTCTGGGGATATAAATGTTTTACAAACATCTCTTGTTCTTATTGATTTATAAGTGCTTACATGCACGTGTGCACACGTGTGTGCGTGCGTGCGTGTTACATTTGAGTGTATTGGTGTAGAGTGTCTGTTATGTTTGCATATCCTATAGCGCCCCTGTGTCCGGCAATGCTGATATACAGGTGGGTGGAGTAACACATCGTTATATTGAGTTTGTGTGATTTTTGTTAGTGTGTACGTTCATCGGGCGTGTATGTGTCTTAGGGTAACACATTGCTGTATTAAATTTGTAATGGGTACATATGATATAGTGCCCCTGTTTCCATAGACACTGACAGTGTGTCAAATGGGAGTAGTAACATATTGTTACATTGAGTTTGTGATGTGTGCAATATTACCTCGGTTTCCGGTGATGCTGATCATGCGTTTCGCAGGGAACGGTATTGTAGTATTCAGTCGCTAATGTATGAGATTGCAAAAGTGCCTCTGTGATATTGATTGCATTTGGGGCGGAGCATATTGTTGTATTGAGTCTGAAGTGTGTGTTTGAAATAGTGCATCTATGTCCGGTGATGCAGATCGTGTATATGTGCGGGTAATGTTGCTCTATTGAGTTTCCAACGGTGCTTATATATCCGAGTGATGATATCGCGGGTAAGTGTAGATTAAGTAGACTGTGGTTAAGCTAACCCAGATATGTATATTTCTGAAACTTTAAGACAGATTGTACCCTGGCAGGACTAACGTTATGTATAAACTTCACTATTTGTGATTCGTTATAACTGCCCTATGTCTACTCCAAATTTCAACACAAAATCCCTAAACATGAAAGATGGAATGGTGTAGCCATTTAAGAAAGTAAAGAGACTGATCTATCAAACTTCATTAGCAAACAGAGCAGACCCTAATCAGATGGCTGCTATAGGAACCGTCTGATCTGAGTATACTCTCTTTGCAGAAATAAAAAAACGTGTATATTGAAGCAAAGGGTTAAGCAAACATCTGGGTCCCTGCTTATAAAGCTTTTAGTTGAGTCTGAGTTTCGTTCTCAAGCTTTTGATTGGTCAGATTTGAGTTCTCAAGCTTTTGATTGGTCAGATTTGAGCCAGAGGCTCAAATCTGACCAATCAAAAGCTTGAGAACGTACTCAGACTCAACTAAAAGTTTTATAAGCAGGGACCCTGTTCTTATACATTGTCATGTTTATAATGTGGTGTTACTATAGTTTTTAGGGTCAATACGTTCGTCGATTATGACAAAGCAAATCAAAAGTACAGATCTAATATTCAAACTTATCAAAGGACTTTTATTTTATACGACATTCATTTCATATACATATCAGACATTCGAATACAAAATACGTTTAAGGCTGCAAAATGATGCATTCTGAGTTAAAGAACGTTCAGAAAACATTGTCTTTATTATCAGCTGAGTCACTCCATTTTGGTGTCGAAGCGGGATATAATGTAACGATCGGATACAACTTAATGAGAATTACTGTTAACATAGACATGCTCAGAAGTTCGATTAGCTTAGAATAAGTTATTTAGAAATCCCTTTAACACAGAAGTATCATTACCCATTTGTAGGAAGTACCGTTAACATAGAATAACTTACTTACTTAGGCGTTCCGTTAACATAACCATTCGACAGAAATACCAATAAGACAAAAATACTTAGAAGTTCCGATAACATTACCCTTCCTTACTAGGTATCGTTAACATAGCAGTAATTGGTTAAAAGTACCGCTATCACGGTCTTAGATATACCGTGGTCATTATAGGGTTAACCGCACTGTAATTTGAAGTTTGCGACGGTATATGAGGTTTTTAACGGTCGCAAATTATTTTAATGGCGACGCCGAAGGCGGTGTCATTAAAATAATTTAAGACCGTTAAAAACCTCATATACCGTCTCAAATTTCAAATTACAGTACGGTTAACCCTATTCTAACGCAATCTTAACACGAAAAACGACACATTGTTGAGCCGATTTTAACTCAAGTAATATCCTTTGCGCGCGGATGATTAAATGAGTGATGGAGAAAGAAATAGTGCAACAGTTTCTCTCAGATTTCTTAAAGTAACTGTGGTTTCACCCCGGTTTATATATATACATTTTATTGGTCATGAATAATTGTGAGATAGCTATTCAACATGCTAAATACATACATTCAATACACATGTTGGCAAAGTAACGTCATCTTAGTCTTTGGCGCCATACGGGAAAACGTCGCCTGTAACAATGACGTCACGTTATAACGTTATGTTTGAACGATATAATAAATAAGGCCTAATCTGGATCCCAACGCTTAGAGTATCTCAATAATT
This sequence comes from Azorinus chamasolen, assembly GCA_963576725.1. NCBI lineage: Eukaryota > Metazoa > Mollusca > Bivalvia > Cardiida > Solecurtidae > Azorinus > Azorinus chamasolen. The sequence goes on along the minus strand of OY755252.1, from coordinate 37,082,010 downwards.
CTCCACATGTGCATAAAAGAGACCGTTCAAGTCGTGACAAAGTAAACAATGGAAAATAACTTGAAATAACGGGCCAAACTCGAATAGATCTAGATTTATAAGATTATTCGGTCGTTTTGGATTGGTTGAATTTGCGACATATCAAACACTTTTTATATGCCGCAAATTTGGTCACATGAGCCAACCAATCAGATTTCTGGAAATTGACAGATTGCGTTAGAATATCCAGTTACTTAGAAGTACCGTTAACATAGCCATTTATTAGAAGTACAATCAACATACTCATCATTACTTAGAACTACCGTGAGCATACCCATCAGTTAGAAGTACCATTAACATAACCATTCATTAGAAGTATCGTTAAAATAATTATCCACTAGTTAGAAGTACCATGGACATATCCGTAAGTAAGAAGTACCGTTAACATACCCCTTACTTAAAAGTACCATGAAAATGCCAATTAGATAGAAGTATCGTTATTATACCCCTTAATTAGAAGTACCGTGGACAATATCGTACCATTGATATACCCATTAATTAAAAGTACTATTAACATATCCATTTGTTAGAAGTACAATTAACATACCCATTACATGAAACTAGAAGTACAGTTAACATATCAATTAGTCAGAAGTACCGTGAACATGCCCATTAGTTAGAAGTACTATTAAAACATCCATTTGTTACAGCAGGTTTTAAGTTCCTGTGTGGTGGCAGTATCGTTAACTTATCAATTAATTAGACGTACCAGGGACATATCCATTAGTTAGAAATACCGTTAAATACCCCTTACTTAGAAGTACCGTGCAAATGCTCTTTAGTTAGAAATATCGTTATTACACCCCTTAATTAGAAGAACCTTGGACAATATCCATTAGTTAGAAGTACCATTAACATAACCATCAATTAGAAGTACTGTTAACATATCCATATGATAAAAGTACCTTGAGCATGCCCATTAGTTAGACGTACCATTACCATGCCCATTTGTTACAGCAGGTGGTAAGTGTTTCTGTGACGGCCTTAAAATGTCGCTCCCTACTTCACTCTCAGTGTTGTAATATTTGCTGGTCATTCGGGATCATCAGCTTCGATGTTATTAGGTTTGAAAATCGAATACCTCTTAAGCCGGTGCTACATGTAGTTGGGTGGGGTATGAGTAGCGTTGCACTTTTAATAACTGCTCATTAACAGACTCCAGTGAACGGAGTCTGTAATTCTCTGTGTTTGCATTCGATATGTTTGCTTTCGACGAATCTCCTTCTTTGAGAACTTATAACATTCAGGTGCCAATCTTGCGATCGTCATATCTCAGTTTATTTAGTCCTACGAGGCAATCTTAATTTGTTACGCGATATAAGTTTCGATACCCATTGTCGTTAATTGATATGTTCGATAATCTTAGTCGTGCGATCTTTCTGAACCCTTTCCTCCATGCATATTCGTGTAAGAAATAATGACGTCATGCATATTATATGGATTAATTTGCTATAATAGCACTTGTACGCATGAAATTTTGGTCATGGCAGAAACTGTATCATAATCAAACCAAACAGACCCTGATAAGACGGCTACTGTAGAAGCTGTCTGGTTTAGGTCTACTCTATTTGCCGGGCTCAGAAATGCGTATTTATGGAGTAAAGGACTAAAACGAGTTGCATGTCATTTAACGCACTCTATTGAATTTACGAACAACACTGACCCAAGTAAGAACCAAATAAATCAAAGTTTGTAAGGGGTAGAAACTATTTGACAATTAACCCTTTACTCCATAAATACGCCTTTCTAGGCCTGTGCAAACATAAAGTACCCGGATCAGACGGCTCCTATAGGAACTGTCTAGTCAGAATAGGTTCGCTTGCTTAGGATATAATATAGATTGGATTGTTCAGTTTATGCCATGGCGCTGGTATGATATAGATAGGATTGTTCAGTTTATGACATGGCTCTGGTATAATATAGATAGGATTGTTCAGTTTATGCCATGGCTCTGGTATAATATAGATAGGATTGTTCAGTTTATGACATGGCTCTGGTATAATATAGGTAGGATTGTTCAGTTTATGCCATGGCTCTGGTATAATATAGATAGGATTGTTCAGTTTATGACATGGCTCTGGTATAATATAGATAGGATTGTTCAGTTTATGACATGGCTCTGGTATAACATAGATAGGATTGTTCAGTTTATGCCACGGCTCTGGTATAATATAGATAGGATTGTTCAGTTTATGCCACGGCGCTGGTATGATATAGATAGGATTGTTCAGTTTATGACATGGCTCTGGTATAATATAGATAGGATTGTTCAGTTTATGCCATGGCTCTGGTATAATATAGATAGGATTGTTCAGTTTATGCCATGGCTCTGGTATTATATAGATAGGATTGTTCAGTTTATGACATGGCTCTGGTATAATATAGATAGGATTGTTCAGTTTATGACATGGCTCTGGTATAATATAGATAGGATTGTTCAGTTTATGACATGGCTCTGTAGTTTGTTCCGTTATAACAATTGTCATACTTATCAATTTTCAAGATGCAATTAATTCTTTACATGAATATCTAAAGAATAACGGCGTAATAGATAAACCAAATATGTATGTATCATATAACATAATACACCATTTATTGTCACATAATGATGCAATTAGTCATGAAGCCTTTACTTAATTTATGCGGATATCAAGGCATTTCCAAGCAGAACAGACATACATTAGAATGTTCGTGTATGTGTCGTTTGATCTGGGTCTGTGCTGATTGCTTAACCCTTCGCTTGCTGAATTTAAAATACATTTCTCCCTCTTTACCCATGCCCTGTTGTATAACTACATAAATCATCACCGTGTACAAGTATATCGCTGTACAATCACTGCTGTGGAATGCACTGGTTGCACAATCAACTTGTAAATAGTGCAGACCCTGATGAGACAACTCCTGCAGGAGCTGTCTCATCTGGGTCTTCACTATTTACAGGTAGGTATATTGACGCGAATAGCAAGCAAAGGGTTAAAAAACATAGATGATATAACTCTATAGTTTACAGCAAAGGCCCAAATCGCAAATAACTTTTTTCATCTAATTAGTATCCATTACATCGTTGTTTGTCACAAGGATATTCATCAGTGATAGTGACCAGTGACAATCACATCTCTTGTTTGATATCCCTCTATTATACTGAAATCATTTTTACAAAAGATAAGAAGCAGTAGAACCAACGGCCAATCATTACTATTCAGTACCCAAGTCCTCGCAAGTACAGCAGAACCGTCTTTAGCCGTCATTCATTTATTGAACATAGGATTCTTCAAAAGCAGATGGTGGGTTAACCCTTCTCTTGCTGAATTTTAAAACACATTTCTCCTTCTTTACCCATGCCCTGTTGTATAATTACATATATCTTCACTGTGTACAAGTATTTCGCTGTGCAATCACTGCTGCGGAGCGCACTGGTTGCACAATCAACTTGTAAATAGTGCAGACCATGATGAGACAGCTCCTGCAGGAGCTGTCTCATCTGGGTATTCACTATTTACAGGTAGGTATATTGACGTGAATAGCAAGCGAAGGGTTAATGCAGGTCAAAGGTAATGCAGAAAGCTCCAGTCGGAACTTTCTGTATTACCTGTATTAAGCTACCATCTGTCGTACACTGTCAGAACGTTAAATGTCAATGTTAGAACGTTGTCATCAATAATAGTAATTAGCTGAATATTTATAATAGAAAAGATCTGTATAACTTCGCACTTAAACAAACCAGACTCTGATCAGACAGCTAAAATACAAACCTCTGATCGTGGTTTATTTTATCTACAAAGGCGCAAAACAGTATTTCTATAAAGTGAATGGTTAAACAACTCTGGTTGTCTCGAGTGTTGTAACCAATTACCTCATAGGCCATTTTTAGACCGACCCATTACCTCATGAACGTTTAACTTGTCATCGCCTCATATGTTTTCCTATATAAAGGAAAATAATATTACACGATGCCAACGTTATAATTATGTTTATTTAATTCCATAATTCATACAAGAAAATACATGTTTGGTTAAACATATCGCCAGATACGGGGACTCAATTTAATTTAGACCTACATTTCGTGTCCAATTTAAAACGTACATATCTCTAAAACATCTTTATTTACGATATAACCCGGAAAAGGGTACAGTTTTCATACTGAATGTATATCATTTCTCTGGATTCACCTAGCAATCAGTGCAACAAGTTGCACTTGAATTATTTCTGTCAGCCTTGATCCATAACAAGTACGGCCAATCTATTACAATGCTATCAGTCGAGTTGCTTATGATGGTTTTGCGCTGATACATTGTTGATTGCAACCAGCAACATACGTATTTAAGTATACTGCTATTGCAGCTTCCAATGCCATTCGATAAGCATAATTATTCTTATGGTTGAGGAGACGGGTTGTTGAGGGAATAGAACCTTCTTATTTAAAGGTATGCTTCCCTTTTGTTTAAAACGTTCAGCATGTGTTATACGTTTGCATCTCTGATCTCACAAATGGGAAAAATGCAAACTGTGTAGATTCAGATCATATGGTTATATCTGATCACGGTCCGCATTGTTTGGCATCTCAATAAATATCAGTTATCCACACAAGAAGTGCTGAGGCTTTCTCTGACAACAGCGAAACTGAGATTTACTAGGCAACCAGTTTATATTTACAGCAAAACCCGTCTTAACCCATTACATCATAGGCTATATTTAGATACAACCTCTTCGAATAAATCTACCGAAAAGGAGCATGAACTAGAAAAAAGGAAAAGTTTAGAATTGTGAAGTTTGAAACCATTGTGATAAATAGAGCATTTGGTCCTATAGGAGCAAATGCTCTATTTATCACAATGGTTTCACAAAGTGACTTTTACAGAGTCGTCAAAAGTCGTCAATATAAGGGAATGGAAAAGTGGTCTGATTATAGGTCTGTAAGGCAGGTGGTAGCTTAATACACAACAAAAATAACGCAGAAAGCCCCTTAAAACTCAATAAATAAATGGCCGCCTAAGAAAGGTTATACTGTATATGAGACATTGAGTAACTCGGTGTGTTATTAATATCAGAATTATCTGTTAAATAGTGTGATAAAAACTTTAAAAGAAAGGGGAAATCGAAACCATGATACTCAAAGCAGACGACATAGTTTGCAGACGACAATACCTGACTATGATTAGAATTGAATACATGCATATTCATATACATGCGTATATCGTCATTCTAAAGTAGGTCCTTATCAGTGTATATATCTTGTTTATATTAATAAAAGATTTTCATTCCATTAGGAACTGTCTACGAGTAAAACAAAAAGCAAAAACAAGTGTTGTTTTTTATTCCTAAACAAACCCAGATAAAACTAATACATTTTAGTAAAATAAGGAAATGAGATAAATAAAAGCAGATTTCAAAGGAATGAAGCACATATATAGAAATAGAGATTGAGACAAATAGTGAAGTCCCTGATCAGACACCGCCTTGAAAAGGCGGCGTCTGATCTGGGACTGCACTATTTGTCGTGGTGCATTTATGCGACTGCGGCGGTGAAAGGGTTAAAAAACTGATAAATTAAAGTCAATATTCGCCTTAGCCGGTATAGCGCAATATATAAGCCTGAATACTTTTGTGTTGTAATTTTACTTCTGTATGACCCGGCAGAGTTCGAGTCCACCAATAGTCATTTTTTTTCTCTTCTTTTTTTTATTTGCCCTTATTTGTATAATTATATTGGTGAATTTTCTGTTATTTTTTCAACATAATTATGCATATTTATAGAATATGAAAATAGTTCCATGGTTATAGAATTATTTTACACTAGAAACGTCTACTAACCTATTAAACTTATCCCTTCGTAGATCTAGTGCCCTGTGCTAAAACAAATCGCTAAACATTGAATTTAATTTGACATAGTTTTAATACCATTATCATTTTTGCACGTTATCTCAATATTTGAATGTCACTAACATATTTTAACGATAAGTATTGTTTTGGTTACTTTCTCTTAGAACAGACGGCACGCAACAGCCACGTTACAGTGGCTAATTTGCATTAAGTGGACGATCTGGTCAGCTAGGGATTCACATGGTAAACTCCATCTATTTCTTCGAAATGAAAAAACACTGTTTGGGCATTGCGACTTGTTTGATAGTGTTTCAGATAACATAAGCCTTTAATAAAACAATGATATTTTCCAATTTTTCACACGTAAAAGTAATTCTAAAATAAAACGGGATTTTATTTTTTTGTTATAAAAGTTTACCTGCAAGACGTCTTATGTGAAACACACAAAGTAGAAACGACCTTTACCTTTAACTATTTTCCTGTTAAATAATTATGTTAGAAATAATGGCATCAGTAATACTTATATGCTGAATTATCATACATGTACTGGCATAATGTACACATTACATCACAGTATACTTTATAAGCATACAAAACAAATTCTGATTAAACGGTTGTAACAGGTCTACTCTAATTTCAAAAGCACAAACAAGTATCGGTTAGGGAGACACGCTATTCCTAATTTGAAAACCGTATAACTAGTAATAAGTTGCTGCTGAATGAGAGGATGATTGTTTAATCGTGACTAAACAGACATTAAACCAATATATCTAACATTCACGACATTGGCAATAGTAAGAAAACATTTGTATGCCCACGTTGAAGATAGTCAGGGGCAATATGGTTTGCACTTGTCCGTCCGTCTCGCCGTCCGTGTGTCACGCTTTTACGTGCAGTTAATTGTCACAGTGTTTTCCAATGTATTATATCTCAATAACCAGTATAGCTATTGGCATGGAATTGCATATGCACATTAAACACCATCCATACTTACCTCGCGCACCCATCCCATGCTGCCCGCAAGCCTAAGGTCAAGGTCAATGTTAAATGACTTAGGAGTTGTACGTGCAGCTAGGTAAGCACCACCACTTGGGCATCGCTGTGTCTTACACACTTTTCTAGTTTGTTATTAAAACGATAAACCTGACTTGGACCAATTAACCCAAAAGTAAGTTTGTGTGTAAACATATGATAATGACACCAGAGTACATCACTGTGTACAGTAGAACCATATTAAACCGGACTTGTATAATTAAAGCACAACGTTGATTGTATTAGACAGACGGCTACCTAATGCAAGGTGAAACTCATACAGAAAGCTCATCTGAAAGTTTTGATACTAAATTTAACGTATGGTGTAGAGGGATTTACTATATATCAACCCCTTGTCTCTGCGCAAATTATCTGCGTGCTAACTTTGATCACGAAATGTAATTAACACAAATGAGATTATTAATTATTTGAATGATTTGGATGAGTGTACTATTGTTTTTGTTGACTGATATACGAAATATCGACAAAATAACTTTATCTGATGTTGGTGTCCCGAAGCGTTCTTCTACAGTTGGTAACAGTGGAATCGACTGTGATGCATTCTTATCTTTAAGTAAAGTAAAAAAGACAAAAAGTAAAGCACCTAGTTATAGTCTACTTGCAGTCCCAATGACCGCTCAGCTGACTGTACATTTACTCCCCTGGTCACTGAGTCATTGACCTACAATATTGAGCACTGCTAGCATATGGCGCAATCATGCAGCCGCAGTACCGGCGAGTGACCCTCACAGGTACCCATTTAAACCCCTGGGTGGAGAGGATGTGCGGGTTGGAGACACGGAAAAGTGTCTCTGAAATGTCCGATTGGGACCGGGATTTGAACCCCGGACCTCTGGACTGATAATCAAGCGCGTTACCACTAGACCACCACCACCTGCAATTGCATAAATATTTGCCATACTATGTCCTTCCTAACGTGTCTTCCAAAAACTGCGTGTTGTAGTTATTAACAGCAGTGTACTGTTCGAAGAACCCCTGAAGGCAACCCCAAATTAGTGTCCGGAAACCGTTTAGTTTTAATGACTATTACATGTACGCCCAATGCTGCTGTTGCTGCTGCTGCTCTCTCTATCTCTCCCTCTCCCTCTCTCTCTCTCTCTCTCTCTCTCTCTCTTCTCTCTCTCTCTCTCTCTCTCTCTCTCTCTCTCTCTCTCTCTCTCTCTCTCTCTCTCCCTTTCAAGCAAACACTTTGTTCACCAATATAAGTTACTGTCACAAATTAAATATTATGGCATATCTCAGAAAATCGAAACAGTTTGATGCGTTGATATTATTTCTTAAAAATATAGCATACGGCTCATTATGTTCGACAAAAGTTGTAACAATATCTTACTGCCTGGAGAGTTGCCACATATTTGCCTCCCATCTCTTTGTTTTCATTAGAGAAATACTTTGTCTGTATTTAATTATTTGCACAGATCGTTAATGTCCTTAACAAATATGTGATTTATTCCGAAGTATGCTTCCACTACATTGAAGTGCTATATGTAGTTGTACCTAGTGTCCTTTAAATGGAAAAAACAGACATTGCCTACCCTGGCATATAATGGTGTCCTACATCTACCCTAAAAATAGATTCGCGATAGTACTCTCTTGGACAAGTCCATTTAGGTAAACAAATGCATGTGGAGTTTGATCCTATTTTCCGTAAATGATTCTTTAAACGCCTTTACAAACTGAGTAAACCCAGACCAAAGAGGGCTCTCATTGAATCCATCAAATGAGAATATTCTCTGTTTGATTATGGAATAACATAGATCTGATTCGAGAGTTTTACCCTGTTGATATTCCATTCTAAAATCATCTGTTTAATATTCATGATGTAATTTTTTGTGCCTGAATAATCATAAAGAAAATGATTACTTTCAGATATAATGACTAATCATTAAAGCAAACCATTCAGATTGTTCAGATGCCCCCGGACACGTTTTCCTATGACCTGGATCTACTTTAGTTGTACATGACAATGGCTATGAATTATATGCATGGTCAGTACTTTTTGATGTTTGTTTGTGTACATTCAATATCGTTTGCAGACTTTTTCAATTATTCCTCCAGGTGTGTATTCAATAATTCCTTCAGTAGTGTTTAAAATCATGCTTTACAACAAACACTTGTGCTAGTTAACAGTTGCACCAAGTTTATTGACATTTTAATTGCCTTTCAGAAGCAATCGCACCAAAGGTTGAATTGATATATTCATCTCTGATTCAAAATCATTCCTGAAGTATGGTAGTTATTCCAGTTCTGCCTGGGATTACGATAAAAATTGTAAAACATTAAAATTGCTCAATAATGTCTGTTTCAATATCATGTTTTTGCTTAACTCTTTACCTGATAGACACGCTTTCTGACGCCTTTGCAAATGGGATAGTCCCCATATCAGGCCAGATTAGCCTTGCACATACCAACACGGGCTTTCCCTGTAAACTAACATATATCCCCTCTTAGTATTACTAACATATCTCCTCTCTAAGTATTAGTTTTAACTGAACAAGAACTGTCAGAGTGTATGCGACACTCCGCTCTACCACGATGAACCCAAATACAAAACGTGGTATTCATGACGCATCTACGTACATACTTTTGTATTTCCAGATGATCTAGCATCCCAGGATGCACCCAACCACACACAACATTTCATATTAATTAATGATGCAGTGTAGATGATACGCACCAGACAGGCTAAGTTGCGTGGAGAGTTAGGACCGTTTGCTCCTACGTGTGACACGAAGTTGCGGAATGATGACTTTTGGCCGCTAAGTGTTTGAGACCTTTGAGGACGGGCCTGGTTCCCGTTTTAGTATTGTTTGAGATCTTTGAGGGCGGGCCTGGTTCCATGCTTATAAAACTTTTTAGTTGAGTCTGAGTTCCTTCTCATGTTTTTGATTGGTCTGATTTGAGCCAAAGATTGAGAACAAACTCAGACTCAAATAAAAAGCTTTATACACATGTAAGCATGGACCCCGAATCCCTGTTTACTAAAGATCGTATGACTGAAGTTGCAACCTTCGTATGTTAGAACGAACGACACTGTCTGCCTTACAAGGTTAGTACTAACCCTTCCCTTGCTGAATTTTAAAATACATTTCTCTTTCTTTACCCATGCCCTGTTGTATACTTACATATATCTTCACTGTGTACAAGTATTTCGCTGTGCAATCACTGCAGTTGAGTGCACTGGTTGCACATTCAACTTGTAAATAATACAGACCCTGATGAGACAGCTCCTGCATGGGTTGTCTCATCTGGGTCTTCACTATTTACAGGTAGGTATATTGACGTGAACAGCAAGCGAAGTGTTAATCCTTTCCCTGTTCTATGTTTATTCCAAATTTCAAACCCTACTGCATATTCATGGACAAAACAGTTATAATGAAACACTGAAGGTGGATCATTGTAGGCATATTAATATCTAAAATTAGATCACCTTTCTTCAGAATTTATATTTAGGTAGGGGTTAAAGCAAGATGAAAGACATACGGAAAACTACTAAAGGAGTTTTCTGCATGGCTTTAACCCTGCATTAAAGCTGCCACCTGTCTCCAAGACCGATATTTATACAATACGTCCGGTTTTGAGGTGTTTTACTGTAATTTCTATTTTCGATATATTTCTACACGCCCAATTCGAGTAAGGTGACATTACACCTTAGAGTGCAAACCGTGTATACCTAGATAAGAGGGATCCTACAGGAGCCCACTGTTCAAGGTCTGCACTGTATTCATTCAAAATCATCTAACAATGTAAACAATGTCATAGTGAAAAGACATGGCAGTCATATCATAATGGGACATTTCACTTTGATAATTCATCATTCAAATTATTACCCTTCGCTTGCTATTCACGTCAATATACCTACCTGTAAATAGTAAAGACCCAGATGAGACAGCTCCTGCAGGAGCTGTCTCATCAGGGTCTGTACTATTTCAAGTTGATTGTGCAACCAGTGCACCATTCTGCAGCAGTGATTTGCATAGCGAAATACTTGTACACAGTGAAGATATATGTAATTATACAACAAGGCATGGGTAAAGAAAGAGAAATGCGTTTTAAACTTCAGCAAGAGAAGGGTTAAAATCCTTAAGCACAGAGTACTGAGTTGTCCATGTGATATGTGTTTACACGTTTTACCATAATTCTAAGTACATTCTGACTGGTACATTTATTTACTTACAGTGTGGATCCAAACATGAGACTCTTGACGAACTAGAAATATTGAACACTTATCGCGTATCACAACCTGTTTAACCCATTCCCTCATAGGCTAATTTAGATACAATCTCTTTGAATTAACCTACAGAAAAAGAGCATTAATTAGAGAAAAGGAAATTTTTTAGAATTTAGTAGTTTGAAACCATTGTGATAAATAGAGCATTTGCTACTGTAGGAGCAAATGCTCTATTTATCACAATGGTTTCACAAAGTGACTTTTACAGAGTCGTCAAAAGTCGTCAATATGAGGGAATGGGTTAAGACACCTATATTTAATAAATGATTGGCCGCTTAGTGCAGATTCTACTGTATATTTAATTACAAATGCAAACTGTTTTGTTATTTCTCATAAATGAATCAAAATCACGGATGGTATGGTTTGTAAGCCAATCGAAACCAAGGCAAAATGGTAGGAAAACACCTATAAAATCCACTTTAATAAACACGGAAAGATGTAACTTCCTTGTTAGGTTCTTAACCCTTTCCCTCATATAGAGGTATTTATCAAGTATTTGCAAACAGAGAAGACACAGTCCAATAGATCTGACTATTCGGTTTCTACCAATACCAATACCAAAAACTCATGTATACACAATTACTATAAGACGAGGGCAAAGGGTCAACCTTTTACTTGCTGACAACCATTTGCAAGCATCTTGAAAATGAATGAGAGCCGAGTGACTGATCGTTCAATCAGGATCAAGACTGAATGGCACTTTTGAAAGGACTCTCTTAACTGTTTTAACACTTTCCCTGTTGTATATTAATGTAAGAAATAATGAGGTAAATGAATAGTTTTTGGATTTTTTTTATAATTGCATATGAACACATGACATTATGACTCAGGCATAAGCTGTATGATCAGATCTATATTGCACACTAAGCAAACAGAGCAGACCCTAAACAGACTGTTCCAATAGTAGCTGGGTCTACTCTGTTTGCAGATGCGTGAAAATGCGTTTACATAAGGGAAAGGTTTAACGAATTAAAAGACAGTGTGAGCAGAAATATCATAGTTCCAGCAAGTTACGGGTTATTCCTGTATCTGACCAGTCACGTTGTGACTGATGGAACGAGGGATTTCGGCCTTATCAAACTACAAGTAGCGTACCTAGTTATAATCTACTTTCAGTCCGAATGACCTCTCAGCCGACTGTACATTTACTCCCCTGGCCATTGAGTCACTGGCCTGCAATATTGAGCACTGCTAACATATGGCGCAATCATGTAGCCGCAATACCGGCGAGTGACCCTCACAGGTACCCATTTTAACCCCTGGGTGGAAAGGAGTTGCGGACGGGAGACACAGAAAAGCGTCTCTGAACTTTCCGGGAGGGACCGGGATTTGAAGCGCGTTACCACCGACCACCTACAAGCACAATGGATTATTGCTGTCAGACGATGTTGTACTCCATACAGGCTGATAAACCGTCCAGTCTCTGCTAAGGGTCCCTCTCTTGATTTACTTTGTTTGCGAATGCCAGCACCAACGCTTCTAGCGATAAAATTGTCAGTTAGCTACAGGTTAAGTTGCGATCAAATGGTTAAACTTTTAGCATGCTGAGCAAATTAATTTTACAGAATTTTTCACCTACTACATTTTCAAAAATCAAGCTATATTCAATTTGTCTACCAACATGCAATCAGGGTGTCAAACAGTTTGGATCCTGATGAGACGCCGAGTGACTCGGCGTCTCATCTGGGTCCAAACTGTTTGCATAGGTATTCACTCATCCGCACATAGCAGGCTAAAGGTTAAGTTGCCTGCAGCGTAAGTTCAAACAGTTTCAAAATAAAAGATAAATAATGTAAAGGGGAACGGCAGATCGTCTTCACGGCTATCATTTAATGCAAATAGAATAGTATTTCAAGGCAGAATATTGTTTAATATAGGGCGAAAGTAATGCAGACAGTTCCTCCATTATTAAGCTACTTCCTGCCTTTATGGTCCATAATTCTACATCCTTTCAATGGTTCCTTAAGAGGAAGTTTGTATACAGTAGAATCTGCCTTAAGGGGACTTTGATTTATTGAAAATAGGAAGCTTAAAACGCAGATGACAGCTTAATGCAGGAAAAGGTAATGCAGAAACCGCCTGTATTAGGCTACCACCTGCCTTACTGACCCATAATAAGACCTCTTTTTCATTGTCGCTTAATGCAGGCTCTACTGTTGCTGAAAACAAAACAGAAGAGAGTTAACAGACGATAGACTTTGTAACAAGAGAAAAGTTGTACCTATTTGAAATACACTGAAACTGAGCAGCTGCAATGGATTGTCGTCTGCTAAATGTTTCGTGTGCTTCAATTTTCATTCGATAGATTTCATTATCATCATTTCAATCACAACCTCGAACAAACTGCATCCTGGACTCGGTTTCTGTATGCCTCATCTGTATGCAGATAGGTTACAAAAACGTTTAAGTTTGAATATCTAAAATATATGAATTTTGTTTGCCAAGCTGCTTTCAAACGAATGCTTAAGTGTAATAAACCAATCGCATGGTTTGATAGGCAATCGAAACCTTGACATCATGAAACAGGACATGAAAATACAACTTAATAAACATGAAAAGTGTAACTTCCTGCTTGAGTCGCTTAACATACGTTTGCTAAGCCCGATCTGACGGACGTTCATAAACGTCAGGTTTAGGCGTCCAGTTACTGCTTAATCACAATCCAAGGTGTATGACCCGTGGTCAATAAATTCCCTTTGAATGTATTTACAAATAAAAGTTAGTAAATATTGCATCACCTATATTGCTCAGTATACAGTTGAACTTCGATATATCGAACTTCAAGGGACCATACAAATTAGTTCGAGAATTGTACTTAAACATGTGTGCTATTAGTCAGGGAGCCAGTAGTGCCTACCGTGCACCCCCTTAGACTTTTTTTCCCCTAGACATTGTGCTTTTATTTCTAACTTGTTTTTTTAAATTACCTTATTTGCATACTCATGAATATTAATGAGAACATTAAAATTAGTAAAAAAAGTATAGAAATAACCTAAACCTTTCATTTTTTTATCCTACAAATATCAGAAAATAACTCCAAATGCAGTTTAACAAGATGACAACACCCCCGGGAAACAAAATATCCAATTTGAGGACCATAGCATTAATTTTAAGCACCATTTTTACCATTTCCATGGCAACACCCTAGTTTTCGTAATGATGGTCCGTACCTGCAAAATCGTCCATATCACAGCCAATGTTTGTCCAAAACTCATAAAACTGGTACCAAATTTGAGATAGGACATTGTGCTTTAAATCCCAGTTTGTTTTTTAAATTACCTTATTTGCATACTCATGAATATTAATGAGAACATTAAAAATAGTAAAAACAATATAGAAATAACTATTCACTTTTTATCCTACAAATATCAGAAAACAATTTCAAATGCAGTTTAACCTGATGACAAAATCCTCAGAAAACAAAATATCAAATTTGAGGACCAAAAATTTAACTCTAAGTAACTTTTTAACTGTTTAAATAGTAACCATTCATTTCACTCTGTTCACACAGTTTTGTTAGTCGACACCTTCCTGCAAACATCTTCCATATCACAGGAAGTATTTGTGCTACCTGCATAAAACTGGTACCAAATTAAAGCTAAGACAGTGTGCTTTGGTTTAAAAGCTATAATTAGGAATTAGGAATTACCTTTTTCGCATACACATGAATATTAATGAGAATAATTAAAAAATAGCAAAAAAATACAGAAATAACGTAAACCTCTCAATTTTTATCCTACCAATATCAGAAAACAACTTCAAATGTAGTTAAAAACTAGAACTATCACTAAAGGTGATGAATACCCCCACACGGCAGCCTTGATTGCAAATCCAAGTTTTGAACATGTAACAGGACCAAATAACAAAAATACCCAAAGTTCAAATAGAGACAATTCTGTAATTTATGCCAAGTATCAAGTGAATCAGGTTGAAATTGAAGGAGGAGTTCAAAGTACAAGATTGTGCCTGCCAATTTCAAGGCCAAAGGTCAAGGTCAAGGTCACAGAGACCTGAAATTTGTGTCTTGCACATCTACTACTCCTGAGTAACATTTATGCCAAGTATCAAGTGAATCAGGTTGAAAGTGAAGGAGGAGTTCAAAGTACAAGATTTTGCCTGCCAATTTTAAGACCAATTTCAAGGCCAACGGTCCAGGTCAAGGTCACAGAGACCTGAAATTTGTGTCTTGCACATATACTACTCCTGAGTAACAATTATGCCAAGTATCAAGTGAATCAGGTTGAAATTGAAGGAGGAGTTCAAAGTACAAGATTTTGCCTGCCAATATCATGATCAATATCAAGGCCAAAGGTCAAGGTCAAGGTTACAGAGACCTGAAATTTGTGTCTTGCACATCTACTACTCCTGAGTAACATTTATGCCAAGAATCAAATGAATCAGGTTGAAAGTGAAGGAGGAGTTTGCCGTACAAGATTTTGCTTGCCAATTTTAAGACCAATTTCAAGGCCAAAGGTCAAGGTCACAGATATTTTAAATTTGTGTCTTGCACATCTACTACTCCTGGGTAACATTTATGCCAAGTATCAAGTGAATCAGGTTGAAATTGAAGGAGGAGTTCAAAGTACAAGATTTTGCCTGCCAATTTCAAGGCCAAAGGTCAAGGTCAAGGTCACAGAGACCTGAAATTTGTGTCTTGCACATCTACTACTCCTGAGTAACATTTATGCCAAGTATCAAGTAAATCAGGTTGAAAGTGAATGAGGAGTTCGCCGTACAAGATTTTGCCTGCCAATTTTAAGACCAATTTCAAGGACAAAGGTCAAGTTCACAGAGATTTTAAATTTGTCTCTTGCACATCTACTACTCCTGAGTAACATTTATGCCAAGTATCAAGTGAATCAGGTTGAAAGTGAAGGAGGAGTTCAAAGTACAAGATTTTGCCTGCCAATTTTAAGACCAATTTCAAGGCCAACGGTCAAGGTCAAGGTCACAGAGACCTGAAATTTGTGTCTTGCACATGTACTACTCCTGAGTAACAATTATGCCAAGTATCAAGTGAATCAGGTTGAAATTGAAGGAGGAGTTCAAAGTACAAGATTTTGCCTGCCAATATCATGATCAATTTCAAGGCCAAAGGTCAAGGTCAAGGTTACAGAGACCTGAAATTTGTGTCTTGCACATCTACTACTCCTGAGTAACATTTATGCCAAGAATCAAATGAATCAGGTTGAAAGTGAAGGAGGAGTTCAAAGTACAAGATTTTGCTTGCCAATTTTAAGACCAATTTCAAGGCCAAAGGTCAAGGTCACAAATATTTTAAATTTGTGTCTTGCACATCTACTACTCCTGGGTAACATTTATGCCAAGTATCAAGTGAATCAGGTTGAAATTGAAGGAGGAGTTCAAAGTACAAGATTTTGCCTGCCAATTTCAAGGCCAAAGGTCAAGGTCAAGGTCACAGAGACCTGAAATTTGTGTCTTGCACATCTACTACTCCTGAGTAACATTTATGCCAAGTATCAAGTAAATCAGGTTGAAAATGAATGAGGAGTTCACCGTACAAGATTTTGCCTGCCAATTTTAAGACCAATTTCAAGGACAAAGGTCAAGTTCACAGAGATTTTAAATTTGTGTCTTGCACATCTACTACTCCTGAGTAACATTTATGCCAAGTATCAAGTGAATCAGGTTGAAAGTGAAGGAGGAGTTCAAAGTACAAGATTTTGCCTGCTAATTTTAAGACCAATTTCAAGGCCAACGGTCAAGGTCAAGGTCACAGAGACCTGAAATTTGTGTCTTGCACATATACTACTCCTGAGTAACAATTATGCCAAGTATCAAGTGAATCAGGTTGAAATTGAAGGAGGAGTTCAAAGTACAAGATTTTGCCTGCCAATATCATGATCAATTTCAAGGCCAAAGGTCAAGGTCAAGGTTACAGAGACCTGAAATTTGTGTCTTGCACATCTACTACTCCTGAGTAACATTTATGCCAAGTATCAAGTGAATCAGGTTGAAAGTGAAGGAGGAGTTCAAAGTACAAGATTTTGCCTGACAATTTCAAGACCAATTTCAAGGCCAAAGGTCAAGGTCAAGGTCACAGAGACCTGAAATTTGTGTCTTGAACATCTACTACTCCTGATTAACAATTATGCCAAGTGTCAAGTGAATCGGGTTGAAACTGAAGGAGGAGTTCGCCGTACAAGATTTTGCAGACAGACCGACCGACCGACCGACCGACCGCCCGACCGACCGACCGACCGACCGACCGCCCGCCCGACCGACCGACCGACCGACCGACCGACCGACCGACCGACCGCCCGACGACCGACCGACAGGCTGATTCCAGTATACCCCCCTCAAACTCTGTTTGTGGGGGTATAATGATGACAAAATACTCAGAAAGCTAATCATCTTAATTGATACCCAAACAATGAACTGTAAGTAAGATTGTAACGGTTTCCATGGTAACCGATCCTTTCACAAATTTTGGAAATTTGACATCCATCTGTAATACTCCGCTAGATCTCAGTTATTTTTTATGAATCATAAAATCAATTGTTACAAACATAGATATGAAGCATTGCTTTAATAGTAAATATTACTTTTCTGATATAAACTAATTTGCATATGTATGAATATTTATGAGAACAGTAATAGATGTTGAAATTTTCGACAGACACCAGTCTTTCTCTTATAAAGCAAACAAATATGGAAAATGGTTAGCTAAAGTATACTATGATCACTGAATATCACCAAGATTATTAGATAAATAAATTTGGGACAAATTATATAGCACTGATGGTGATATATCTGTTTCCTAGGCAACCATTCTAACCTCATTGTTCATATTACAGAGTGTTTACATACCTGCAACATACAAAGATATTGCGGCCTACTTTTGCGATAATTATAAATGATATAAACATATACCCGGTAGTTGATGTATGAATCTTAATGTTTGGTTCACTTTATGCAAATTACCTTATTTGCATCCTCATGAATATTAATTAGTGATAAGAAAACAAAGAGAAACAATATTGAAAATAACATGTTTCGCAGTATACCAAAGCACACTGTCTTAGCTTTAATTTGGTACCAGTTTTATGCAGTTAGCACAAATACTTCCTGTGATATGGAAGATTTTTGCAGGTAGGTGTCGACTAACAAAACTGTGTGAACAGAGTGAAATGAATGGTTACTATGGAAACAGTTAAAACGTTACTTAGAGTTAAATTTTTGGTCCTCAAATTTGATATTTTGTTTTCTGAGGATTTTGTCATCAGGTTAAACTGCATTTGAAATTGTTTTCTGATATGTGTAGGATAAAAAGTGAATAGTTTACATTATTTACGTTATTTCTATATTGTTTTTACTATTTTTAATGTTCTCATTAATATGAGTATGCAAATAAGGTAATTTCAAAAACCAATGGGAATAAAAGCACAATGTCCTATCTCCAATTTGGTGCCAGTTTTATGGGTTTTGGACAAAAACTGGCTGTGATATGGACGATTTTGCAGGTACAGACCGTCATTACGAAAACTAGGGTGTTGCCATGGAAATGGTAAAAATGGTGCTTAAAATTAATGCTATGGTCCTCAAATTGGATATTTTGTTTCCTGGGGGTTTCGTCATCATGTTAAACTGCATTTGGAGTTATTTTCTGATATTTGTAGGATAACAAAAAAGAAAGGTTTAGGTTATTTCTATACTTTTTTACTAATTTTAATGTTCTTAATATGCAAATAAGGTAATTTAAAAAAACAAGTTAGAAATAAAAGCACAATGTCTTATCTTCCATTTGGTACCAGTTTTATAGTTTTAGGACAAAAACTGGCTGTGATATGGGCGAATTTGTAGGTATGGGTCATCATTACGAAAACTGGGGGGTTGCCATGGAAACGGTTAAAATACACATAGCCTAAAAGAATTTAAGTTTGAGTACATTCGCGATTCTGATTCAGGACACTTTTCTGAACATATTGGTACCCATGAAAAAAAGTCTAGGAGGTGCACGGTAGGCACTACTGGCTCCCTGAGTATATATTTCAGATAATCCAAAATGGTGTAAAAGCTCACAGCTGCTGCAACATTGTGCCTTAGTGTGACCCTGGCGACATGTTACTCACCCGCAGATGTCAACTCTTTGAAACGACGTTTGCTGAAAGGGTACGATACAAGCACTAACCCGATATCAAATAGATCTGCTATGGACGTATTTATATATGTCCAGGTCAGTTCAATAGACGCTATAGATGAGGCTTCTGAGAAATTTAATGCAGTGCTAATCATTATGACAAGGTGGACAGACGAGTTATTGAAGTGGAATACAACAACGGAAAATGGCATTCCTTACCTTGAGATGCATTCCGACAAAGTTTGGGTCCCAGAACTGAAAATTATGAATAGGCATCACGAAAGCAGCACTCATGATTACGACAGAGTGAAAGTGAGTATTTAGTAATTGCAGTAAACCCATTCTTAACTGGACGTACGAATAGTACCAAGTCTGTAAGACAGGTGTATTTTTAATTCAAGTTGAAAACCGTGTAGAAATCTCCCTTAGGAGCTTTTCCCATGAAATGTAAACTGCTTTAAGAAGTCACCTACCTATCATCATATAAATTATTCTGTATTGAACTTCCGGTTTAAAAGGTTTATTTGTACAGTAGAAGATTCTCATCACCTCTAACCTGCTTGAATATTCCTAGTTTGCTAAACGATTGTGTAACTAGTCCATCATCGGCCTTACTATAAAGTTCCTTGGATTTGAAATGCATTACAAACCAATAGACCGTAGTGGTTACCGAAACTTGGGGATTTATCTAAAGACTACAGGTTACATATATAACGTCGATTGTTTGTTGCATCTTGGCAAACAGGTATTATCTTATCAGTTTATTCAAATACGGAGCTAAGAACTTAGTTATTCGGTTCGCTTACAGACTTTGGTATTGGGATAAAGTAGTAATTTATAAAAAGTCATTTATCATAATACAGTAAAACCCCTCCTATAGGAGCTTTCTGCATAACTTTCATCCTGCACTAAGCAACCACCTGCTTATGAAGACATCCATGTTTGTTCATTAAGTGGTCTCATTAGATGGGTTTTACTGTATGAGACAAATCCTTATCCCGCTATTCGCTAACCTCGTCGCATTGCAAACAATTTTGGTCCAGGTGAGACCCTTTGGTACATTTTGATCCGATCAATAACTCTGTTCTATTGATACTATTGTTATGGTATTTCATTTATGGAAAGAACATGCTGAATGAAATTGTCATACAGAAGTTCCATACAAAGACAATTTAAATTTGGCCCGCACAGTTTCTCCAAAACCTTTAATTGGATATTCATTACATTTCATAGGATTGATCAGCATCATTCTTAGTTGTGAATATTCCTGTTCCGGTTTGATGATTTTTAGCAGAGTAATGGGACTGGTCAGCACCATCCAAAGTTGTGCATGTCTTATTCCTGTTCCCAGTTGATGATTTTCTGCAGGGATATGGGACTTATGGTAAGTTTTAACATGGAACATGTTGTTCGCGTAGTCTCTCTAAATTTTTTGTTCAGATTTTTTATAGGACTTAGGAAAAATTTGTCCACGCCCGAAAAGGGATGGTAGGAGACATCAATTTTTGTATCAAAACAATTTTTGTTAGTTCTGATGTCATCAGTTTTGAACAACGAATACTACTTAAACCGTTGCTAGGGGCATGAGTAGTGATGCATGTTTAATCACTAGTCATGAGCACACTCAATAAAACCAAGTCTACAATTATCTGTGTTCGTATTGCTACTTTTGCCTTCGAAGGATTTCCCACTTTCTGAATATTTGTACATATTAAATATACAAGCTTGAATATTAAAGATAAAATGAAAACCACATGCTGAGGAATGTTTTGCGTTCAAGGATTCACATTCACGTTTGCTGTATTAAGAAGTTTACTGGTGGTTTTACGGCCGCCACATTTTTGAAATATACAACAGCATGTGTTAAGTGCTTGTGTGACGGCCGTAAAAAGTCGCTCCGTACTTCATTCTCAGTGCTGTTACATGTTCAGGTCCTTCGGGATCATTAGTTTTGATGTTATTAGTTTTGAAAATTGATTACTGCTTAAGCCAGTGATAGGGGGCGTGAGTAGTGTTGCATTTTTAATTAGTACTCATGAACAGATTCAATAAAACCGACTCTGCAATTTTCGTCCAAAATATACGACAAATGGGAAGATTTCAATTTCAAAACAGTTAATTATCATTTACTAGATGGAGATGTGCCCCGTTCATTCTTATAATGTTTACAGTTGCAACTTATTCGTTTTACCCGATTCTGTTCTTTGTTATAATAAAAATTATGTACTAGTTATCATTGAATTATAACTGATAAACCTTTTATGCAAAGTAACATATATCATACAAGTCGGAAAGCGTCACCCAAAATACTACACACTCAGGAAAGTCTGGAGTCATATCCATTTTCATGATTTGTTTATTAAATGCATTTAGCTTTTAGAAAGAAAGGTTATGACCCTTGTATTTTGCAGCGCACTGCATGTTTGGTTATTGACCATCTTTACAGTCGGTAGCTACACTTCCCGCTTTGTTTGCACATGACAGGCTAATGGGTAGTACTCAATGATAGTAAACTCTTAAACCAAGTAACGGGATGAGCTTATCAGGCTCATGCAGTTTTTCCCTGTCGTGTCCTTAAAGGCTTCCCTGCAGTTGATCTGACTTCAGTAATGCCATTGAGTACATAATAGACGGACTTTCAGTTTCATATTGTATTTCGTTTACCGTCTTCTTTGTTGAGGGGAAGTCAATCGGGGATACCTTTTTACATTATTAGTAAAGCTAGGATGAATTTGAGATAAATATAAGGTTATGACGTCCATGAACCGGTTTAAACCCCAAGTGGTGGGTTTGCCATTGACCGTTCTAAGGCGACACTCTCTTTGTCACCCTTGCTTTTATGTTTGTTTGGTGCCTTTTTGTCTTAAACAAGTTTTACTTGCTGTTTAGCGGTGTTTTGGTGTTGGTTGTGTTTTGGGTGTCTTATACTGATTCACGTATGTACTTCAAAACAGCAGGTTTTAAATGCTTGTGTGTGGCGGCCGTAAAAAGTCGCCCGGTACTTCATTTTTACTGTTGTTATACTTTCTGGTACTTCGAGAACATTAGTTTTTATGTTATTAGTTTCGAAAATTGAATACTGCTTAAGCCGGATATAGGGGCGTGAGTAGTGTTGCACGTTTAATTACTACTCATGAACAGACTCAATAAAACCGACTCTGCAATATTTCTCTTTTTGCATTTCTACTTTTGTTTTCGAAGGATCGCCCATGTTCAGAATATATTTACAACCTCTTTCATTTATATGTTTATCCTGGATTCAGATTTGTTAAACCATATGCATCGGGATATAAAGTAACCAGTGTATTTCTAATAAACATATGCTACATACAATATGTATATATAATCCTCTTGTTGGTTTTCAATGGCTCTCCTAATGTTACTCGATCATGCATGCATACACACCCAACATGTGGTAATAACGGATATAACAAAGATACACGTTGCCTAGCACACCTGTCCGTAATTAGGGCATTAGTCATGCACACCATGAATATTCATGTAATGAATTATGACATCATAATTATGAATTATCCGTTGATCTCATGTAAGCACTTGTTAAGCCTTTGCTTGTATAGAAGTCATCTGATCAGGGTCTTCTCTGTTTGCTTATGAACGTATGAAACACCACATACAGAACAAACAGCCCCCTCCCGAACACAAGAAAGCACAGCAAATGTACATAACTACCAAACACCTAAAGAGACGCACAAAGACAAAACAAACAAACATTAAGGGGGAGATGGAAGTATCGCATTGGAACGGTCAGTGACAATAGTCACTGGGGATTTAATGCAAAAGTAGTAAAGTCAAGCAGGAAAAGCCACACACAAAAACGCCACCATCACCATACATACATACAGAGATGGAACTATTAAACACGAACAAACGCACAAGTACAAAGACATCAGACCAACACAAACGTAAGGGCGAACACACACAAACACACACACGCACGAGATGAAAACCACAAACCCGAACAAACACATAAGTACAAAGATACCAAACAAACAAAAGCAAGGTTGACAAGGGGGGTATCGCCTTGGAACGGTCAGTGGCAAAACCACCACTGGGGTTTCCTAACATCACACTTATCTCAAAGCAACCCCAGCTAAACAAACAGTGTAAATAAATGTATCCCCGCCGGACTTCCCCACATCATAGAATACAGTAATCACAGTACAAAATGTAAAACATAGCATAGAAACTGTGAAAGTTCGTCAAATATATACTCCGTGACTTTTGCGAAGTCAGAGAAACTCCAGGGAAGCCCTTAAGGGCAATGCTGTATTCTAAGAAAATAGGGAAGCGTAAAGGGTTCGATAACCAAACATGTAGTGTGTTGCGATATAATAGGGTCATACCCTTTCTTCCTAAAGGTTTTAATCCGTTTAATAAACAAATCGTGAAAATGGATTTTCATAAGTTTGTACATCACATCACCATAGAAATCTGGGTGAGAAATACCTTGTTGTATTAACGTCCGTAAATTGCAGTTATATTTACTAATGAGAGGTAAATTTCGATCATAATTTTTTTAAAAAGCTTTCCGAATTTTAGTATATATGTAACCTTGTTTAAGAAGTTTATGAGTCATAACTAAATCACGACTATTAAAATATTCGGACTCGGACAAAGCGAATAAGTTGAGAAATGTAAACCCCATAAGATGAAGACTGGGGGACAACTCCATCTAGAGAAGGATAATTAGCTGTTTTTAAATCGAAATCTATCGTATAGTATAGACGAAACCTTATCATTAGCGATGGAAAGATTCAAATTTAAAAAGGCAGCCTGAATCTCGGATCGATTCGCTTTGTTTAAAGTAAGTTTAAACCGGTGTTGGGGCATCCATCCCACACCCTAAAGACAACAGTGTAAATAAACGTATCCAATCTCCGACAAATATACAACTTACCTTATATCGTCAAGTTGTTGGTATATCCATGGATACAAATTGTGCCCCTTTTGTTGCATATTTGTTTTTGTATCGCTATGAGAGGGATTTTATACATAGCTTAAAAGCTGATACACAGGCAGATATTGTTAATGCTTTAAAAACACTTCAAAGTATTTAGACGATATTTTGAATTTGGATAATCCTTATTTTTAAACTATGATTTCTTCAATTTACCCAAAAGAACTGTATTTAAACAAAGCGAATCAATCTGACATTATGGCTTCCTGTTTAGATTTGAATCTTTCCGTCACAAACGATGAAGTTTCGTCCAAAATATACAATAAAAGGGAAGATTTAACTTTAAAATTGTTAATTATCATTTTCGAGATGGAGATGTCCCCCGTTCTACATCTTATGGGGTTTATATTTCTCAACTTATTCGGTTTGCTCGAGCCTGTTCTTTGCTAGAATATTTTAACAGTCGTAATTTAGTTATAACTGATAAACTTCTTAAGCAAGGTTACAGATATCACAAACTTCGGAAAACGTTTTCTAAATTTTATTATAGAAATTTACCACTCATTAGTAAATATAATTGCAATCTACGGACGTTACTGCAACAAGGCATTTCTGATCCAAAATTTTATGGCGATGTTATCTACAAACTTAGGAAGATTCGGGTCATATCCATTTTTATAATTTGTTTATAAAACGCATTAAAAGCTTAAAGAAGAAAGGTTATGACCCTATTGTATTGCAACACACTGCATGGTTGGGTATTGACCCCTTTACAGTCGGTAGCTACGCTTACCTCTTTGCTTGCGCAATGACAGGCCGATGGTAGTACTCCATGATGGTATACTCTTAAACTCAGTAACGGACACATGCATTACTGTTCCCCTCTCGTGCCCTTAACGGCTTCCCTGCAGTTGCTCTGGCTTCAAAGTCATTGAATACATATTTGACGGATTTTTCACAGTTTTTATGATGTTTTACATATTGTCATGTGTTTAACGTCTTCTATGTTGTGGTAAAGTCCGGCGGGGATACCTTTATTCACACTATTTGTTAAGCTAGGGTGACTTTGAGATAAGTGTGAGGTTAGGACGTTCGTAAACCGGTTTAAACCCCAGCTGTCTGATATGTATCTACTCTGTTTGAAAGGGAGGATAACGTTGAGTTTATGGAGTAAAGGGTTAAATAAAACATGCCGACTATTTCTCAAACCTAATATGATTATAATAACGATATCTTATTTTATGCTCTATGAAGCATATATAAACTTAAGATATATAATCTTAACCGTGCAATATTTCGTCAACATTCCAATACCTACAGAATATGTGTTGACAAAATAATTATAATGAAAATATGGAAGGTGGAACATTGCAACCATTTAAGAAACTATAAAAACAGATGAATGTGATTCCATTAACCATAAGAGCCGATCCTGATCAGACGGTGCCTAAGGAGCCTTCTGATCTGGACCTTCTATGTTTACAAATGCTTGAAAATGCAATAATAAAAAGAAATTAGTTAAAGCCTGATCAGACGGACATAAAAACCAGAATCAATATATATTTTTAAATGAATGCTCCAATAGTGTTGTGTATTCATTCAAAGCTATATTTAAAAATCATAGAAAACATTAAATTCGGTCTACGTTGAATCCATTCGCAGTACTTTCAGTACGTTGATATATATCTGGTATGAAGTGCTGCCTATTTGGTATATTTGGCTGTAAGTACATTATGCATGCGGCTTTATGCGTGTTTCAAGGGCCTTACCGAATTGGGCCACGTGCCATTGTAGAATTCACCAAAGACCACAAACACACACAAAAGAGGTTAACAATAGGCATAACGACGAACGACGGATGACGAAAAAGGTTTCATTGTTAAATAAAGCACAACCCCGCCTGCAATTTCGAATACGCCCTTGTAATGAGGCAAATAGCGCAATGCATTTTCGTTGAGTGAATAATCTAGGAAGAAACCTCAATGAACGAGGAAGCACATCTTGGCATGCAAAACTCGTTTAGCAAACTGTTCGATGCGCGTACAATGCATGATGCATTTATCATGAAGCACACTGGAATAACACAATTGATGCTTATAACAATAAGCAAACTGAAATATCAAATAGCATGATTACCTTTCGGCTTCAGATGACTTTCATAGATGTATGGATAAGATTCGTTTTTGTGCTAAGTTGTGTTTAATGAAGCAATGCAACAGCCAGGTAAACAAACAGTTACCTCTTATGCCGTAAACCACTAACTTAATTGCAAACAGATCGGTTCACCAGGATCCAAACTGTTTTGCACACGGCCAATAGATCATTTAACACTTAGCTTGCTATTCACGTCAATATACGTACCTGTCAATAGTGAATACCCAGATGAGAAAGCTCCTGCAGGAGCTGTCTCATCAGCGTCTGCACTATTTACAAGTTGATTGTGCAACATGTGCAATACACAGCAGTGATTTCACAGCGACTCATCTCATTCAGTAGTTTCCGTACATAAATACGTAGTCTTCGGTATCCACTAGGGAGCAGCCTAAATAGTAGATGAAGCAATAAGATCATGTGGCACATGATATAAGCAGAGTTCAGCTAAACTCAATGTGACTGCTTGCAACTTTCGTGGAGTCAACACTGACGAATATCTGAGCATATAACAGGGTTAATATATATAGACTGGTTAGGATTGCAGAATGGAAGAGTCCTCAGCAAGCATTGAGCACTACTGTTCGCGTATTTCTTGCGCATTTGCTTTGCTAATCGTTTGGACAGGTAATACACAAGGACAATTTATTTCACTACGCTCTGAGAGACGATAATTGAACCATATGTAAACTATTGCGGGTGAGTGGGGGGTTACATACGAACACAGGTCCAGACGACACGTCGACGTACTAAGATCCGACCCATTAGACACTCTGGCCGTGTTGTTAAAAATATTAATAACTGATTTACACATTTAACAAAACAGACAAGTACTCGAACAACACTCAACGTTGAAAAAAATATGTTATATATGTTGACCATACATGGCACATTTCGTTGAAAACTGGATCTAGTTCTCTTCTAATGCATCCACGATAAAAAGGTCTTGTCAAATTATTCGTAGGTCGAAGAAGCAGGTGACTGCTCAAGAAGGGCGAAAGTTGATCAGAAGCCTCCAACAAAAGTTTGTTTTTGCAACTGGTTTCGTCATTCAGTACAGGTAAACCACGCTACAGTCCAAATAAGATCTTATGGCACACCAACATAACCTACTTAAATGTAAACAAAACATATCTGTAACGGTGGTCTCGAGAAAAATAAAAAATAAAAACCAAAACAAATGTATACGCCCATCAAAACATATGGAAAAACAAAACTACCCATTCCAAATGTAATACAATAAAAACAAAACAGATTAGAACCAAACTATTACAGCGGCCACCTGGGCATTATACAGTGTTCATACCTGTAGTGTTTGTAAACATTGATAACAAAAGGTGTGCCATAAGATCTAATTTTATTGTCCTGTTTTATTAACCTGTCAACATTTAAATAATTATACGCTTGCTGGGCACACCATAAATAGCTTCGGTTGATATCGACTGTTTCCGCTAATAAAAGGTTTCCTATTTGGCTTATTCGCGTAGTTGCACATTTATTGTGAATCTCGTGAAAAACGTTTGAAACACAGGTTTACCCAAGCTAAATATATCCTTTCAGTGACGTAGGAATATTCACATTTTAACAGGTCAATAAAACAGGACAATATTATCCTCCCAATTTGACATGAGACTCGATTAAATTTCGGCGTGTTTATCGGGATTGTTCGTAATATTCTGTGACAAAAAATAGCAAACCAAAAGCCGGTAATAATCATGTTCCTCGAGGATTGTACAGTAAAAGCCCTCTAATGCGACCACTTAATGAATAAACATGGCTGTCTTTATAAGTAGGTGGTTGCTTAATGCAGGACAAAAGCTGCTGGCCGTTCCAAGGCGGCACTCCTGCTTTCAGCCTACGGTCAATTTTGTTTTTTAATATGCTTAATGTTTAATGTGTTTCGTCTTGATATGCGTCCTGTTATGTTTTGTCTTGTGGCTTTACCGTTTCTCGTTAGATGGTGTTTGATGCGGTGTCATTCCGTGTGTGGCTCTCCCTGTTTGACTATTTTTCCATAATTATGCAGAAAGCTCCTGGATAACTTTCGTCCTATATTAAGCTACCACCTGCATTTGCCACTGTGAATTATGCCCCTTTTTGCTGGTCGCATTAGTGGGGGTTTACTGTATTCTTTTAGCGCATTCTTATACCTTCGGAATCTTTTTCGAAGATTACCGACGATAATACACGGTATATGCATGAGTCTCATGTCAAATTGGTAGGATAATATAGTCCGACAGGGAATTCCTGACAGTTACGTCATAATTAGTTTACTTGTATAATCATATGACATGCTATTTCTTAAAAGAGAAGACTGTGACTATTTGATTATGATGGTATGATTGAGGAGTCTGTAGCCGAGTGGATAAAGGCACTGTCATACAAATCAAAATGTACCTGGTTCGAAACCCACATAATTCAAATATGTTTTTCCTTTCCTTGTTTGCCTCAACAACACATATGTCAAAAAACAGAAAGCAGTACCAAACAAAAACAGGAAAAAGATAAAAGAGAATAGATCCTATAGAGAAAATGTACTGACAAAAGTATATTAATATAAAATATTAAAACAGCAAAGAAATAAAAGTGTAAACGCCGGTGAGTTTCGAACTCGGATAGCGCGCATGCAACGTCGCATATGCGTCCTTTAGACCACGGAATCGGATATCCCATGGTGTAATGTTTGTCTTATTTATTAATTATCCCATTCACATCACATATTGAGGAAACCCTGTCTATTTTTAGTTTTGTTATTGTGCTGACGTAACTGCCAGACCTAGTTTGTTTATTTATAGTGTCCTGTTTTATTAACCTGTCAAATTATACGCTTGCTGAACACGCCATATATAGCTTCGGTTGATATCGATTGTTTCCGCTAATAAAAGCTTTCCTACTTGGCTTATTCAAGTACCTGTATATTTATTGTGAATATCGTGAAAAACGTTTGAAACACAGGTTAACCCAAGCTAAATATATCTTTTCAGTGACGTAGGAATATTCAAATTTGACAGGTTAATAAAACAGGACAATATTATCCTACACATTTGACTTGAGACTCATGCATATTCCGTGTATTATCGTCGGTAATCTTCGAATCAATTTCCGAAGGTATAAGAATGCGCTATAAAAATACAGTAAAACTCCTCTAATATGACCAGCAAAAGGGGCATAATTCACAGTGGCAAAGGCAGGTGGTAGCTTAATACAGGACGAAAGTTATCCAGAAAGCTTCTGTAGGAGCTTTCTGCATAACTTTTGTCCTGCATTAAGCAACCATCTGCTTATAAAGACAGTCATGTTTATTCATTAAGTGGTCGAATTAGAGGGGTTTTACTGTACAATCCTCGTGGAACATGATTATTACCGTCGTTTGCTTTGCTATGTTTTGTCACAGAGTATTACGAACAATCCCGATAAACACGCCGAAATTTAATCGAGTCTCGGGTCAAATTGGGAGGATAATACCTGTATATTGAGACTTGTTGTTATTTTGTTGTTTACATAACAGCACAAAAGTACTGGGCCAGACAACACACTTCAGTAACTCGCCACATATTATGTACTGGGCCTTGGTCTAATGAATATGTACCTAGTCTTGCAAACAGGGGGATGTGGATTCGAATCTCAAGCTATGCAGTTTACTTTTTCTTCTTTATTAATGAAAACAATATTAGTCACTGGTAAGAATCGAACTCAAGACCGCCACATGCAAGTCCAGATACATATTCAATACACAAAGACAACTATGTTGAAAAAAATGCGGCTTGCTAAGGCTTTTAAAAATAAAGAAGCGCTGTAGTCGATTCGTTTTGTTGACATTAGAGTAGGTCATGTTTTGTTGCAAAATAAGTTTGTCTATTATCCTCCCAATTTGACCTGAGACTCATGCATATTCCGTTTATTATCGTCGGCAATACTCGGATAAATTTACGAAGGTATAAAAATGCGCTATAAGAAAATCCTCGTGGAGCATGATTATTTCCGGCTTTTGTTTTGCTATTTTTTATCACAGAGTATTACGAACAATCCCGATAAACACGCCGAAGATTAATCGAGTCTCAGGTCAAATTGGGAGGATAATATCTGTAAGTGCAAAAAAAAAGTAGTACAACGATCAGATGGCGTTGTTTCCAAAACAGTGTGTATGTAAACACAGAAAATTAACTATTAGTACAGGTCAAATTAGATCTTATGGCACACCTTTTGTTACCAATGTTTACAAACACTACAGGTATAAACACTGTATAATGCCCAGGTGGCCGCTATAATAGTTTGGTTCTAATCTGTTTTGTTTTTATTGTTTTATATTTGGAATGGGTAGTTTTGTTTTTTCATATGTTTTGATGGGCGTATAGATTTTTTTTGATTTTTTTGATTTTTATTTTTCCCGAGACCACCGTTACAGGTATGTCTTGTTTACGTTTTAAGTAGGTTATGTTGGTGAGCCATAAGATCTAATTTGACTGTACAACTGTGGCATGTATATTAGGATAGGAAGCAGTGGTGTAGTGGTTATGCTGTTAGACCTGGATGAACCTATACAACATGTCGCAGTTTAATTTATCGTTAATTGTCTGTGTTTACATACGTACTGTTTTGTAAACAACGCCATCTGATCGTTGTACTACTGTAGTTACCACATGTTAACCCTTTCAGTGATGGAAAACAGCCACAATAATCTACAAACAGTGTAGATCCAGATGAAATCTAAAAGGTAATCTGATAAGTCAGAGTAGGCTTGACTTGTTTGAGTTGTCTAATAGCCCATTTGAAAATTCAGTGTTGAAATGGCTAACCCTTTACTCCGTGGATATTCATGAAAGAAATGATGGCAAAATGAATATTAATTAGATAGATTTTTAAAAACGGTATACAAATCGAGGGCTTGGTGCAAAACTATTCTAACTCCTTCACAAAGTGAAGGAGTTAGAATAGTTTTGCACCAAGCCCTCGAAATGTCAAAGCAGAAACTAGAGAATCAGGCCAATGCATGAACAAACAGACCAGACCATGATCAGACGGTTCCCTATGCTCTGTTTGCAAAGGCTTAAACAGGCGTGTTTATGGTAAAATCCATGTAAATTTGGCTGAATGGTCACTTAGAATATGTGTTGTGTGTAGCTAGCGATACGCATTTACGTTCGTGCGTAACATCAATGTATATTCGTTGAGTGGTTACTTTGGAGAGGTTATATGTGTATTCGTTGAGTGTTCACTGTACAGGGTTTCTATGTGTATTCGTTGAAGGGTCACATTGGAGGTGTTATATGGGTATGCATTGAGGGGTCACTGTCGAGGGGTTCAATGTATATTCGTTGAGTGGTCAGTTAGGATGAGTTATGTGTGTTTTTGTTAAGTGATCACTTTGGAGGTGTAATATGTGTTTTTATTTGAGTGGTCACTTTGAGGGTGTTCTTTGCGTATTTATTGGGCTGTCACTTTGGATGAGTTTTGTATGTATTTGTTGAGAGGTCACTTTGGATGGCCTCTATGTGTATTTAGTTGAGTGGCCCCTTTGTAGGTTCTATATATCAGGCTATGTAAGTTTTAAGCTATTCCCTATACTGACGCTTTTGGCATCTCTTTGATATGTCACATTTTGAAACCACTGTGATAAATACAGCATTTTCAAAACTGTACCGTTCTGAATTTTCTCGGGTAGGGGAAAGCACATACCAGGAAATCCAATAGCCACTCTGTGTATATCATATTTGGATTCAGCTACGTGTCTGTATGTGTAATCCCTGAGTGGTCACTTTCGAGGGATTTTATGTGTAGTCGATGAATTGTCACTTTGGAGGGGTTCCATATGTGTAACCGTTTAGGGATTACTTTCGAGGGATTATATGTGTCTTTGTTGAGGGGTACATTTGGAGGCGTTATATCTGTATTCGCTGTGGGTCATTTTCAGAGGTTCTATATATGTTTTCGTTGAGGGTCACTTTGGAGGGTTCTATGTGTATTCGTTGAGTGGTCAATATGGAGGGTTTCTATGTTTATTCGTTTAGTGGTCACTTCGGAGGTACTGTTTCGTTTGTGTTGGATTTACTGTTTCCCTGTTACTCGGCGTCTCGTCTAGATCCAAACCACTTCCACAGATAATCACAGGTACAGCTGAAATCATTATTAATATCTGTTTTGGTTAATGTTAAACACTTTATTACGTATTATATTACACCACACCAAGCCTTTACTCCATGCATGCGTTTTCCTACGTCTTTGCAAACAGACTAGAACCAGATCGGAGATTCCTATCAGGGTCTGCTCTGTTGGCTTATAATATAGCCTAATACAGATATGATTCTACAGTCAGTTTCTGCCATGGATGGCCAAACGTCCATGTGTCCATGTGTTATTAACACAGTTCTGCTTTTTGTGTTAGTTTTCTGTTAATATGCAATTTTAAAAAGGTAATTAAATTAATATTCATGACGTCATCATTTCTTACATGAATATTCATTTTATAAAGTGTTAACTTCTGATTCGTTTGAGTTTTTGCGAATAACTGAACTTGTTGATCCAGTACTTTTGATATCCAAGACAGGTCGCGCTGGGTGGGATAAACTAGAAAACAAAATGCTTGGCGTTAATATTTATTAGAAACGCATGCTGATTTCAAGTATTTCTGACACAGCTAGTCATCTGTAAATGCTTGAACCCTTTAGTCTATGAATATTCATGTCCGAAATAAAAACATCATGTATACTTGTAAACCGAATTTTCATAATGACAATATGAATAGGGGGATTATGCCGGTCTGCTCGTACTAGATGTAAAGATGCCGTAAGATGCATCTTTACAGCAAAATGTTAAGATTCATGACGACACACATTTCCCGTCACATGTGACCTCTATACGTTCTACATCAGATATCGAGATTTTATAATTATTATAAATGGTTAGATAATATATATGTAGATAGCTATATACCCACGTACTACGTAATTTAACTTTATCGTTGACCGCTAGAGCTTAACGAATGACCCCTTCCAAGGACGCACAGCAACAACTGCAGAGGTATGAAACAACGCTCAAAACTATTACAGTTGTTATGATTTAGGAACCTGTTGCAAAATATACACTACTGTAGAATTATTCTCATCTTCACATACAATTGACAAATATGTCTAGATATCACGATCAGTTCAACAGTTAGACTGAGGAAATACGATATATTTGCAGCAGCTTCAACGTAAGTTCATTGTGTGAAAACATGTTTAACCCTCATCACGCTGCATACGATCAAATTTATATTTGGTAGCAGTGTTGATCCAGATGAGGCCTCGATTAAGTTGGCATCTCATCAGGATACAAGCTATTTGACATTCGGTGAATAGTTTGTCAACATCTTGATCGTATCGGAAGAAGTAAGAACATGCACCAGTTATTTTTGCAAAGCGGCTAAACTTTAATAAATGTCGTCTGCTAACAAATGTTTTGTTGTCTGTTTGTTTACAATTTGTAAAAGCAAATATTATCCATTCCTTTTTAACCCTTCGCTTGCTATTCACGTCAATATACGTACCTGTAAATAGGAAAGGCCCAGATGAGACAGCTCCTGCAGTAGCTGTCTCATCAGGGTCTGCACTATTAACAAGTCGATTATGCAACCAGTGCACTCCACAGCAGTGATTGCACAGCGAAATCCGTGTACACAGTGAAGATATATGCAATTATACAACAGGGCATGGGTAAAGAAGGAGATATGTATTTTAAAATTCAGCAAGAGAAGGGTTAAATGCACTTTCGCTGCCAATGCCGGATCTGTGATTACCTATGCAAACAGTTTGGATCCAGATGAGACGCCGAGTAACTCGGCGTCTCATCAGGATCCAAAATGTTTGTTACTGTTACTATGTTTTTGAAACAAAAATGAAAAAAATAAAAAACATGTAGCAGACGACAAAGTTAGCAGACGACATACTTTGGCAGCGAAATGGTTAAATGCACTGTTCTGATGCTAAAGAGATCTCGTTGTGTTTCTCACCTAGATCAAAACTGTTCGCAAAGATTATCAAGAATGCACTCACGTTATCTTGTAATGTGTAAGCGAGCAGTTTGAATTCCACTACTTGCAACCTTAGGGTTTACCTTACCTGTATTATCCTCCCAATTTGACCTGAGACTCGATTAGTCTTCGGCGTGTTTATCGGGGTTATTCGTAATACTTTGTGACAAAAAATAGCAAAACAAAAGCCGGAAATAATTATTTTCCACGAGGATTGTGTTCTTATAGTGCATTCTTATACCTTCGTAAATTTATCCGAATATTACCGACGATAATAAACGGAATATGCATGAGTCTCAGTTCAAATTAGGAGGATAATACAGGTAAAGCAAACTATATTGAGACTTGTTATTTTGTTGTTTACATAACAGCACACAAATACAGGCCCAGGCAACACAATTTTAGTAAGTCGCCACATATTATGTACTGGGCTTTGGTCTTGGATATGTACCTGGTCTTGCAAACAGGGGTTTGTGGGTTCGAATCCCAAGCTAGGCATTTTTCATTTTTAATAAAAGAACTGGTTTGCTATTTGTAATCATCTTCATATTTTTTATTATTTTTCAATTATATGTTATATTTATTGTTGTTTTGTATGGACAATATTTTAATAACAAAATATTGGCCACTGGTCAGAATCGAACTCGAGACCCGCAGCCTGCAAGTCTAGATACATATCCATTGCACCAAGACAACTATGCTGAATTCAAATAAAAATCGAAAAAAGGGGTTACATACTTTATTTTAGAGTAATTAGCATGAAATTAACATAAGGGTGTTTCCTGTCTTTTACATATGCTACAGTACAATAAGTATGACATCAGTGATATTTTCGTAAATTTCTAAGAAACTTATCCAAGAATTATTTTCAAAATTTCACATTTTGTGCATTATAGTATCCTTAAAATGAAATCAAAAAGAAATATGTGGGTTACAGACTTCGTTTTTGCTCACCTGGCACTAAGTGCTATTAGGACCAAATTGAGCTATTAGGACCACCCTGTATCTGTCGTCCGGCATCGTCTGTTGTCAACTTTTTAATTCAAACGACATCTCCACTAAAATTATAAGGTCAAATGTAATGAAATTTTCCAATGATGGTCATTGGGTGATCCTCTGTCAAAATAGTTAAAATGGTTTGGCTCCATGTAGAGCTCTGGTTTTCATGGCAACCAAAATAAAAATCTTTAAATCTCTTCTTCTCCAAAACCAATGGTCAGATTTATGAAAATATTTCATGGAAGTAATCATTAGGTGACTGTTTATTGAAATAGCTAAAACCATGACGATATTTAAAACAACATGGCCGCTAGGGGCGGGGCCTGTTTTCCTCGTATATAACATAGCAAAACCTTCAAATCTTTTCTCCAAAACTGATGGTCTGATTTCAGAATAATTTAGTGAGAGTAATCATTAGGTAACTCGCTACCGCAATAGCTAAAATGGGTTGGATCCATGAAGAACTCTGGTTGCCATGGCAACCAAAAGACAAATCTATAAATCACTTCTCCAAATTAAAACCGACGGTCAGCTTTAAAAATAATTTGATGGGAGTAACAATTAGGTGACTATCTACCAAGTTAATTAAAACCATCTAAAAACATGGCTGCTCGAGGCAGACCTGTTTTCCTTATAGATATAGAAAACATCGCGAAATCTCCTCTTCTCCAATACCAATGGTCTGATTTCAGAATAATTTAATGGGAATAAGCATTACGTAACCCAGGTACCAAAACAGCTGAAACAGTGACAATATCTAAAACAAGAGGACCATGATGACACTGATATCGCTCACCGGACATTTAGAGGAGGAGATTTTCAAATGTTTCACTAAATGTTTCTATAGAAACTGGTCACCCCTGGGGCGGGCCAATTTTGACCCCCTTGGGAATAATTTATTATTATATAACTTGTGTAGAAGACCTGAACATGATGCTATATGCCAAATATGAAAGTTGAGAACCTTCCATTTTCAGAGAAGATTTTCAAAGTGTTCACTATATGTTTCTATTGAAAACTGGCCACCCCTGGGACGGGCCCAATTTTAACCCCAGGGGCATAATTTATGTAACTTTGTTAGAAGACCTGAACATGGTGCTATGTACCAAAATATAAAAGCTGAGGACCTTCCAGTTTAGAGGGGAGGTTTTCAAAGCTTTACTATGTTTCTATAGAAAACAAAGCACCCCTGGGGTGGAGCCAATTTTGACCCCAGGGGCATAATTTGTATATCCTTTGTAGAGGACCTATAGATGATGTTATGTACCAAAACTGAAAGCTGAGGACCCTGTAAATTCAAAAGAGAAAATTTTTAAAAGTTGAAAATGCTGACTACCGACGACGGACGACGCACGCCGACGGACGGCGGACATCAGCCGATCACATTGAGACATGATTAAATGTTTATAAATGCTGGCCGAAATCAATCGTCCGTAAGTTGCGTTATCCAGAATACCGGTACGCTTGTTTCCTTTGTAGAGAGTATTCTGCGCAAAAAGCTGCACAGAACTTACTACCGAAATCGTCCTTAATACCTTCGCAATAGCCCAGTGGATTGTGTCGCTGACTCTGGTAATAGAAGTCATTGGTTCGAAGCTAGGTAAAACCTAATTAAACTTAGGCACCGTATGTTCTATTTCGGAAATATGTATAGCTTTTATTCTGAAATTTCTCTTTAGGGTTCATTTGTTATCATTATTTTCTTCATATGTAATTCTTTGCAAAGAGAGTTTACTAAGAGCGGTTTGCGTGACGTGTACAGTAGATTGCCTAAACACAACAGTTTGATAGCATCACCTATACGCTGTTAATATATTTTGTTTAAGACATGTTCCACTGTACGAAATTGACACACATTTCTTTCTTCGAGGCCAGCTTGCGTTCACCTGCCCAAAAGAATTTTAAAAATCTCATATCTTAAAAACATGTAAAAAACTATTTCGGTGGGGCTTGAACCCACGACACTAATATCGGTATTGCTGTGATTAAACCTCTGAGCCACGGACGCTTGTAATACATTGAAGAAGCTTATAATGTACTAGTGTCATTATATAGTGGCGCATGCTTCAAGTGTGTGGTCGGAAAGACAGAAACAGCTTAGTACGGAAAAGGGCGGAATATTCATACAGTGCCAGGTCAAACCTTATCGACAATAT
The DNA here is from genome assembly GCA_963576725.1 of Azorinus chamasolen. Classification (NCBI taxonomy): domain Eukaryota; kingdom Metazoa; phylum Mollusca; class Bivalvia; order Cardiida; family Solecurtidae; genus Azorinus; species Azorinus chamasolen. The sequence continues at coordinate 37,044,534 of OY755252.1, read as the reverse complement.
ATCTGTATTTAAAAATATATATGCGTGTGTTTGGGTGTGTAGTCGTCTGTGACATACTATTTATCGATGATTTTGGTGGCGGTTGCGTCTTGTATGTGACTTTGCCTGTTTGACTTTACTACTTTTTCATTTACTACTTTTTTCATTTATATGAATATCCACAGAAAATGGCTAATAAAGAAACTAAGCATACATGTATCATGTAAACAATTACACAATTATTACCACATAATGATTCAATTAACCATGAAACCTATACTTAATTTATGAGCATATCAAAGCATTTCCAAGCAGAACGGACACAAACTATAACGCTCTTGTATGAGCCCTGTGGTCAGGTTCTCTGTTGTTTGCTTATGGAATATAGATGATATAAATCTACAGTTTACAGCTATGCTATTGAAGACATCGTTATTTGTCACAAGTATATTCATCAGTGACAGTGACCAGTGACAATCACATCTCTTGTTTGATATCCCTCTATTATACTGAAATCATTGCTAAAAAAGATAAGAAGGAATAGAACGAATCATCATTACGATTCATTTTATTCAGTACCCAATTCCACTCAAGTACAGCAGAACCGTCCTCAACCGGCATTCATTTATTGAGCGAAGGAGTATTCAAAAGCAGATGTTTGCTTAATGCAGGTCAAATGTAATGCAGAAAGATCATATAGGAGCTTTCTGTACATTATAACCTCTCTTAACCGGCCGTTAAATTTAGTATGAATATCGGTCTTGGAGACAGGTGGCAGCTTAATGCAGGGTGAAAGTCATGCAGAAAGCTCCTCTAGGAGCTTTCTGCATGACTTTCACCCTGCATTAAGCAGCCACCTGCCTAAAAGTGTCTAAATTCTAGAATTCCGGTTAAGAGAAGTTTTACTGTATTACTTTTGGCCTGCATTAAGGTACCATCTGCCGTACAGACCCACAATTAGACCTCTTTTTTATGGTGGCTTGAGACACGTTTTACTGTATTCAGAGACGTATTTACATACTTTACTGACGCCGTTGACTGCACGATACATTATCTAGGTACTTTTGCATCGACAAATGACAGACTACTGTAACCCTTTGTTCAATGAATGTTCATGTAAGAACGTTACCATCACGGATAGTAATTAGCTGAATATTTATAAGGGCAAATTAACATGAACGTCTGGCCGTAACCGAAAATGCAGACTCCTATATATTTAATTCCGTACGTAAACAAAGCAGATCCTGATCAGACAGCTATAATGCAAACCCATTTTCTGGGTTTAGTCTGTTTACAGAGGCGCAAAGCAGACTCACGAGTCTCTCATGCGTTATAACCAATAACATCCTAGGCCATTTTTAGACCGAACCATTGCCTCATAGGTTTTTGTTCCTACCAAACCTCATTGAATAAATCTACTGGTGTTGTAGGGTTCTTTTTAAAACGTCAGGATGACACCACTGACCTCTCGGGTCAGAAATAAAAGAATTTAAAAGAATAACTGAAGACCGAAGTGTGATTGAACTGTATTTTGAATCAAACTCTAATCTAAGTAAACAATCTAATCTAAGAAACATGAAAAACAATAATATTTACACAATATTTACACCAGAGCCAAAAAAGTACACAAGCTTAGTTCTAATTTAAATGATTTACTAAAAGTGCAGCAGCCAAATGCTAATTAAAAGATAGAAGAAAATAGCCTAAAATGGAACTAAGGAATAATTTAGATTTGATTGAGCGATTCTCTCCCCTAACAATTTAGAATCAAAAATATTAAATGCCAAAGATCAGAAATGCTTAAGGTTTCACCAAATAGCAGTAAAGTAAAATTATGCTAAATAGTAAATACCATTGAAAGTTGCTTTCTCCAAAGTGAGAAGTGCAGCTTTCAGGTCCCTGGTTCTGGAGAGAGTCTCTGAAGCACTGAACAGACTTGCTTATATAGAGAAATGTCACATGACCTAAACTAAGATATCTGATTGGCTGGCTCCAAGATATCACCAAATCTCACACTAAATTGTTTTTCTTAAGACTAATGCAATACATCTAATTTACACCAAAATAGACTCATTTTACGTCAATATAATCAAATATGAGTGCCAAATTGCAATCAAATATCATTTTAGAAAAACCTCTTTAGTCAAAGTCCGTAGCTTCTAGGCTCCAGACCCATTCACTCTAGAAAATCATCAATTGCAGAGTATAGAAAATCTCAATAATTCTAGAAAAATAGCTAGAATAAATCTGACATATTCATAAACCCTAAGAACATATTTCCAGAATTTATAACAACTTATTGACTGTAAAAATAGCAAAAACAAGTGACTCTCAGGCTCTGTAGCCCCTAATGGCGGCCATTACCCAAAGGGCACTTGTTGCTAAATATTCCAATAATTGCAAACTATGGCTCTCTACAACATGTCACTGTTAAAGTAATATGCCTAAATCGTCTAAACAACAATAATCAACATATTAGCCATACAAAATAGTCCAAACTAATCTCAAACATGTTTAAAATGACATTAGTTTGGGTCTAACTGAGAAGTAAGTCAACTGCCCAGAATGTAAACAAAGAATATTATGGCTAATTGCTCTAATTATAGATAATGACACTTCACATAAATGTATATAAGAAGTTTCCTTACTAAACCAAACAAAATAAGTTACAGTTCTTATAGAATTTCTATATAAAAGTGCATTTCCACTCTAGGTCATATCTGTCTATATAAGCTATATAGAAGGAAATGACATCAGAGCAAAAATCATATCCCAAGCTCAAAACACATTAATTTCACCAAATATACAAAGTGTCAAACACGTAAATGTGTATCGTAACTATCAACACCAAGATCTGTATCAAAACTAGCTGGACAGATTCGTAGATCTGTTCAAGAATGGCAACTCAACTCCAGTTTTACAACACAGCACCCCCTGGAGAAAAATAAAAATATCGCAAGATATTTTTACATTTCGTCCCCGAAATAATGCTTAAATTGTTGAGTTGACATGCTTTAAGTACAAACATATCAAAAATATAATTTTGTATCAGACTAAAAAATATCTGATACAAACAAGTATATCAAACACTATTAACTATCAAAACTAAAAGTAAACAATACCTATATACAGTTTATCTAAGTCGTATAAGAGAAAAACAATGGACTACTAGCAAATGAGAAAACTAATTGAACTTAATAAGTATTCCTCATTAAACCAATAATCAAAATGTACTTCAGTAAAAATAATCAAAAATAATTTCGAAAATTTATATGAAAAGATCCTCCAATTACAAAAGCAAAAATGTAATTTTCAAAAAAGAATTATAAGAGACTAACACAATTTGTAACTGATGAAAAATATGCAAAGTACCATAACTGCAAAAATAGTATATGTATCAGTTGCTAAGTATTAAATCTCTTATCTATAAAGTGTCTAAAAAAAATCCATGACACTCGCTAATACATATGCAAAAGCTAAATCTTGTCACATAAAAATTGTGACATCTTACCAAAAATACTAAAACAAAATATGTAACGGATATAATCCAGTTATCTAAAAAATCTCAAGTTGTAACACTTGCAAAACTTCTATCTATCCTATACCACAATAGGTTTAACTTCAGAACAATAATAACTTGCCGTTAGATAAATACAAAAATGCTATTAGCAAAAAGTATCTGTGTCCAAACAGAAAAAACTTAAGCAAGAAAATGCAAAGTCCAGTGAAAACTTATCAACAAAAATTTATCACCAAAAATATTAACTCGACTATGATCACTATGCATGACCTTCCTGATTTACTTATGAAGTATAAATAACCTCCTAATTTGAAATTCCTTCAAAAATGAGTTAAAAGAGACAACAACAATTTAATTTACGAAACTCTACTGGTGCATGTTAAAAACTGTACACCTACTTAAATCTCAATAGCTTATAAGAGTAGTCTAGATTTCTCAACAAATGTCTCAACAAATCTCTTAGTTCAGAGAACAAAAATTAATGCTATCCTGATAATTTCTGTGCTTATTACATTAACTGAATTCCCTAAAACTGACAAACACACACAAAAAGATTGAGACAAGTCAATAGATACTTAAAACCTAATGCCTATTCTCAAAAGACAAACAACATACAGGTGGGTATGTGCACAATTAAAGCAATACCTCAGCTCAAAAGACAAAAAATGCAGATGTAAGAGATTAGACCCTGGCACCTAAATGCATAATTGCCTAAACACGAATAAAAAATTTAACTTGCATATGCATAGATATTAGAACCTAGCATCTCAATGCAGTTAACTCTCAAAAAACACACAAAAATAATTGCCTATGCCTAGATATTCAAAACCTAGCATCTCAATGCAATACTCACAAAAAATACACAAAAATCATTGCCTATGCGTAGATAGTTAAAACCTAGCATCTCTATGCAATACTCACAAAAAAAACATAGATTGCCTATGCGTAGATACTCAAAACCTAGCATCTCAATGCAATACTCTCAAAAATACACAAAAATAATTGCCTATGCCTAGATACTTAAAACCTAGCATCACAATGCAATACTCACAAAAAAACAGCACACACAAAAATCATTGCCTATGCGTAGATAGTTAAAACCTAGCATCTAGTAGCAAAAATAGAGCATCTCTTAAACATAAAAAGCACGAAAAATAGATCAAGCAAAATTCTTATCTGACTAACTCTTATAACTATATCTTAAAAGTTCTAAATATAAAACTTAAAACTAAAATCTTAACAACTAGATATTGTGGTCTTCATCGGTGGATCAGATGGCACACGCGATTTAAAATTACAGTTCTTCTTACAAACGCGAGTTAAAGTTAGAGTTCACATTCCTGTAGCGCGAGAGTCATTCAATTATTACATTTCTGTAGCGCGAGTGTCTTTCACTTTTCACAATATTTAAAACACAAGTTCACTTTTCACCGTTTTCGAACGCGATAAGTATTCACAAGTCTCTATCTGTGGTATGGTACACACTCTTCCATTCGTCTGGAATCGTCCTCTGGATACGTCTCGATCATCTGTGTAGATAAGGGTTTTCGGTTTGGCCCCAACTCCTGGATTTGTCTGATTGGTTTTTGGTTTGGCCCCAACTCCTGGATTTGTCTGATTGGTTTTCGGTTTGGCCCCAACTCCTGGATCTGTCTGGTTCGATTTATGGCTCATGTTGATGGTTCTAATGGGATGACAGACATATTTTGGTTGAGCCCTTCGTCTTCGTCTTAGGTTTCTGTGATGATTACAGGGGTATTGTACATGCCCTGTAATACGTTTCTTCAGTCCTGGTTCTGACTTTATTGGCCTCACAGGAGGTTCTTTCCATTTACGTCTAGGATAGTTGTTGCCCCAGGTTGGTGACTTGGGTCTTCTGATATTTGATCGGCCCATGTGGTTGCGTTTGACAGACTGGTGGTGGCGTCGTCGTCTTTCGAAGTGTGAGCCTGCAGGTTTGAGGTTTGGCTCACATTCAAGAATCTCTGGCATGATGGCGACCTGAACTGTCGGTCTAGCTGACTGACTGATGACAGGCAAGTTGTTGGTTTGACGGTGTGGCTGGAGTTTATTGACGTGCCCCTGACCACTTCTGCTGAAGAAGTCTGCCTCTTCCCTGATAGATGGCAGGTGCTGGTACTCATTGTTAGAGCGACATGGCAGGAGTGGCGTTGGTGAGCGTCTTACAAAAGTGTTAGCTCTGGTGGATGGCACTGTGCCACTAGGTGGAACTCTGTCCGGATCTAGATGTGTATAGGGGTCGTCTGGTGAGATTGGACCTGTTGGTGTAGCCACATCTTGGTTGTCATGGTCTTCTGGGAGTAGCTGATATGGCGTAGGGAGCTTTCGTGACAGTAGCTCCATCAGGTTTTCTGGATGTGCTTCGATGACGGATATGTCTTCGTAGATGTTGGCAAGGTTTCTCTCTGGCTGGAACACTTGAGTGACCAAGTGTGATCAGACCGGATGCAGTATACAGTGGTGAATACGCTATTCCTACCCACTTAACGCGTTTCTTACGCGTTACCTACCCGTTTCTTAGCCGTTTCTTAGCCGTTTCGTTAAACGGGTTTCTAACCGTTTGTTTACGCGTATCTTAACGCGTTTCCTAAACGTTTAAGAGCCCAGATGAAAGGGGAGTAATCATGGACAAAAGGGGGGTAATCCTTGATGTGGCCTTTCTTTGAAATGGTAGACATTCTCGATTACCTGTTGGCACTCCTGATATGTAAGATCAACAGTATTTAAACTTTTAATTCTCGTTTCATTTCCATAAGATCTAGCTAGATCTAGATCTATATTAAAATATAGATCTACAGTCTCATTACGTTCATCTATGTGCTGTAAAATGTCTTTTTTGCTACTGTACGTACAGTACCGTAGCAGATATAGTAGAAGTATTTTAGAATAGATCTAGATCATATCAATCTAAACTATCTTTAAAACTAGAACTAATATTAATCTAAATTTTAAATTGGTTTAAAACGTTTGGATTTAACTTTGTGCTGAGCCATAGATCTACAATTAATCAAAACATAGTTTTCTTGTATTTTTGGAGTTGCTAACAAATCATACTTTTAGATCATTGGGCACATTATTTGGTATTTCTGTTACGTAATAATTCGTAACTTTGTTGATAAGAAAGCAGTGGTGTGATCACTGTCAAGACTATTGTCCCCTGCTGAGAAAATAGCTAGGGGATTTACTGACCATCTGGTAGCTTTGATCGTATATTTAGGCTGGGTAAATAATAAAGTCTTCAACTAAGACAATTTATTTTCATGCATTCATAACAATTATATAGTTAGTATTTTTTAAATCTTTGAATATGGGGAACAAAGGTACTGACATTTGAAAGCAGTGTAAACACAGACAATATAGCTCTAAAATCAGGGTGTTGATCAGGGTCTTCACTAGTATTTTCATAGGCCTAATTAAAAATCATCTAGCAAATTTAAGCCTGGTAATAATGATTGGAATATACAGTTAAACAATAATGGGCCATTCCACTTTTCGGCATACAAAGGTTTAATCTTCACAAAGTAACCAAATAATAAGAACGTTTTCATAGTTATATGTGAGCATAATATATGCTTATTTGTTTAAAACGCTTTAGATCTACTTCATAATGATGAAAACACCTTTGAAAACAGAACAGGTTCAGGTCAGATTGCTCACGTGGAAGCCGTTTGATCTTGGGTCTGCACTATTTGCTTACCCCATTACATACATATGGATATAACACTCTAACGCCTTTGCAAACAGAGTAAACCTAGACATGAAGGTTCTTTCTGACAGAAATATTCAAATGGGAAAGGGTTAAGAAATAGAATAGATCTGGATTCTTTAGTAGGCTTCTTCATTCTAGATAAAAAAAAAATTGGTGGTGTACTTTGTGACAGTTTTTTTTATCTGAAATGTAGAAACATACTCAAAAAGAACTAATTCTTCAATCCATCTTTTTGATATACATTGGATATCTGATATTATAGATAAGAACATATCGTTCCCTAAATGAGAAAATCGTCGACACTAGCCGGGATTGAACCGCTAAACGTTCGTTGAGTGACGAGTCGATTCTTATTTTGGTTAACCCGTTTCATTCGGACTTTTTTTTGAAAACGGCTATCATCGATAAGATCTGAAATCTACGCATGAAACGGAAAACTTATGCACCTATCGCAACTTCTCTGGTATAATCGTTTCTTTACGCGTTTAACGCGTGTAAACCGTTTATCGCGTAACCGTTCGTTAACCGTTCGTTAACCGTTCACTACCCGTTTCTTACGCGTAGAAAAACGGGTAAATGGGTAGGAATAGCGTATTTACCACTGTAACTCTTTGATTGTACAGACTCGGATGCAGTATAACTCAGTTGAGGTATCTTTCAAAAGTAACCTGGCTATACTAGATAACCAAGGTTTTGTACGGATGCAGATAACAGACAATTTGGAAAAGAATGCTGTTTTATACCAAGATATAAAACTGCAAAGCAATATGCAAATTTGCATTTAATAAAAAAGTACTGAATTTGATATTTAGAATTTCTCAATTAATCTCAGATATCTGGTTATAGCTCATAGCCTTCACCTGTAGATCTGGAGGTCATCTACAAATGCAGTTCATAAAGAGATGTCTATAACTAGTAATCTGGAAAGGGTTCACTCAAACACAAAGGTGTTACAAATCAAAAGAAATAGCACAAGCTAAAATGTGCAAAATTTGGTTAGTGAACTCTTGCAGGACAAATGGTCTAGGAGATAAAGTATCGCAAATTTCACTTTCACAGACACCTACTGCTGTGTGCTCGAACTTGCAAAACTTTAACAGACGAAGAGTCTGAGACTGGTCAAAGAAAGAAATGGATAGAAACAGGGTTGGACTTCTAGGGACTTAAAGTTATTACTTTTCTCCACTGGCAAGCCTCTACACTGTTAGCGCGTTAGAGACAGAATTGTCAGTCACAGGTATGACACTTTCTGACCTTTAGACCTCAATCACTTTCCCCCACTGGCAAGCCTCTACACTGTTAGCGCGTTAGAGACAAATGTCAGTCTGAGGTGTCTACAATCACTTTCTCCACTGGCAAGCCTCTACACTGTTGGCGCGTTAGAGACAAATGTCAGTCTGAGATATGACCGGCCTTTAAAAAAAATGTCTATAAAACAAAATAATGGACCACGGGCTGAATTTAAAGTTGGGAGCTTTAAGGCTGTTACTGCACAATCCTAATTAAATTTGAAACTTCCTAAGAGAAACTTTTTTCAAAAAAACCCACAACATCCCACTTCTGACACCAGTGTTGTAGGGTTCTTTTTAAAACGTCAGGATGACACCACTGACCTCTCGGGTCAGAAATAAAAGAATTTAAAAGAAAAACTGAAGACCGAAGTGTGATTAAACTGTATTTTGAATCAAACTCTAAACTAAGTAAACAATCTAATCTAAGAAACATGAAAAACAATAATATTTACACAATATTTACACCAGAGCCAAAAAAGAACACAAGCTTAGTTCTAATTTAAATGATTTACTAAAAGTGCAGCAGCCAAATGCTAATTAAAAGATAGAAGAAAATAGCCAAAAATGGAACTAAGGAATAATTTAGATTTGATTGAGCGATTCTCTCCCCTAACAATTTAGAATCAAAAATATTAAATGCCAAAGATCAGAAATGCTTAAGGTTTCACCAAATAGCAGTAAAGTAAAATTATGCTAAATAGTAAATACCATTGAAAGTTGCTTTCTCCAAAGTGAGAAGTGCAGCTTTCAGGTCCCTGGTTCTGGAGAGAATCTCTGAAGCACTGAACAGACTTGCTTATATAGAGAAATGTCACATGACCTAAACTAAGATATCTGATTGGCTGGCTCCAAGATCTCACCAAATCTCACACTAAATTGTTTTTCTTAAGACTAATGCAATACATCTAATTTACACCAAAATAGACTCATTTTACGTCAATATAATCAAATATGAGTGCCAAATTGCAATCAAAGATCATTTTAGAAAAACCTCTTTAGTCAAAGTCTGTAGCTTCTAGGCTCCAGACCCATTCACTCTAGAAAATCATCAATTGCAGAGTATAGAAAATCTCAATAATTCTAGAAAAATAGCTAGAATAAATCTGACATATTCATAAACCCTAAGAACATATTTCCAGAATTTATAACAACTAATTGACTGTAAAAAAAAGCAAAAACAAGTGACTCTCAGGCTCTGTAGCCCCTAATGGCGGTCATTACCCAAAGGGCACTTGTTGCTAAATATTCCAATAATTGCAAACTATGGCTCTCTACAACATGTCACTGTTAAAGTAATATGCCTAAATCGTCTAAACAACAATAATCAACATATTAGCCATACAAAATAGTCCAAACTAATCTCAAACATGTTTAAAATGACATAAGTTTGGGTCTAACTGAGAAGTAAGTCAACTGCCCAGAATGTAAACAAAGAATATTATGGCTAATTGCTCTAATTATAGATAATGACACTTCACATAAATGTATATAAGAAGTTTCCTTACTAAACCAAACAAAATAAGTTACAGATCTTATAGAATTTCTATATAAAAGTGTATTTCCACTCCATATCTGTCTATATAAGCTATATAGAAGGAAATGACATCAGAGCAAAAATCATATCCCAAGCTCAAAACACATTAATTTCACCAAATATACAAAGTGTCAAGCACGTAAATGTGTATCGTAACTATCAACACCAAGATCTGTATCAAAACTAGCTGGACAGATTCGTAGATCTGTTCAAGAATGGAAACTCAACTCCAGTTTTACAACACAGGAATGGAGCAATCACTAGAAAAAAGGAAACTGTTTGAATTGTGTAGTTTTGAAACAACTGCGATAAATAAAGCATTAGCTCCTAAGGAGCACATGCTCATTTTATCACAATGGTTTCAAAATACAATTAACATTAAATAACGACATACCGTTTGTTTTCTTTTTTCAAAATATACGTTGTAGCTTAATGCAGACTGAAAGCAATACATAAAGCTTTTTAGGAGCGTTCTGCATTTCTGTCTACATTAACCACCGACATGTGTCGAGGAAGCTCGTTTTAACCCATTCCCTCATATTGACGCCTTTTGAAAACACTGTAAAAGTCACTTACTGAAGCCATAGTGATAACTAGAACATTTGCTCCATAGGATCTACACGATCCTACAATTTCAAGTTTCTTTCGTAAATGCTCCTTTTCGGTAGATCTATTCAAATAATTTGGATCTACAAATATCCTAAGTGGGAATGAGTTAAAAGAAATGGAAGCGTTTATAACAGATAATACGGTAACTGTTCAAATTCAGTTTTTATTACCGAATACATTTCTACACGGATGCAGTGTACGTTACGTTTGTTTGGCTAAAGGATACTAAAATCCCCTGGTTAATCTACTTCGTATTCAGTTATTACCCATGATAGCGATAAACACGGTACACTTGAGTGAAGATTACAAGGGTTTTGTCGATTTGCATATCAAGATCACACAGATGGATTTTACATATCCTTAAGTAGCATTTATAAGCTATTTTCAAACATTCCACGTGCTTCAATTCTAAGAAATTGTTTCTTCAAATATTTACCTTACCCCAATCAAAATGTCAAACATGTATGATGCGGGCGTGGCAAGGAACTACATGTACTCCGCGTCTTATCTGCATTAAAACTGTTTGCACTGGTTATTACAAAACAACCAATCGAGTAAACTAATTACACGTTAGCAAAGGCTGATGCATGTTTTGTCAAATAAATTTTCACTTCCTTTTATCTTTTGAAATGTTTTGCGAGTGGATTTATGAGAACAAACTATTTCGCGCAGACCTGTTGAATATGTATGGAGACAAACATAGACTACTTTATCCTGTATATCCAAGTAAACTCGTCCCAAAATATTCACTATACGATCGCTAGAGAAACGCTATACAGTAAAATCTGTCCGGACCCTTTACTCTATAAATGCGCTTTTCTACGCCTTGGAAGACAGCGTAGACCCAGATCCCGTAGGCTCCGTTTAATCAGGGTCTGCTGTGTATGCTTATGGTATAATGTAGACATGATTCTACCGTTTATACCATGGCCAAACACCATTGTGTCCCGTGCTGAACTACAAATTAATCTAAATAATATTAATGTTTTCATTATTTATATTAGCCCTAACACACTTTAGCCTGTACTACATAGTAAACTCGTGCCAAATTATACAAAGAACCTCTCTAATCCGGACTTTAAACCGAACCTTACAGTAAACCTATCTAAACCGGACCTTACAATAAACCTCTCTAAACCGGACCTTACAGTAAACATCACTAAACCGGACCTTACACTAAACCTCTCTAAATCGAACCTTACAATAAACCTCTCTAAACCGGACCTTACAATAAACCTTTCAACCGGACCTTACAATAAACCTCTCTAATCGGACCTTACAGTAAACCTCTCTAAACCGGACCTTACAGTAAACCTCTCTAAACGGACTTAGCAATAAACTTCTCTAAACCGGACCTTACAGTAAACCTTCATAGTTGTTTAAGTGTCGGTCTTTAACTCTTTCACTCTCTCAAACTTTGTCGTCTGCAGATTTTGTCGTCTGGTACAATTTGCATTCCTTCCTTTCCCTCAGATTTGTTTTTCTTTAAAACAGTCACAGTAACAAACAATTCGGATTCGGATTAGTTACACGGGGTCTAATATGCATTCAAATTGTTTTGCATAGACAGATGCGACATATACTTAGACTGCACGATGAAGATGTCAGTGACATCTTAACGAGTGGGTAAAAGTTATGAAGAAGCTCAAAAAGGATCGTGTGGCATGAGTTTTGAATTCGTCTGTACTAAATGTCCGTTTTAAATGTGAATAACCCATTTGCTCCCAGTGGATTGGTCCATGTTTATATATTGGATTATTCCATTTTTATCTAAGGAGTGTCTGGCCTGAATTTTCAATTTCGTTTTGTTTTATATTGAAATTCCTTTCAGCAAACAGTGTAGACTCTGATTAGACGCCGCATTATGCGGTGTCTGATCAGAGTCTACACTATTTGCCTACGTCCCACATATGGAATCGTGGGAGCAAATGGGTTAACTGTATGTTGATTTTATCTATAGTAAAACTCATGTAAACCGGAATTCTATCAGAGAAGAAGTTAGATACTTTTAGGCAGGTGGCTCCTTAACCCTTTCCCTGTTCTATGTTTATTATATCTAAATTTCAGTACCTACTGAACATTCATGGACAAAACAGTTATAATGAAAACTGAAAATTGAACATTATAGCCATTTTAAGAAAGTTAAGAAACGGTACTATCAAATTTCATTAACAAACATAACATACCCTATAGGAGCCGTCTAATTTGGGTCTGTTCTGATTGCAAAGACGTGCAAAAGCCTTTATATGAAGGAAAGTGTTAGTGCAAGGTGAAAAGCATGTCGACAGCTCCTTAAAGATGTTTCCGCATTGCATTCACCGTGCATTAACGCCGCCGCCTGTCTCCGAGACTATAATTATACAGTAAAACCTCTCTACAACGGCCACTAAATTGTGTTAAGTAGTTGGTATTTAGGGCAGGTGGCTGCTTAAAGCGAGGTGAACGTTAAACAGGAGCGTTTTGTTTTACTGTCACTTTGCTTTAAGCAACCATCTGCCTTTAACACAAACTACTTGATGTAATTAAGTGGCCGTTATAGAGAGGTTTGACTGTACTATACGTCCGATTTGGAAAGGTTTTACTGTAATTTTCATTGTTGATGTGTTTCTACAAGTCCAATTTAAATCAGATGACGTAAACGTTGAGTGCGGTACACGAATTTACCGACAGCTGCAAACCGTGTATACGTAGTTAAGAGAGGTCCTACAGGAGCCCGCTGATCGAGGTCTTCACTGTTTTCATTCAAAATCATCTAACAATGTATAGCCTTTCATAGCGAGTGGACACGGCAGTTAAATCATAATGAAACATTCCACTTTGAAAATTCAGCATTCAAATCATTAAAATACTTTCAGAATCACACAGTACAGTGATGTCCATATGATCTGTGTCTACACGTTTTAACCATCATGCTAAGTGCAATTATTCATTTGCAAACAGTATGGATCTAAACATGAGACGCTTCCTTAACCCTTTCCCTCATAATGACGACTTTTGACGACCCTGTAAAGGTCACTTTGTGAAACAATTGTGATAAATAGAGCATTTGCTCCTATAGGAGCAAATGCTCTATTTATCACAATGGTTTCAAACTACAAAATCCTAAATGTTTCCCTTTCTCTAGTTAATGCTCCTTTTCGGTAGACTCTATTCAAAGAGAGTGTTCCTAAAACATAGCCTATGAGGTATTCGATTAACTAGAAATATTGAACTCTTATCGCGTATTTCGCGACTTGGCTCGAATTTGAAAATAGGTTAGATCCAGATGAGACGCCGATGTCACATCAAGCTTTTTGTCACTCAGTCATTAGTGTCTCAGAAGTTTGTACCAACCAGAAGTATGTAAAAGCTACATCATAAGTGGGTTGCACCAGCTGATACTTTAACCTCTTGCCCTCGCAGATTAGTTTTCTATCTGGCCTTTGCAAACAGAGGAGACCATAAACAGACGGCTGCTGTAGGATTGTTTGCTTCAGGAATTACATATATTGGATTAAATATTGTCCTGTTTTATAAACCTGTCAAAATCCAAATAAGTGTATGCTTGCTGAACACGACATATATAGCATCGGTTAATATCGATTGTTTCCGCTAATATAGCTTTCCTACTTGGCTTATTCGAGTACAGGACTTGTACATTTATTGTGAATCTCGTGAAAAACGTTTGAACACAGGTTTACCCAAGCTAAATATATCCTTTCAGTGTCGTGTGAATATTCAAATTTTGACAGGTCAATAAAAACAGGGCACTACCAGAGTAAAAACTAGTCTTGTTCATATGCCGTTATATTACATCATAAATATTGCATATGTCATTATAACTATTGCGTATGCCATATAAATATTAAGCTTAATACCATGCATATATTATTTCTTATCAGATAAATCAAATATGGCAGTTGAAATATAAGTCAGTTTTACCAGCTAAAATTAGCTCAGCAGGGGAATAGTTGTATCAATGTGCTGTTTTCAAGTGCATAATTTTAACCATTCGCTTGCTATTCACGTCAGTATACCTACCTGTAAATAGTAATGACCCAGATGAGACAGCTCCTGCAGGAGCTGTCTCAACAGGGTCTGTACTATTTACAAGTTGATTGTGCAACCAACCAGTGCACTCTACAGGAGTGATTGCACAGCGAAATACTTGTACACAGTAAAACTATATGTAATTATACAACAGGGCATGGATAAAGAAGGAGAAATGTATTTTAAAATTCAGCAAGAGAAGGGTTAATTTCTGTATTCCTAGTTGTGTCATTTATGTACCATTATTATTTATAACATAATGCTCGAGCAGAGTTACGACTTCGACCTTAGAGTGTCCCATTCAAACGTTACGGAATGGCAAAATAATTGAAGTGACACATCGGCGACATAATTCAGTACCCAAGCCTCTACACATGTTTGACACTGTTAGTGTTGAAGCTTAAACAGAGCCGTGCGCAAAGGCGAACATTTCGTAGATTTTGCAGACAATATGTACCAAGATGTTCCTTTCATGAATACTCTTTACAATACATTCATTATCAAGTGAATAACTTGTGAACAATAAAGCCTGCTACAATTTAGCCTTACTACATGCGTTAAACAGACAAGTCTATAAATCGCAATCAATTTGACCGTTTGTGTTTGAACTGCGATGGTTTATGATCAGCTCAAATATTGAGTCGCAGATATTCGGCCACGTCGTTGACATTCTGAATGCACTACCATCTGGCCTGAACATCACTCGGGCGAATTGCCTGAAGATAATCTTGAGTAACGGCGTCATATTATCTTCTGGGACATATTCCTTGAACAATAATATGATTGGCTTTTGCATTGTGTATGCGATTCGAGTTTCATATCCACAGTGATGACTGGCACAAAATGCCTTCGACACAACAAACATAATCACACCTGATTGTTTGCAACACAATTCCATCTGCTCTGGTATGCTATGCCCCGGTTTAAAGTGTCGGTCACCTGTTGACACCATTTCCCTGTCTGTTCCCACAATCATTCTCAGCCTCTCCTCTAGTGGATCTGTTACAAAGTGTTCAACGAAATCTTCGTCGTCACCACTGAATGCAATAAATGTAACGAATTTGAAGTTGTGCCGTCCTTCTCGAAATTGCTCATAAACATTTCTCGATTTAAATATTGTTTTCTTTCTTTTCCTGTATAAAACTACAGCAATAATAGTTGAGACAACAGTACCGATGCTCACAACGGATACAACTGATGTTACTGCTACCCGCATTGTGCGTTTGCAAATACTCTCTAATTTTGATAGGGTTGATTCATCTATCACTTCGCTTTTGTTAGTCTCGCCTAAACATGCGTGATCTGTTGAAATAATTTGCTCGTTTTTGATTAGCCAGGATATAAATGATTTACTGTCGCATGTATTGCAGTGAAGCTTATTATTTCTTAAGTCTACTTTAAACTGAGTCTGTGTATGCGCATGCTGTTCCAACACTGTCATTGAAGACGGCATCAATACAGATATACTATTCTTACTAAGATTCAAGTTTATCAGAAAAGGATTATTGATGAACAAGCACTCAATTTGCTCAAGATAATTACGTGACAAATCAATGGATTTTAGATACGTATTGAACCTGAACATGTTCGTTGGCAAAACCTTCAGATTGTTCGCAGCAATATTTATATTCACCAGCAATTTCAGATATTTGAACAGAATCTCAAAGTCTGTCAAGTTGTTTTCAGCCATTTTGTATAGGCTGTTATTGGATAAATTAATTGTCTTTATTTGCGTCTCAGAAAGAAACATCGGTTGTAAATATTGTATTCCATTTGAAGACAGGTCAAAATAATCTATGGTACCGCGAACATTGATCAACCTTAGATCTATATACTGCATTCCATTGTTTGAAACTGTCAGGCTTGTTGCATTTATTGTTACGTTTGTTATAGATTGAATTGTATTATTGCGTATTGTTGGGAATCCCTGGTGAAATACACCTTCACAATGAATGGTTTTGAGATAAGACAACAAATTAAAACAATTCACCTTCGTTAAATCTATTGTGTATAATACATTAGGTGGGAACCATGTGATTCGAGGCACCGCTGATCTGTCAAAGTCAATTCGTTTTAGACTCGTGCATTTCCCCGTAAATATTGGTAAAATATTAGGCAAATGGCATTCGGTCAAAATTACGTGGCTGAGTTTGTCGCACATCCTCTCTGTAATTGCGGTTAGATTTATCTCCGAAATCGTGGTGCGACTTAAATCGATCAATGATATTTGTTTTGGCCCGAGTACTATCGAAAACACACTGTCAAGTATAAGGGGAGACGCATACTCACTGAGCCGGGATATATTTAATTCAGATATTTTCGTTATCCTTTCAGATCCATTTAAAGCATCCATTAAATCTTTCATTTCTATTCTAACGCTTTGACTGAGGTCTAAGGTGTCAAGGATGCCGAGTCCAGCAAAACTATCGTTTCCTATAAAAAGTCTTTGCCCATGCAAACCAAGATACTTAAGACGTTGAAAATGTCCAAACGCACGCGGCATGACAGTTGTGTCAAAGCCATATCTCGATGTCAACGAAAACCTCTTTAGCTCTTTCCAGTTTTGACCCACAAACATATCTGATCTTATGTCAGTGCCATTGAATTCCGTAACTATAATTGCAGTTACACCGTTAGGAAGAATCGCCGGGAAGGTTTTGCTGCAGCGCAGTGTAACATTGTCCCTTTCACAGTCATTATTAGTTTCCATTACATTATAAGAAGTCGCGTGAAACAAAATATTGCTGAGGAGCAGGCTTAGAAGACGTTGAAAATCCATGTTTGAATATCCATAAACTGTAAAATATGCGAATCGGGAACAGCACACCATGTAATGCGTTTATTGGATAAAATCATCAAAACAAACATGCTTGACTTAATTCAACATGCTATTCTATTCACACTAAGGTATTGCTACCTTACTACCGATGTCCCACTAAATATTTGATTTAATCACAAACATCCATTTATTGTTAACACGATATGTGTTGTTGGTCGTTTTCATTAAATACCGAACAGACACACTTTTGCCACAGGAAACTTTCCTTTTCATCATTGTATTTGGTTTGAGAAACTGATATGGCGGTGGTCTAGGTGGTAACGCGCTTGCCTATCAGTCCGGTCCCTCACGCTTTTCCGTGTCTCCCACCTCCACCCAGGGGTTAAAATGGGTACCTGTGAGGGTCACACGCCGGTTCTGCGGCTGCATGATTGCGCCATGTGTTAACAGTGCTCAGTATTGTAGGCCAATGCCTCAATGACCAGGGGAGTAAATGTACAGTCGGCTGCGCGGCCATTCGGATTGAAAGTAGACTATTACTATTGAGATCAAGCTCTGGCGTTTTCTTAAATTTTATTTGGTGAAACTATATCTAAACTACCACTGTCATATTTGTGCGAATTTGTGTGTACTGGTTTACCTTTTTTCCTTACATGGTATCTTATCTACGTATACACGGTTCGCAACTGTCGGTAAACTCGTGTCCCGCACTCAAACTTTTACGTCATCTTATTTAAATTGGACTTGTAGAAACACATCAACAATGAAAATTACAGTAAAACCCTTCTAAACCGGACATATAGTACAGTACAACATCTCTATAACGGCCACTAAATTACATCAAGTAGTTTGTGTTAAAGGCAAGTGGCTGCTTAAAGCAAGGCGACAGTAAAACAGAACGCTCCTGTAGGAGCGTTCTGTTAAACGTTCACCTTGCTTTAAGCAGTCACCTGCCATAAATACCAACTAATTAACACAATTTAGTGGCCGTTGTAGAGAGGTTTTACTGTATAATTATAGTCTTGGAGACGCCGGCGTTAATGCACGGTGAATGCAATGCGGAAATATCTTTTAGGAGCTGTCGACATGCTTTTCAACTTGCACTAACACTTTCCTTCATATAAAGGCTTTTGCACGTCTTTGCAATCAGAACAGACCCAAATTAGACGGCTCCTATAGGGTATGTTATGTTTGTTAATGAAATTTGATAGTACCGTTTCTTAACTTTCTTAAAATGGCTACAATGTTCAATTTTTCAGTTTTCATTATAACTGTTTTGTCCATGAATGTTCAGTAGGTACTGAAATTTGGAATAAACATAGAACAGGGAAAGGGTTAAGGAGCCACCTGCCTAAAAGTATTTAAATTATTCTCTGATAGAATTCCGGTTTACATGAGTTTTACTATAGATAAAATCAACATACAGTTAACCCATTTGCTCCCACGATTCCATATATGGGACGTAGGCAAATAGTGTAGACTCTGATCAGACGCCGCATAATGCGGCATCTATTCAGAGTCTACATTGTTTGGTGAAAGGAATTTCAATATAAAACAAAACGAAATTGAAAATTCAGGCCAAGCACCCCATAAGATAAAAATGGACTAATCCAATATATAAACATGGAAGAATCCACTGAGAGCAAATGGGTTAATTACATTTAAAACGGACATTTAGAAAAGAAGAATTTAAAAATCATGCCACAATATCCTTTGAGCTTCTTCATAACTTTTACCCACTCGTTAAGATGTCACTTGCATCTCCACTTTGCAGTCTAAGTCTATGTCGCATTTGTGGTCACTGGGGTTTGAACCGGTTTAGGGGCGATCAACCTCACACTTATTCTCTCTCCACAATTAATGACAGACAGTGTAAATAAACGTTTCCTTTCTCAGACTAATCTACAACAATCGATAAGGAAAATACAGTTTCTTCCAATATTTACGACAAGGCGGACTATTGTGCAACGGATATGTGCCCCGTAACACATCTCATGGGGTTTATACTCTCAACTTATTCGATTTGTTTAAGCTTGTTATTTGCTAGAAACTTTTAATAGTTAAAACCCATTTTCAGAATATATGTACTTCACAACAGCAGGTGTTAAGTGCTTGTGTGGCGGCCGTAAAAAGTCGCCCCGTACTTCATTCTCAGTGTTGTTATATTTTCTGGTCCTTCGGGATCATTAGTTTTCATGTTATTAGTTTTGAAAATTGAATACTGCTTAAGCCTGTGCTAGGGGGCGTGAGTAGTGTTGCACTTTTAATTACTACTCATGAACAGACTCAATGAAACCGAGTCTGCAATTTTCTCATTTTGCATTTCTACTTTTGCTTTCGAGAGATCACCCATTTTCAGAATATATAAGTTATAACTAATAAACTCCTTCAGGAAGGTTACAGATAACATAAAATATAATACAATTCGGAAAACTTCAATTCTATCAATATCATATACATGTAACAAATTAAATGTAATCACAACAAAACCTACTGCAGCTAAATGCCATACATCAAATCAGGAAAACATGGTGAGATTTTATTATGATAAACTGTATAGATGCAACATACTGGAAGTGATGGCTAAATTAGTACGCCTGATAACACTATGGTCCATTTTGATCTTGATTATGAACCTGTAATAATGCATTTAAATTTCTCATACGACCTCATATTCGTATTTTTTTAATCGGTCTTTAAGTACAAATATGGGGCATGCAGGAAACACCACATACGAGACAAATAGTCGCCCGAACAGCACCACAACAAGAAAACAGTAAATGATAAAACTCAGAAAACACAAAGAGATGCACAAAGACAAAACTAACAAACAACAGGGAGAGATGGAAGTACCGCCTTGGAACGGTCAGTAACAGTAGTTACTCGGCGTCCCGTCTGGATCTCAGCTACTAGCAAATGTGATTAAAGTCGCGAATGGCGTGGTAAGGTTTGACGTGTATATCGCTTGAACATACTGGTTCTCTTTCGGTCACCACCAGTATGTTTAGTTTCCCTTGAAATGGACCCATTAAGCCGCCAACCAGAATTGTATTATTAGGATAAGTATGTAGGCTTAGTCTGAATAACTCATTTCGAATATCTGTTTTCTAATTGAACGTTCAGAATATTGTATGACATATACTTTTAAATCAAACCATGAACACAAAGACATCATGACTGAATCTGTTCTAAAATCAATAAATAAGTGGAGTTTGAATAGCTTTTATATACGTGTTATGTTTGCCAAACTGCTTTCAAGCGAATGTTTAAATTAAGTGTTATAAAATAATCGCATGGCTAGATTGGCAATATCAACCATAACAAGATGGAAAAGGGTATGACAACATCACGCTTATATTTTGACGACTCTCTAAAAGTCATATTGTGACGCCATTGTGATAAATAGAGCATTTGCTCCCATATGAGCAAATGCTCTATTTATCACAATGGTTTCAAACTACACAATTCTAAAATTTTCATTTTCTCTAGTTAACGCTCCTTTTCAGTAGATTTATTCAAAGAGGTTGTATCTAAAAATAGCCTCTGAGGTTATGTGTTAACCTGTGCTTGCTAAGCCAGATCTGACTGGCGTTTGCGAACGGCTCGAATCAGGATTAGACGTCGAGTAACGGTTTACACACGACCAAAGGTGTTTGACCCGTGGCCAATAGTTTATTTTAAACGTCTTTACAAATCAAAGGTTAATAAATAGTGCAGCGCACATGGGGGTTTGTATCATACATCATATTATAGCAGGCTGATGGTTAAACTGTATCCGGTTAGACGCATTTTGACTGCTGCTACAGTGAACATTGATCCTAATCAAACGCCACATAACTTTGACGAACTCTGTTAATGCCGGATATTATAAGTGTCATTATTCTATCATGTATTTTTACAGCGAGAGTGCAATTTAACCCTTTCCCTAATCAATATTTGGCGTAGATTGGTCACCTCATGAATATTCCTTAACGTAATATTTATAATGTAACATGTTCTAGGGAAAAGTTGATCCAGACACAGACTGTACGATATTCCCTAAGCAGACAGAACGAACCATGATCAAACGGCTCCTATATGAACCGTCTGATCTCAGTCTATTATGTTTGCAAATTCAGAAAAAACTGCTTTATATGACGGGAAGGCTTTTCTGTACAATATACATGTAAGACATAATTATGTCATGGGTATTTATTAGCTGATTGTTTATGTTATGTACAAATGAGGTGTTGGTAATGGTAGAAACTGTTACTGTGAATCCAATTTAGAAGCAAAGATAGCAGACTCTGACCAGAAGGCTCCTATAGGAACATAATTTGGTAAACATCTCTATTAAGTATATGGTTAAGTACAGAGGCAAGTGACTTACACTGAGGCCGAATCCAAGTTTGTAATGAATTATATGTAGATATAAAATCCTATGAATGAGAGAGGTGAGTGCAGTAATGTTTGCAAGCAGTGTAGATCCAGATCATATGGCTCCCTGAAAGGTATAGTAAGAGTAAAAGCTATATAATAAACTAATAAACTGAAAATTTATAAAATAAAATGAGTCATTGTTATTGTAGCTCCGATCTGTTTGACCCATTTGTAACTTACACGGATCACTCATATACACGTGCTCCAAATGAACTACTGGGCTTAGACCTGTCAATTAACCCTTCTCTTGCTGAATTCTAAAAAAACATTTCTCCTTCTTTACTCATGCCCTGTTGTATAATTACATCTTCACTGTGTACAAGTATTTCGCTGTGCAATCACTCCTGTGGGATGCACTGGTAGCACAATCAACTTGTAAATAGTTCAGACCCTGATGAGACAGCTCCTGCAGGAGCTGTCTCATCTGGGTCTTCACTATTTACCGGTAAGTATATTGACGCGAATAGCAAGCGAAGGGTTAAGACAATTTATACACATATTAATTTGTAGAAAATTATAAAAATACATGTACGAGTCGTACAGGGAAGTTTTACATTTTATATTCAAATTTAAAGTGGTAAAGTAAGTAATGTTTGTACATATTCCGTGAAGTAATTTATAGTGTAAATTAACACACTCCCAATGGCGATATCTGACTATAAAATTATTATTACATGATGGCTAAAATGGAAAAAAAACATGACAATTACATCTTTACCTTTTATTAACACAATATGAAGATCTAAATCGACATTCAAGAGTGTGGCAGTTGTGGTTCTGAATGCAGCGATAGACCCCGCAGATATGTAATTTTAACTCCTTAAAGAAACTAGCTGCGACTCCCCAAATACTCTCCGTAAGGGTCCAATCCCTATCCGACATCCGGCTTGGGGTACAATCCCCATGGCCACCTCCGGTATGTCCAATCCTACCTCAACTCCGGCCTGGGGTCCAATCCCCATGGCCACCTCCGGCCTGAGGCCCAATCCCCATGGCCACCTTCGGTAGGGTCCAGCCCCTACCAATTCCTATACCAACTCCCTTCCCTACCCTCCACAGATGTTTTCCTTATATGGAGGGTACTGGCAAACGGACCCAGCGTTAGGATCAGTCACTGGATTAGTCGACCAGCCAAATACTAACCGACAAACCCAGCGTTAGTATCAATCACTAGATTAGTGGGACAGCCCTGTGACATTCCTAACATAATGGATCGGTCGGTAGCCAGTTCCTTTTCCACATTCCACAAATGAACAATAACTTTGAATACTATTAACCAATAAACATTATAAATCAATACATCTCTCCGGAATTTTCTACCACACGAACCACTGTTCGCCCCAAAATTCCGAATTATCATATTATTATTGATTATTAAGTATGTTATACATTGTTATACGCATACCATACAGGTAAAATAACCTATACAACGATGCATAATGTTCTGCTGAATGGACAATATTCTAATGTAATGAGACTGCAGCACAAACATCATGTCAAAATATAACACAATGCTATTCACAAAATATTGAACGTAACACTCCTTCGAACTCTAGAAGTAACACATCACTGCCAATATTGGGCAAATGCACATCATATCCAAAGTTAAACCCCAGTGTATCAATAGTTATGTACTCATGAGACATGAAATGCCTCCCAATGTAACAACTTTCCTCTCTCCATTTTATCCACTAGAATAGATAAACCGTCCGAGGACAGTCTTGGAAGTATTTCAGAAATTACTATCTAAACTTCGGTAACAACTCCTGCACAGCCAGTATGTCTTGATTAATAGCCTGCCGAAGCCGGGTACACGATACAGGTGTGGTGTCATTGGAACCTAGATAGAGCACGATCACCTAAGATGTTGAGGTTACAGACAGACAAATACTGTACTTTATTCATAAGCTGGTCCCAATGCATGCCCCCATTACAAACCACCTTATGTTCCTGGCACTTAGGTTCTCGCACTATTGGCGGAAAACTGCACGCTTCTATACCCAATAAACATACAAATATCTATCCAAACATCTGAAAATATATCCTAGGTATGCGTCAGAAAAGGGGCGAAACCTATACATATATTAATATACAGTCATACCACCTAGTTTTCAATAATTGTTGCGAAAACCTGTGCGCTTAACTATGCCCCATAGACATACGAATCTCTGACTATCCAAACATCTGAAAATATATCTTAGGTATGCATCGGAAAGGGGCCTAAACCTATATACATATGAAATATACATACAGTCATCCCACTTCAATGCTTCATCTTATGTATCACTTAAATGTATTTGTAGACAATCAACCCATTTGTTTGATATTCTGCTCTGGAACACCCTGCCTGTATAACCATATAGCAGTGCCAATGCGAATTAATGAGTTTTATAGTTAGCAACACTCAACACTAGCAGTCAAACAACCTTACTCAGTGGCGATTATGACTATTCAATAAACAACCAAACAGCACCAAATTAGTAGCTAGTTAAATTAGAACCATCGCTGTAAAGGCAGAACAGGTAACTATGGTCAGGGGACTTTGGCACCTTGCATATACTCATATAACTTGAAATGATTTATTGGTGATAATATGATGTACATGTATATCAATGAGAAGCACTTGCTTTTCATTATTTGGAGAACTCGTCACTAGTTCCCCAACCCTAAATAAACCAAAAAATGCTAAGGTATAATCTGCCCTAAAAAGAACCCATTCAAAATTAAATTAACAGACATGAGTAAGCTCTGCACAAATTGTGAGTAAAACATCATACAAAATAGTATAAACTACAGATGCAAAATCTTGCATACTATCACCCTATGCTGAAAATGGAGTACTGAAATGTAATTGTAATTATTAGCTGTGATATATGCATACCCCTCATGAAACACATATGATACAAACATTTCCCATTGTGCGAGGGCTGCTGGCCATGTCTGAACAAAGCCATGTGAAAATCTGAAACAAGTAAAGTGTTCCGCGGCCTAGTGATATACTCAGTGGGTATCGCCAGCTCTCAAAAGCTGTCTGGCTCCAATTCGAAGATGTTCAAATGATGGCTCAGCACTGGAACCGGATGCTGATCTGCCTCCGGTGCCATCTGTCAAACGCGCTCCATCTGAAAACGAGACAAATATGCGCTCCATCTGAAAACGAGACAAACTATGAGCAATGCTATTGTGGATTCCTGCTATAAGTTCAGCCCTAAGAAAATATTGAGCTGAAGACATTTTCGAATAAGCACCCTAACTAAAAACATAAACTCGATTGACTTAGACAGATGGCACCTTAACGCAGGTTTAAATATTGATATTCTGAAAATGGTTGATCCTTCAAAAGCAAAAATAGAAATGCAATAAGAAAAATATGCAGACTCGGTTTTATTAAAGTCATACAGAAAACTCCTCTAAGAGCTTTTTACATGACATTCGCCCCGCATTAAGATGTAACCTACCCGAAATAATATAAATTGTTCTTATTGAAAGTTTAGAGATGTTTTAGTTAACCAGATTCTCATCAACTCAAACCTGCTTGACCATTCCTAGTTTGTAATTAGTCCATCACCAACCTTACTATAAAATCCTTTGAAAATTAAATGCATAAACAAGACGTTGTGGTTATCGAAACGCAGAGATTTACATTTGCAACGTCGATTTATTTTTGCATGTTGTTATCAGTTATTCAGTTTATTCAAACATGGAGCTCAGAAATTAATAATTCGGCTCGTCCATATTCCTAAATACTTGATTTAATATTTCGACCACTAAGGGCCTTTTTCAAAGATTATCATATTAAAATAAACAAAAGCCCTCAGTGGTCGAAATATTAGATCAGAGCAATTCAAGTATTTATGTATTATATTAATTCCCTGTTTTGGAATATTTTTGTCATTGCATATTCCTAAAGACGGGGTTCAGACCTTGGTTTTTTTTCTCTTTTTGTATTGCAATTTTTGCTTTCGGGAGATCACCTCCCTTCAGAATTTATAATCTTCACAACAGCAGGTGTTAAGTGCTTGTGTGGCGGCCGTAAAAGTCGCCCCGTACTTCATTCTCAGTGTTGTTATACCTTCTGATCCTTCGAGATCATGAATTTCAGTACTTCTTGTTCTGCAAATTGAATACCGCTTAAGCCGGTGCTAGGGGCGTGAGCAGTGTTGCACTTTCAATTACTGTTCATGATTAGACTCAATAAAACCGAGTCTGCAATTTTCTCTTTTTGTGTTGCAATTTTTGCTTTCGGGGGATCACCTCCCTTCAGATTTTTAAGTCATTTTTGGATAAATATATTCTGAAAGTGGGAGATCCGTCGATGACAAACGTAGCAATGCCAAAAGAGACAAATTGCAGCAACGGTTGTATTGTGTTTGTTCATGAGCAGTAATTAAATGTGCATCACTACTCACATCCCTTAGCTCCAGCTTAAGCAGTATCCAATTCTCAAATAAATAAAATCAAATCTAATGATCCTGTATGACCAGAAAATATAACAACACTGAAAATGAAGTACGAGGCCACTTTTTAAGGTCGCCACACATATATTCGATACCTGCTATTGTGATAAACATACATTCCGAAAGTGGAAGATCCTTCGAAATAATACATACAAAATTAATTTAAGTCATTCATCATATGAGACAACCCCTCATCCCACTGTTCGTAAACCTATTCGAATTTGCAAACAGTTGTGGTCCAAATGAGACACATAGTGGACCTGCTTCCAGGCTGGATACAAGCTGTTTGACAATCGTTCACTTTATTGAATCTACAGTACAATTAAATCTCTATACTACGAACACAAACATTCGTGCCACACAGGTTGCAGGTTAATACTGTGTGTAAATTCTGAAGGGAGGTGATCCCCTGAGAGCAAACATTGCAACGCAAAATGAGAAAATTGCAGACTCGGTTTTATTGAGTCTAATCATGAACAGTAATTGAAAGTGCAACACTGCTCACGCCCCCTAGCACCGGCTTAAGCGGTATTCAATTTTCAGAACAAGAAGTACTGAAATTCATGATCTCGAAGGATCAGAAGGTATAACAACACTGAGAATGAAGTACGGGGCGACGTTTTACGGCTGCCACACAAGCACTTAACACCTGCTGTTGTGAAGATTATAAATTCTGAAGGGAGGTGATCCCCTGAGAGCAAAAATTGCAACACAAAAGAGAAAATTGCAGACTCGTTTTTATTGAGTCTGTTCATGAACAATAATTGAAAGTGCAACACTGCTCACGCCCCTAGCACCGGCTTAAGCGGTATTCAATTTTCAGAACAAGAAGTACTGAAATTCATGGTCTCAAAGGATCAGAAGGTATAACAACACTGTAAGTCATGAAATATGATCCAATGGGAGCTTTATGCACGACTGACACTCTGCAATAAACAGCCAATTGCATAAAATAATAAATTCTTCCTTACTAAAGATTCGTATTATCGAGGGTTTACTGTCTTACAGTTGTCAACACTGCTCAGATCCGAATTTCAGCAAACATTTTTTTCATAGGGAGGTAAGGTGTAAGCTTTAAGCATGTGCATTGTCAACGGATATGGTTGTAGAATACCCTTCCCCAATAAATAGATAAACATACAATGATACAGTAAATATTATATAGATATTTACTTCAGACCTAGAGACCATATCTCTACTAAAATAAGAATATAATGCTGTACTAGGGCATCCCATATAAGTTGCAAATGATACGTTCTATAATGGCAAATACCATAGACAACCGCCCCCTCTACTTCCGCTGGGTCATTTGGTCCAAGAAAACTTTGGAGCATTAATTGGTAATAATGCATTTTTATAGTTCTAACCAGCTCCATAAACAGTCAAATTAAGTAGAGATAAAATTTGAAAGTAGGAGATCATTCGAAAGCAAAAGTAGCAATGCGCAAAGAGAAAGTTGCAGACACGGTGTCAGTGAGTAGTAATTGAAAGTGCAACACTACTCAAGACCCAAGCACCGGCTTAAGCGGTATTCAATTTTCAAAACAAATAACATCAACACTAATGATCCAGAAGGACCAGAATGTATACCAGCACTGCTAATAAATTCAATGAGGACGTAGTGCACTATAAAACACAATACTCTAACAGAAGGAATATATGCTAAGTGTGTTTCTGCATGACTCATACAGGTATTTTTACATAGAAAGAAATCTCATCACATCACCTGTACATATGGAAACTGTATGCTTGGGTCTTAACGATAAAGTCGTATTGATACTAACATACTTAACGCATAAGTCAAATTATTTCACTGAGTATCCTTACAAGGTCGTCTTTATTTTCCTTAATGAAACCGTAGTACAGGTACAAACATGAGTTATGCATGGAACGCCACATAGTAACAAACAGCCGCCCGCATTGTCAAGCAGGACAACAACACATAACCCAGCCACCACCATACAACCGACAAAAAACAAGTAACACATACACAACCACACACACACACACACACACGCGCAAGCACACAAACACGAAATATTAAAATATTAAACATGAACAAACGCACACGTTCGAAGACACAAAGATACCATACAATCATAAAAGCATGAGTGACAAAGAGAGTACCGCCTTGAAACGGTCAGTGGCAAAATAATAGCAGGGTGTTTAAAGCGGTTCATAGACGCATAACCTCACTCTTGTCTCAAAGTAACCTCAGCATAACAAAAACCGTAAATAGAGGTATCCCTGTCAGACTAACCCACAACATAGAAGACGGTAAACACAGGACAATATGTAAAATATAGCATGCCAACAACTATAAAAGTCCGTCAAATATGTACTCAGTGACTTTGCTGAAGTCAGAGAAACTGCAGGGAAGCCGTTAAGGGCACGACAGACAAAATGCAATCGTGCAGGCAAAGAGGAAAGCGTAGCTACCGAATGTAAAGTGTACACTAATCAAACAGTCAGTGCGATGTCATGGTGCCAATGTGTTACATGAATAGTGAACAAGGGCCGTTTGATCTCAGTCTATTATGTTTGCAAAAGCAGGAAAATGCGTTTATATTACGATAAGTTTTAACGAAATTGTAAAAGAAACGAGAGCACCACTAGATAATGACCGTGCGCATTGAACTGTTGTTCACTTTAGGAATGTCATTAGTCACAAAAAATATACTAATGTTTGGGTCTCTGATTTACCCGAGTTTATTTTAAGATGTTCGTGCCTGTTGTTATACAAATGTACATATTGTAGATTAACATGTTGTTTTGTCAGTTAAATTTTATATCAATACGTGAAGAATCACGCCATTTAGATGCATCATATCATTATTATATTCTTATTGTTTTTGCTCATATACATATAATAAAGTACGTTAAGAATTTCTTTATTTGACGGGTTATATCCATTCCTTGTATTTCTGTTTAGATGCCTGTCAGATACAGAGGCGATGGAAAGACTATATACATCCGGGTAATCACGGCTGAAACAACTTATGGTCTTAATACATGTCATTTTCCCTTCGACCATCACACCTGCCAGATACTGCTTATGGCCAATAAATGGAACCTGAATTTCACAATAACCGGACGGTTCATGGAACATCATACATGCTAATATAAGTGAAGACATGTTGGGTTACGGGATTGTTAATATGCATGCCTCATTCCACCGCAATCCAACCTTCATCTTTGTTAACATTGTATTACCAATTACTGTAATTGCCCTTTTATCACCAATGGTGTTTCTGCTTCCAAACAAATCAGGAGATAGAGTGAGTTGTTCAATAACGACACTGCTAGCGATATCATTGTACATGACGATTATCGCAGATCATGTTCCTCAGAAGTCAGATACAATGCCGCTGTTGTCTTCAATGTTGTTCGTAGCTTACGGTCTGGCCGCATTTGTAGTGGTCGTTGTCGTCATCAACGCCGGACTATATCGTTTGCCTCGTCGTGTGACCATTCCCCGATTGTTGCGTTATTTCTTGTTGCAACTAATTTTTTTGCCGCTGCTTTAAACGACGAAATAAACAGACAATTAAAACTGCTGAAGAAGGGACTCTATCTGCGAAGGGAGATGAAACAGCATCTAATGTGCTAGTGCACGGTCATGACACAGTTACCTGGAAAGATATAAGTTGGGCCATAGATATGATTTTCATGTTGTTAATCGGCGCATTAGTGGTTGCGTTTAATGTTCAACACACACATGATTAAACATATGATCCCAAACCTATTTAGACGGAAATTATATACACGTTCTGCTTCTGTTTAGGTGCATGGCGTATTGCTTATCAGCGAGTTTCGGTTTAAATTCATACCATTAATTGTAAGAGAAAATACTGTCATAAAAGTACAATTATGAGTCATGCAGGAACATCACATACAAAACAAACAGCTACCCGAACAGCATTCTAACAAGGAAACGCAGCAATTGTACATAACTATCAAAACACAGAACATTCTTCATTCGGAATTACCGTGTATACTTCTAGCTACTTAGCAATTTTGCTTAACAGTATATAAGATCATAACTCAATTAGAATTCCTCATAGGGTGCGTAATGAAACTAAAGTCCATCAAGAATTCAATGGATGTTCTTTGCACATGGTTTATTAATGCAGCATTATTTGAAATGTTGACACTGCATTATTCTGTTTGATTTGGGCGTCGCAATATTAATGTGCTAAGTGTTGTGATGAACAGTTTTTGTATTAGACAGCATACTGGCATCTCCTGTCCGACGTCTGATCTATTTCTGCCATTTTAGATGAACTAAAACAGAGACATAATTAAACAGTTTTGTCTCACAATGCCAGTACGTTTCGAAATATGCTTCCCACTTTTTATGCATGAATGTTCATTTGTTTTATTTGACATGTTGACGGCGGTTCCATGATTACAGTGGAAACAGTTTGGATCAACATGAGACGCCGATTAACTCCTTGAGTGCACTTTGTCTGACAAACTGATTGTAGCGTGAAGTTTGAAAAGATGGTAAAAACAATTTGTTCTGGTACTTAACGTTTACACTATAAGTCAAATAAGGTCGTCCAAGCATCCATTTCATATTAATCACAAGCACAGTAAAACCCTCTAAACCGGAGCATTTAAATACTTTGGGCAGGTGGCTGTTTAATGCAGAGTGAAAGTGAAAGTCATACAGAAAGCTCCTAGATAAGCTATATGTATCCAAAACCGATATATTTAATACATTTTATATGTGTTTTACTGTATATTATAAAATACATTTCCAGGAACAGTAGTACTTGTCTTCGGCGATCATGTTTTAATGAGCATAGGCGTCTTACAGTCAGAATGTTGCTACATACAGAGCAACTGCAAAGCTGGATCTATTCTGTATGCAAATGCGTGAAAAGGTGTTTATATGAAGGAAGGTGTTACATGCAATGGTGAATTTTTGTTCACTTTCTTCTTGAAACAATACTGGCATTTCGAACAGTTTGGATCCTGATGAGAATGATTTTGTTGGCGTCTCTTGTGAATAAAATCAGTTTGCAAATGTAATCACAGATTCGATGATTTGCTAATGGCCCTATGGGAAGCTTTCTGAAGAGAATGGCGTCGTAGATAAAAAACATTTTGCTTCATATATAAGCCTTTACAAACGGAGTATTCATGGGCTAAAGGGTTACATATGGTGGGTGTCTAGTATGGAAACAGTTTGCTACACGTTTGCCAAGTTTTATGATAAATGGTTTATGAGTGTCAAATAGCGTATATGCAAATCACGATGTCTGGTTGTAAAAGTAAAGTACCTAGTTATAGTCTACTTTCAGTCCGAATGACCGCTCAGCCGACTGTACATTTACTCCCCTGGCCATTGAGTTCATTGGCCTACAATATTGAGCACTGCTAACATATGGCGCAATCATACAGCCGCAGTACCGGCGAGTGACCCTCACAGCTACCCATTTTAACCCCTGGGTGGAGAGGATGTGCGGGTGGGAGACACGGAAAAACGTCTCTGAAATTTCCGGGAGATACCGGGATTTGAACCCCGGACCTCCGGACTGATAGTCAAGCACGTTACCACTAGACCACCGCCACCTGTTTGTACAGTTGGTAATCACGCTGGCCTCTTTGCATGTACGTCAACAAGAACGATTTAGTACTCTATGAAAGCGACCTCTTAAATCCGGAAGCGGAAGGAGGACGTCGGATATAATTATGTATTATCTCGTTTTTGTCGTACCCTTTATTACTTTTCTACAGTTACTCTTTTTGCAGCTCAATCGTTGAGTACACTAGTGATAGGTTGATACAGTTACTTCACTTAAATATGGTTTCGTTTTACGTTATTACTGTATTTGCTATCGCGGTTGTTGTACAGTAGTCGGAGAGGGGTTACGTTTATTTACACTGATTGTCTTTTAGGATGGGGATGGAATAATTGTGAGGTTGGGCGCTTTAAAACCGGTTAAATGCCCCCCCCCCCCCCTCCAGTGACTTAAGTCACTGACCGTTCTAACGCGGTACTTCCATCTTCCCCTATTGTAGTTTTGTTTTTTCTTTGTGTGTCTCTTTGTGTCTTTTATATAGATGTACATTTTCCGTTTGTCGTCGTGGTGCTGTTTGGGCGGTTCTGTTTTGTATGCGGTGTTTCCTGCATGACTCTTAGATGGTCTTTTATTAAGAGGAAGTATTTTGATAACTGTTTGGGCATATGACTACTTAATAGAGTGTGCAAGTCACCAGAACAGCTTTATGCATGAGTTTTACCTTACATTAAGCTGCCTTCATTCTTCGATACTAATTAATATTCCAATTAGATTGTAAGATATAAGTTGCATTATGTATCTTAATGTGAAGTAACATTTAACACATTGTTATCGATATACATGCATGTTTAATACTTACATGTTTCAAAACGTTAACCCTTTCAATGTCAGCATTTCTCGTCTGCTTGTCTCTTTGTCGATTGCTTCAGGTGTCTTTATTTTGTTTATAAAAATACAAACAGAGTGTCATACGGTTTTGAGCCTATCCGGTGTCTCAACTGGACCGAAACTGTTTGCATGTAAGGGTTAACGTCAAATTGGATCATTAAAAAAACTGACGATATATAAATCTTACAAGGATAATCGGTAAGAAACCATTGACACGTGACAGGAAGAAAACCATTGACACGTGACATGGTTCATGGAAAAGCTTTATTGATATATGTTTACTGCTATGAAACATTAACCCATTTATTCTAATCTTATTTAAGAAAACTAATCCTGGGTGCTATCCATGTTTTCATAGGTGGGTGGGGGGTTAAGCAATTAAACTATTTGCTAGAATAAGCCATTGACACCGTTGGTTAAGCAAGCAGTGCAGACCCTGATCAGATAGTTCCTTGACGAGTCCTCTTATCCGGATCTACAATGTTTGCCTATGACATTTTAAGGGACACAGGACACTAATAGGTAACCATAATAATGGGTTTATTTCGATTTATTCAAAGTTAGCCAGGTGAATGATTGATAGACCGGAACAAGAGCGAATGAAGAAAAAGGTGGTATAGGTTTGACAAGCTTGGTTTGACAAGTTCTCTTCCGTGTTCCTTAATTTGGATGACTCAGAGCTACAGATAATCGTGCGTACTCAAGTACTAAAATCGTCATTTCTCCACGAAACCCTATGTTGTGACCACTCTTTAGAATCGTCTCGAAGAGACGATTCTAAAGAGTGGTCACAACATAGGGTTTGGTAAAGAAATAAAGAAGTTATTCTTGAAAATGTTTTGATTTACGCATCTTATCTGGACCTCTGATGACTCTTATTTTATTTAAAATAATCATGTTTCTCCCGCAACCAACGCTTAACACATAACATGATTTCTTACTTCTCGGTCGTACTAAATAAGCTGGGGTACTAAAAATAGCCGTACTAGAAATCATGATCTGAAGCACCCCTTGTCTTGTGTATTCATACGCGCGATAGGGTAAAATCAATACAAGGGAAGGAACTCTTACAGAATTATACCGACATTTCTATAGGCAACAACCTTATGAATTGAAATTAATATAACTAATTAATCAATTTTCAAGTATTTATATGATACATAGAATTCCATATTAGAACGAATATGAAATTATAAACACTTTAAAAGCCTATTTAATTAACCGAAACGTTGTTTTGTAGTCACCCAGTCGTTTATATTTTGCGCCAAAACGTAACTTTTATGGTTTTCATAACAAATGACGTCATTTTTGTGTCAGCCTAAAGTTATGCTGCAGTTATCACATTTCGTTAATTTACTTGGTGTTAGGGCGTATTTCAGCGAAGAAAATAATCAAGCTCGTTACCGACTTTAACAAATCACACGCTTGGTTCTATTAATCAATCCCATGATCTCGATTGACCAATACAATGCTTCATTGCATTGTCGTGTAAACGTCTTTGTGTAAAATAAGCGTCGTCCAACACAGTAGACCTATTTGACTTGGAAATTGGAAATCTCGTGTTCGAGATACTCGACATAGGAAAAAAAGACAAATGACAGATATGTTTGTATTAGATACCTTTTTGTACTGGATTGTGTTTAATGGATAAATGCAACAGCCATGTAAAAATACAGTAGCCCACATCATTTACAGCTTGGCTGAGTAACTCGGTGGCTCATCACGATCTAAACTGTTTGACACACGGTCAATATATTCGCTTAAGCTTGTTCAACTCGGAGGAAGTCACAATTGCCCCAGCTCCGATTTGTGCAGAGTGTACTTTTCGAGCGGGTTATGTGTAAAATTATTAATGTATTCAGAAAGATGAAAATGAACAGGGTTATAAACTACATGTGCATGTAAATTTTATTTGAAACTGGTTGATATTTATGCTTCATTGAAAATACATTTCCCTTAAAGAGGAAGTCCCTACAATGAACGCATGTTTTCGATAATGTTATAGAACTTGGTTTTGGGTATACTCAATCATTATTATGAAGATTGGCAATTTGAAATATGCCTCTGTGATACATGATAAATCGATTTCATCAATACTTATAGTTTTTGTTAGTATATCGGCCTTTTCCGTTCAAAATTTCCGCGTTTTGCCGATGATCTCCCGATCCCCCCGTTTACGTAACAGCCATTTCGGAAGTGGTCGGAGAGACGCGAATTGCGCGAACAGAAACGAAACTAAAACCTGCATAAAACTGAAACATCGGGGAATAAAATCGGGATCGTCGATATCAAACTCACGGATTTTTGTCATTTTCAACGTTTATTAGATAGCAGGGTTTCTTGTGATATACTACCTTTCAACATATAAATGAATCAGTTTTGTATATTTTATGTATTTGTGAAATGCATCGAATGTAAGGACATCAAGCCACTCACAAGTTCGCAACCACAGTCAAAATCGCTCCAGATCCAAATTTGAGTGGACATTAATTTTTCACAGCGGTGTAAGTACATATATATATATAATGTAACCATACACCGATACAGTATTTCCACTAAAGTTTATTTTTTATATTAGCCCGTATCATGCTGACAAAATGCGTGTGCGAAACCTCTGATTGTTGTATTATTTTAACTTACATTTGATTCGTACAAACCTTTGAGATAATGTTGACCGAGTGTTAAACAGTTTGAATCCTGATTAGACGCCGAATTTATCGACATCTAATATCGATCAAAACTATTTGAACATGCGAGCCATGTCGCGTTCAGCATGACACTGACTTATACAGTGAATTATAACTAAAACAACAACTCAAAATAAGTATATATATATATGGTTTTAATTCAGCTGCATGTAGTAATGATGCACGATCGCTGTTTAGTAAGCTCTATAAGAGCTGTTTTCATTATCTTAACCCTGTTTTATGTACATATCTGAATTATGTGTCCATTGACTAGGTGGCCGCACTAGCGATACTTTATTGTTTAAGCAGATCGGATCACATAAGCTACAAGTAACCCTTTACTCCATAAGTACGCATTTCTGTGCCTTGTCAAACAGAGCAGAAATAGACCAGATATCTCATATAGGAGCCGTCTGATCGGGTTAGTTCTGTTTTTAAGTATAATATAGATCTGATGCTACAGTGTCTGTCTGATACACATACTCTTTTATACTTCTTTGTACATATGCCAATTTGATATTCAGCTAGTAGATGCGTTAAGTAGCAATACTACATTAGTTAAGTCTGTGCCTGCTACTCGCCACGTAACTAACATTTGCGAACAGCTAGGATCCAAATGAAACACGTAGTAATCCAGCCTCTGATCAGGACACACGTTGATTGACAGGCTAAGGGTTAACATTTAAAATGTCGAGCCATGCTTCGTACGTTTAAATCTTAACCTATTTCATGTTTTAATAAACCAAAAGTTAGGGCTAGTGTTATGGTTAAGCTGATCAGTTGACTCCTGCAGTAGATGTCGGATTTGGATCTACACTGTTTGCAAAGGTGGCAAAAAGACTTGGACGAAAATGCATTCTAACTTAATTTGTCATTTCATTGTTGTTCCTACTTTTTCACATACATACTCCGGTCGTCAGTTTTGATTATGCGTTAACCAGAATATCACGGTGTACACTGTACACTGTCTTTATAATTCCACCCATCCGTCCTTTTTAAAAGTGATGTCTGTAGATATAATTAAGAAATGAATGACGTGCTTCCGGTGTTCATGAGGTTATGCAACGCATAGCTTTACGAGCAAAGTTAGTGAAGCCCGAAGGGCTTCACGTGAATCTTTGCTCGTAAAGCTATGTGTTGCATAACCCATGAACACCAGGAGCACGTCATTCATTTCTTATATTTATATTCCACTGTATTTCTTATATTTAAGAACTGAATGACGTGCTTCCGGTGTTCATGAGGTTATGCAACTTTCTTTTTAGAATAAGGTTATATAAGGACGTTGCAGGGCGAATGTAAATATACACAAATATGACATTTGCCATTTTAAGTGCGTGCGTAGGAATTCAATCAATACACATTCTAACAACTATGTCACTTTGTGTACTGTATCCTACGTCATAGATGACGTATCATAGACCGTTCTCAACTATTTGATCTAGTTGCAACAAATCGAAGTTAACAATAACTAAAAAGCAATAAACGGAATAATTTCAACACATGTCCTACCTTAATACTTTGTCATATTTCCGCTTAATCGATTAATTTGCATAATCTAGACCAGTCGAATACGTGTCCAGATCCTCAAAATCTCTTGAACAAATTCCTTTTATTTTCAATAAAATGCACTCTACATGAAAGTTTACGTTTGGTATACAGTCAAGTATTCTCAATTATGTTCAAATCCCGGTGACTGTGCAGGCCAAGAATTGGACCTAGAATGTTATTTCTGGTCTGGTAACTAGCTATCCTACCAGTACGGTGTCGTCCTGAACTAACTGATTTCACGGGGCGGTGTCTTGTTATTACTGGCAGAGTGGCAATGCCACTTTGACACTAAGTCTGTAGCCCTCGCTTTGTTTTCTCCAAATCAACACAGGTTATCACTGCCGGTCACCACTTTACTTCCATCCGAAAAATAAACAGTTAATCCAACCTCCCATAAGTTCACCTCGTCCTTTTCTCTCTACACCATGCGAGCCGCCTGGCTGTATTAGCTCGTGATATTAATACAATCACTTGCTTTTCACCATAAGTTTCACTCTTAACACTTAAATTTCAAAATACGCGCTCCATAAAACTTCAAAACAACATTTTCTCCCAATATTTCTACGTCAACATGGTTTCAAGGAATTTGTCTATAAATAGAACTTCATGCATAGTAAAATGAAGTAGTTCCATAGTGTATCTGCTACTGGTTACCGACTTCATGTAAATCATGGAGCAACGACAGAGAACCAGATCTTTACATTCATTGAGAAATGAATGTCAAATTTCAACCAATCAGATTCGGCGATTTTGTGTAAACGTCACTGGATTGGAATTATAGCATGTTTGGTATAATCTATACTTATAATTCATACAGAGGTAACAGTGATCAGAAAGTCACTTCTTATCTTGTCCTACGCAGTTGCGATCCAGTGTCCATGCTTATAAAAAGTTTAGTTTAGTCTGAGGTCTGAGTTCGTTCTCAAGTGCCAAAGGCTCAAATCTGACAATTCAAAAGCTTGAGAACTCAAATCTGACCAATCAAAAGCTTGAGAACTAAAATCTGAAAAATCAAAATATTGACGAACTCATTTAGGCCCAACCTTCTTTGATATGAAAATATGCAGATGAAATATTGTTCAGAATCACTGAGGAAGACAGCAACTTACATGTTAACAGACAACTGCATATTTAACGTCATTTTATGTTGACAGAGTTCTCTCCCTTCCACTCAATTCCCCAGCGATTACTTCTCCTTCGGAACTGACGGCCGTGGTGTCGAAATAATTGCTATATCTCCTATTCTGTTTGCACTGTAATTCATATATATTTATTTAAAAAGTGTTTACAAGTCTTATCCCAATATTCGCAAACTTACTCACAGTAAAACAAACAGCTTAGACCCAGATGAGACACTCGAAGCGTAAGTCGATATATCGTCAGAATCCAAGACGTGTCACGTCGATGCTTAGTTGAGTTCAGAAGTTGTTAAAACTGCATCCGATCCAAATTTAAGCAGACATCATAGTACAGAGGTTTAAACTATATACCATTTTGAATGATGAAATGTAGATGTCGGTTTATTTGTTAATGAAACGATATTTACTCCTTTACTTCAATAATATTAACCATTAGCTTGCTGAGTGAAATATATTTACTCAAATTTCCTCCCTCTACATTTTCAAAATTCCAACTATAATCAGTATGTCTACCAAAATGCAATCAAGGTGTTAAACAGTATCCAGTCTGATGAGACGCCAAGTTGTTCGACGTATCATCAGGATCTAAATAGTATATTAGGTAATAATATATTCATCCGCCTGTTGCAGCAAGGAATTTAGAATTGTGTAACGTGTAATGTGATAACGGATGCTCTATTTATCACAATGGTTTCAAAAGGTGACCTTTACAGAGGCATCACTATGAAGGAATGCTTTACTGCTTACATATTATTATCGAAGTATACCCCTTTGCATTCGCTTTATGTTCCATTTTTACGATAATGGTGGTTCACCTTTCAGATTGATATTATGCACGTGCGTGAGTATCGAATCTACGGCCCTGGCGGGATAAGTGTCTACCATTAACATGCAAATGATGTCCTGGTTGTCATTTAACGTTTTCATCCCTGAATTATGAGAGTGGATTATTAACTGACTTTTTATAAAGGCAATATGAACAGGGGAATTTGTTTTTTCATGACAAATTGTAGAATACTATCTATATATTATCATACGCAAATAGGGCAAACCCATATCGGATGGCTGTTACACGAGCCGTGTGATTTGCGTCTACTCTGTTTGTAAAGCTAACTTTGCCTCTTTGGAGCAACATGTAACTTGTAGCCCGCTTTGGGCGGATGAGTGAATACATATGCAAACAGTTTGCATTCAGATGAGGCGCTCAGTTACTCGGTGTATCATCGGGATCCAAACTGCTTGACACTCTGATTGCATTTTGGTAGACAAACTATTATAGTTTGACATTTGAAAATGTAGTAGGTGAAAATCTCTGTGAAAATTATTTGAGTCACGATGACACACATTCGCCCGTCACATGTGACCTATATACGTTCTATATCAGATATCCAGGCTAAATGATTGTAATAAATTGTTACATGATATACACATATAGAGCTATACTATACTATACCGGGTACTAAATAATTCATCTTTGTCGGTGGCCGCTAGAGCGCAAAGAGAAGGTCCCTTCCAAAATACTAAGCAAGATTAGCAGATGTACCTAACTATGATCTTAACTATAACAAAGTTACAATTTAATGACGTTTTTCTATTTAACAATGTACACCTCTGTAGAATTAGCCGTATCATTAAGTAAAATGGAAAACATCTGTGAAATATCACAGTCAGTTTCAACAGTTAGATTGTAACAAAACGATATTATATGTTGCAGGTTCAAAGTAAGCATTTGTATAACATATCTTTAACCCATTCCTTCATATAAATGCTATTTCACGCATTTGCAAACAGAGGCGATCCCAGGAGCCGTCTGATCAGGGTCTGCTCTGTATTCTAATGTAAGTCAATGCACGTGTTTAGTTAACTTCTAAAATTACTACAATGCTCCATCTTCCATATTTTATTACTACTATTATGTCCATGAATATTCATTAGGTTTGAAATAAATATAGATCAGAGAAGGGTTTAAACTGTATCCTGTTGCTCAAGAACATACTTGTATTTGTAAGCAGCCCTGGTCCAGATGGGGCGTCGAGTAAATTGGCATCTTACCAGGATCAAAGCTGTTTGACACTCGGTGAATAGTTTCTCAATAGCTTATCCCTTCGCTTGCTATTCACGTCAATATACCTACCTGTAAATAGTGAAGACCCAGATGAGACAGCTCCTGCAGGAGCTGTCTCATCAGGGGTCTGCACTATTTACAAGTTGATTGTGCAACCAGTTCATTCCACAGCAGTGATTGCACAGCGAAACACTTGTACACAGTGAAGATATATGTAATTATACAACAGGGCATGGGTAAAGAAGGATAAATGTATTTTAAAATTCAGCAAGTGAAGGGTGAATCGAATCGGAAGAAGTAAGACAATTTACCAGATATACATTTAGACAGTCGTTATTTTTCATGGCGGGTAAGCATTAAAATGTCGTCTGCACATAAATGTATATGTAGTTGTTTTTATAAAGCTAATAGTCTGAATTTCTGTTTAAAGGCAATCGCGGTGATTCAGAGAGTTCTGATACTAACGAGAACTCGTTGTGTTTCTCTGGATCAATACTGTTCGCAACAAATATCTCGAATGCACCCATCTGTATCTTGTAGGGAGTAAGTGAGCAGTTTGAATTTCAGGTAGTCTGACTGCACTAGTTTCAACCTGGGAGTTTCATTTGGATGTTTCAGTTTATTTTTAGCGTCTCGAGCGTGTTTAGCTAACCATACAAAGAGTTCCACATAGGTAAGTTATTTTTATTATTATAATCTTTCGTTTGAATTTATAGTCTGTAAATATGTCACTCTGACTGATCAAACACAGCAAACCGTATAATATTTTTGCATTAAGTCCATTTTTCCATAACGTATTTCCATTTCCGATTTATTAGTGATTTATATTGGACATCTAAAAGAACCAGAGGAACTATGTTGATAATACGAGTGGGACGTTGCGCCCTGGTTTCTATGTATCCACTCCCCTCTCTATGAGGCATCCAATTAGCGAATGTCGTGGCAGAAACGGGCATAAATATACACACTCAAATAAAAAAGTGTGTGCTCAGTTACATTACTGTTCGCCTTTTGTGGTTATTCATTACCTCCAGTAGATGAATACAAGGAATGTTCCGCGCCCGTATGTCACTTTGTCCATATGTCCGTCTATACGTCCGTCATTTGTTGTCGTGTTGTACACAGCTACACTTTATTTGATTTAGAGTATTGAGGTATGTTGTCATTTCCAGTCATAGTTCTCTGTCATAATATTAAGGTGTAACTGTTTGCTAATGTAATGTAATATATACATGTAGTTAACTATTTTTCTATTAAATTATATATCTCTGGGGCTTCTGTTACCCTGAGGTTATGGTCTTCGAATGACAATCACTAAGTCCCTCACCACTTTGGTTCGAATACCGGTTTAGGATTTGGATCATTGGTGTGTGGAAGTTTTCCAGCTGCTTTGCGGTAGGTTGGTGGTTCTACCCGGATGTTCTACTGTTCACGAACTAGTGCAATTTGTTCCGTACACAGAACATCTGGGATCTTCATCCACCAGCAATTAGCTGGACGTCTTGCTATGACTGAAATACTGCTAAAGCGACGAAAATTCCGATAAAAAGCAAACCAAACTAGTAAATCTCAGAGGTATGTTCGGGATTTATATTTAGACTTGAGTATGTTAACGTGTCTTATGTATTATTGTATGTCAGACCATATTGTAAATGTCAAAATTCGTTTGTATAACTTAATTGTAAGCGATCATTCATTTATTGACAGGTGGTTGCTTTAAGCAGGGCAAAAATAATTCAGATGGTCCCTATAGGAGCTGTCTGCATTGCTTTCGACCTGCATGAAGCTGTCACATGTTTTAACCCTTTATCTATTGAATATTCATGTACGGGATTATAGTACCATGACTATTTATGAGCTGAGATTTTGTATTGGTACAGTACAAGCCACGCGGATTTTTTGTTTTCCGTTTTACCAGCGCGGACAAAATTATTTGAGAGCGGGTTTCCAGCACGGACAATTTTTATGGATCACCGCGGACAAATTATGTGTCCACCGCGGACCGAAATTTACCCTACGGGATATTACCGCCGCCGAGCCATCGCTGTCCGTGCTGATATCAGCGTGGATTGCGGGGCATCACCGCGGACACTACCTTTATGACTGGCAGTCGTTTAATCGATTTAGGTATAAATTATTTAGGTAAGATATATACAAAAGCTTACATGTATATATAAATACACATGTGCATGTTTTTTTCAACTGAAGAAACGCATATTGAATATACTGTCAGATCTAGAATTCAAAATGAAATTAGATAGCATACGTATATAGACAGCCTTCACCCAAAACCCGAGACTGAAACGGTTTCTTTCTGCTAAAACTACAATTTATAGTCAGATTTTAACGATTACCAGACTGTAAATGCTCGAGAAAAAAGAAATAGATCAAAATATCAGCAGCAATTGTTTTCACAATCTGATTTTCAGAAAATGCGTAGCGCAGAGATTATAGATATCAGGAGCACTCGGTCATATTTGTTTCGACCCCACGCGCGTATTGACCCTTTCCCTGTTCTATATGTGTTCCAAATTTAAATACAAATGTACATGTACCTACTGAATATTCATGGACAAAATAGTTATAATGAATTATGGAAGGTGGAGCATTGTAGACATTTTAGGAAAGCAAATAAACAGATCTATAAAATTCTATTAGCAAAGTGAGTAGACCCTGATCAGACGGTTCCTCTAGGAGCGGTCTGATCTAGGTCTATTCTCTTGACAAATGCGTGAAAACAGGTTTATATGAGGGAAAGGGTAAAGGGGTGGAGAGTTGTATCCAACCATTATTTGTTGAAATACTTTTTTTTTTGAAACCTTAACACTTTACTCCATAGTTTGTGTTTAGTATTGAAGACAGATGTTTGATTAAAACAGGCTGAATGGGGCCATTTTGCGTTTTTCTCAGCCTGCTTTAAGCTACCGTCTACTGTGATATAGAAATATTTCTTATGGCGCATATTCATGAATGTATCAAGTGGAACTATTTTTGAGTGGAGGAATGGATTAACGCACTATAATGAGTACCTATGGAGTAAAGGGTTGAACTGGGTATCATTTGACGAAGAGATGCAAACAGTTGATTAAATAATTATAAAGTTCGAAACGCATCTACACTAATACACTAATACACCGCATCTACACTAATAATCTATACTGTTACAGCTATTCTTGTTTGACCGACCATGTAGTGCAGCTACAAGATTTAAGTTGATATCAGAATTAAGATGAAAACTATTGTAGCTTATTGTATTATAATTTATTTTGAAACGGCGCAAAGCAGTCGCCTGCATAAATCATTACTCTGTATAAAAGAGCCACCTG
The DNA here is from genome assembly GCA_963576725.1 of Azorinus chamasolen. NCBI lineage: Eukaryota > Metazoa > Mollusca > Bivalvia > Cardiida > Solecurtidae > Azorinus > Azorinus chamasolen. Next base: position 37,000,999 of record OY755252.1, on the reverse strand, counting down.
AAATAACAGATAGCCAAATATTGGTATGTCGTTGTCTTTCAGATGAGTTCAAAGCTGCGATCGTAATGTTATTCATTTAAGTCATATTAACCCTTTTCATGCTAGTAGCATATATTGACGCAATTTAAAAACAGTGCAGACCCAGATCAGACAGCTCTTAGAGGCTGTATGATCAGGGTGTGCATTGGTTTCTTATAGGATCTGTCAAGCATAAATTGCCATTCGTCCTGGGGAAATTATTACTCCATTACCAATATAAAAGTTGAAATGATAGATAGTCATACGTAATCCATTCATATCTGCGGGAAGAGAGAGAGAGAGAGAGAGAGAGAGAGAGAGGGTTGGTGGGAGAGAGAGAGAGAGACACACACACACACAGAAAGAGAGACACACAGAGAGACAGATAGATAGGGACAGCCACAGACAGACAGACAGACAGAGAGGGAGAGTAAGAGGTGGAAGAGACGGACAGAGAGAGAGAGGGGAGAGAGAGAGACGAGGGGAGAGAGAGAGACGGAGAGAGAGGGAGAGACGGAGAGAGAGAGATTTTGACGTCCCTTCTTGTGATTGCGTATCATTGTAAATGTTTATTTGGGGGAGAGGACTTCTTAGAAACAACAACAATTGTACACAGAGAGAGGGACAGGGACGGTGAGGAAATATATTATGGGCTTATTAATTATGTATCAGACAATAACAAAGTCTAAAACATGATAAATATTTCATTTTAATACAGTGCCCCTGTATTGATTCACAGGTGCTCGTAGCATGCTATGTCTCCACGACAACAACAGACAAATTCAATATAACTGGTCTATATGGCCTTGTCCTATCTGATAGCATGGATGGATATCTTGTATTAACAATTTCTTAAAATAATACTGACATGTAAAATAACATTGACTGGTTTTAAACCTAACGTCCAACCCTCACCGACATCAATTTCAAGCTTATAGAGATTGTTTTATTTAACATTTCCCTGTTCTATGTTTATTCAAAATTTCAATACTAACTGAATATTCATGGACAAAAATAGTTATAAATTAAATATGGAATGGGGGACATTGCAGCTATTTAACAAAGCAAAGAAATATATCTATCAAATTCTATTAGCAAACAGAGTAGACCCTGATCAGACGGCTCCTCTAAGAGGTCAGAGAAGACCCTTCTCTGTTTGCAATTGCGTGAAAACACGTTCATATGAGGGAAAGGGTTAAAGTACAATATGAAGAAATTTTGAATACATAATACCCATTCATTCTATATTTAATATTGTGGGAAATATAGATGGCCGCTCATCAATTATGAAGAGCAATATCAATTATTGGTTATTGACACGCCTATAGGTGACAGTTGATTGGATTATGTCTTTTCAATGGGTGGGTCTTAAAGATACTGAATCAATGAGCTGTGACATCTTGATAGTAGCAAAAGAGCGGAAATACCCGATAGTCTTTCTTTAAAGTTGTCGGAACTTTATTGATGACCAAATAATTAACACAATGATGACCATAAATCAATGACCCCCTGCGCTGAAACACCAACGTAGTTTCCGTACATTGTAGAGCACGCAAAGCGATCATTGTTTTAATGTATGACCAAAACATTTGACCCTCATTATACTGAATTATCGTCCGCTTAAAAAATGTAGTCTGCAAAATAAATGAAATAAGCATTGCTTTAGTTCGTTGAAAACAAACAGAAAAATGAGAGTCAGACATATTTGACCCTAGTAACACTCTGGGGAACTCATCATCTGTTCAGTATACAAACTGTTTGTAAATATTAAGGAAGCCACGCTCGGCGGGCTAAGGGTTGATCTGCATATTTTTTTTTATCTTTTTAAACTTTCAGGATCCTATAGATAATGTCCAAGTTACCTACATTTATTATGCTGAAAGAATTTGCTTTTAAAAATGTTTTTTTGTTTTCTTACCGGGTTTCCTTCTGTCTTCTTTTAAAATAAAAATCGACTAAATTTTGTTTCCGCGTAAAAACATCGAATTAGTGTTAGTGTATCATTTTCAAAGGGAAGTGACTGCTTAATGCGGTGTGCGGAAAAATGCCACTGGAAAAAAAATGCCACCGGAAAAAATGCCACTGGAAAAAATGCCACCCTGATTTGGAAAAATGCCATTGGAATATATGCCACTGGAAAAAATGCCACCCTTTTTTCAAAATCATATTTTATCCTTTTTTTAAGGCCCCAAATAGGGGGCAAAGGTCCGGGGGCAAGTGTCCGGAGGGCAAATGTCCGTAAACCGAAATACCGATATCATGAATATATATTAAATTTATTTTTAAAATAGCTTATGTACTGAGGCTGATTTGGTATTGGAACAAAACTATAGAGTTAGATTCAACATAAATTCATAAGCAAACAGAGAATACCCTGATCAGACGGTTTCTATAAGAGCCATCGTATCCGTGTCTACTCTGTTTGCAAGCACGTGAAAAGCGTCGATGCTCTCAGAATTTTTACTTCTGTTGCCGGGTCATGTCAGACGTGCGGATCTCTAGCTGAAGCGTAACCTAAAGTTTGGTTGTCGGTGGGTTTCAACCATTTCCCTGTTTAATATTTATGTCGGAAAAGATGACATCATGCTATTTATAAGTTGATTTTTATAATGGTGTAGGTACGCGGTCCATGACTTTTCTTGGTACTTGTAGAAAATGTAGAGTCAGATCTTATATAATTTTTATCCAGTCACCAGGCTTCTCTAGTGACATAATAAAGGGGGTGCAAATAAACTTAGGTTTATTAGGTTACTTCCGGTAGTAGAAGGTTTATTAGGTTAGTAGATAGGTGTAATGATTCTATAACCATGGAACTATTTTAAGTTTTCTGTAAATATGCATAAATATGTTGATGGAATAGATCTAACAGATCTATTTGGTCACCAAAAGAATTATTCAAATGAGAAAAAATAAAAATAATTGGCTACAGCTGGGTTCGAACCCGCGCCTGATCCTACAAAAGCTAATTCTCATCACTCTAGAGACGTCGCCCTTACCGAATACGCCACTGAGGCCACATACAAAATGACGGTGATTTATCAGTTTTATTAATTTAATCCACCGCTGGCAAAACCCGTTTTTGATAAAATCAAACCTGGAAGCAAAGATTGACAGATAAATGGTAAATGTTTTCTTTTCACTCTCATGATAATTTGATTGATAAACTCTTACAGGGGCGGTGATAGTCATAAACCTAAATATAGCCTGTTTAGCCTGTTCAGTTCCATCGATTTATGAGTGGCGTTAGGTCTATCTAAAAATCGAAACCGAGACTACGTACAACTCGAATTTGACCAAAGAATATAATCATGTCTGTTTGAAATAACTTATCGACCCTCGATTCAAATCATCTTATTTTTCAAATTCAACCACGTTTCCCATCTAGTAATGCAAGTATCGAAACTATGTTCCTCTGCGGTAGCTCATTAGATCTATTTACGTCTAAATGGAAGTGAAAAGGGAGGGATCCGTTGATCGAAAAACAGCATTTTCAATGTAAATTATTTCAAGAGTGTTATGAGTCTATAAAAAAGACATTTAACTATTTTGAACGGATAAATCGAATAATAGGTTAGTGCCGTAGATGGGAGAGAAAACAGTTGAGGCTCGGCAAGCCTCGCCTCAACGTTTTCTCCCCTCGTCGAATAAAGGCGTCCCATCTACGGCACTAACCTATTATTCTCTATCACAAGTAAACAGAGCTGGTAAGATCATACGACTCCAATAGGCGCCTTCAGATCTTGGTCTACTCTATTTGCAAATGCATGGACATTGTTTATATATGGTAAAGGGATAAGCAAACAGAGCAGACTCCTGGTCAAACAGCTTTTATTTAAGAAATCTGATCTGAGTCTTATCATTTAAGAGTTTTAAATTAATAAACATAGTTTTATGAATTGTATAACTAGGAAAACATTCTTGTAATTCTGTTACTTTTGCTGATTAACCCTTGCCCTGTTCAGTATTCATGTAAGAAATAATGATATCATGAATATTTATAAGCTAATGTTTTGAATGGCATTTGTAGACAAGATTGGTTTGATGTTGGTAGAAATTGTAGAGTCGGGCCTATTACAATTCCATAAATAAACTGAGCAGGCCCAGATCATACGTATGATCTGGGACTACGCTGTTTGCAAATGCTTGAAAGCACGTTTATATTAGAGAAGGTTTGTATTTTAAGGTGGAATGGCCCGTCATTGTTTAACTGTAGATTCCATTCATTATATAAGACCTAACTTAGCTATTTGATTTTGAATAATACACAGTGAAGACCCTGGTCAGATGGTTGCTTTTTGAGCCACATTGTCTGGTTCTACAGTGTTCAAATGTCAGTCGTTTTATTTCCCGCATTTAACAATACAAGCTGTTTGTTTTAAATACTGAAAATGAATTGTGTTAGGCAGTTGGAGACTATATTATCATATTACTTACTCAGCCTAAATACATGTATGCTGTAATTTACTAGCTAGACATAAGAAAATAGTAACGATCAAAGGTGCCAGATGGTCAGTAAATCCCCTAATTTCTCAGCAGGGGGCAAGGGTCAGTGTCACACAACTGCCATCTATCACACACTGTCAACAAAGTTATGAATTATTACGTAACAGGAATGCGTGTAATGAAACCGAACTACCTAACAATGTGCCAATTGTCTAAAGTTATGATTTGTTAAACAGTTTCCCGAAAAATAGAAGATAACTATGCTTTGACTAATTAGATCTATGGCTAAGCATAATTAAACCCTACCGATTAAAACCAGTTAAATTATTGCGAATTCTAGTTCTAAAGACAGTTTAGATTGATATGATCTAGATCTATACTAAAATACTTTTACTAGATCTGATATGGTACTTTACAGTAGCCAGAAAGAAGACATTTTACAACACATAAATGAACGCCGTGAGACTGTACATGAATATCGTAATATCTAGATCTTATTAAAACAAAACGAGATTTAAAATTCTAAATACTGTTGATCTAAATTATTCAACGCGTGTATCACAATAGCCCCTCACTACAAAAGCCCCTCTTGCAAAAGCCCCTCACCAAAATGGTCAAGGTTTACAAAAGCCCCTCACAAAAAACAATACTAACATTAATTGAACTTTAAGTGCTTTGTTAAGTGTACTTTTAAAAGGAGTGTTCTAATTCTTACTTAACGAATCTTTATAAGCTTGTCATTGAGCAAACAGGGTAGATCCAGATCAGATTGCTCAGTATTTTGATTTTGGTCTACTCTGTTTGAAATTTAAGAAAGTTAAGGAATTAGAAAATGGAAAAAGTTTGTGTTTAAGTTAATTGGGGTAATATTATAATAATTTATAAATAATATGGCTAATATTACATCATCCATAGCTATTGGATCTATATTAACTGTCACAAAGCAAACATGGTTGAACTAGATCATATAGCTTTAGATTTGATTTGGGTCTACCCTGTTTGAAATAAATATAAGGAATCTCCTCCTTGTGATCTACAATGTTTACTTTTATAAGTATAGAGTGTGCTAATTACATGTACCTTACTTAATGAATCTTTATAAACTGGTCATTCAGCAAACAAGGTAGATCCAGATAGCTGTAATTTTGATTTTGGTCCACTTTGTCCAAATATTTGGAGTATAATGATTAATTAACAAAAATAGTGGGGGGCTTTTGTAAGCCTTGGCCATTTTAGTGAGGGGCTTTTGATCGAGGGGCTTCTGTAGTGAGGGGCTTTTAGATGAGGAGCTTTTGTAGTAAAGGGCTTTTGAGTGTACCCCTATTCGACATATGAGGCATGTCCAACACATAAATAAGAATGTCTTCCATTTCAAAGAAAGGCCAGATCATGGGATCTTTTTTTTCCAAAGTTCAGCTGGTAATGTATAGGGCGTTCCTGAAGGCCGATTCATTCCAGCTTCTTGTTGTACATTGTATCTACCCTTCGGTATACGGACATTTTTTCTCTAGGACATTTGTTCTCCTATTTGGGCATGGGAGGATAGGGCTGACATTTGTCCCCTTCAAATTTTATTTTATTTTACTTGCTCTACTTGCTCGCAAAGGATAAAAAAGAAAATACCTACATTGTTCCAAAAAAGGACGGTTGATTACACAGGAAATCGGTAATGCAGAAAGAGTAAGGAGCTTTCTAAATTACTTCAATTCTGCAATTAGCTGTCATCCGTTTTAAACGATCGTCAAATCAACATTTTTAAGAATGGTTGTTTACAATCGCCGCCCCTTAACCGATAATCTTTCTAAACCGATATTGGAGCTACATGTATCATGTGTTTAGTTACCACCTTTTTTAAATGACAGCCAATTCAACTGTTTTGAATTGTTATTTTACTTCGCTATACCGGTTTGAGAACCTCTCTAATCAGGTCATTTTCTCGGTATGGTCACAGGGTTCGTTTTATAAGGTTTTGCAGTAATTTTGTTATTATCAGGGGCAGTTACATTTTTAACGCATCGAATATTAGACCACCGGCTTACTTTAAAACTAGAAATTGGCATTTAAATTAAGAAATATGCTTTTAAAAAGAAAGAAAGTTGGCGTACATGTATGAGAGATATATTTTGCTGTACGTATTTATTAATAAATGATAACTACAGTATAACCTCTGCAAAGCAACACTCTGGGGGATATAAACTTCTGTATTGTCGTTTTAGAGAGGTTGTCGCTCATCGGAGTTTCATGGCAAATCTCTCTCAAGAGACAACCCAGTTAGGAATACCTGGGATCTTTTGAATACAAGTGGCCGCTTAATGCAGGACAAAAGTACTTTTATCCTGCATTAATCTGCCACCTGTCTTAAAACAGACATTTTATTTGTACATGTATCGATGTAGAGAGGTTCCACTGTAAGTTTTGAGGATTCATTTAAAGTGTTGTTGAAAGGAGGTGTTTGCTGTAATCTGTACTGTATGCTATAAACCCCTTCACTGTCATTATGACGTAATAATCCACTAAAATAGTCACTGTCAAATCATTGTCTGCTTACATGTTTCATCTACTTTTCTTTATAAAAAAATTATGATAGTTTTTACTTAACCCTTTCCTCCATAAATACTCCTTTCTACGCCTCTGTAAAAGTCACCTGTTGAAACCAATGTGATAAAAAGAGCATTTGCTCCTACACGTATAGGAGTATATGCTCTATTTAACACAATTGTTTCAAATTACAAAATTCTAAAAACAATAATTTTATCTACTTAATGCTCCTTTTCGGTAGATTTATTCAAAGAGGTTGGATCCAAATTGAGCCTACATGTATGGAGGAATGGGTCTTAAGAAACTATAAAATAAGTGTCAAATGGTTTGGATCCTTATCAGACGCGGCGTCTGATCAGGATCCAAACTGTTTGCAAACATTAGAGTTTTCAAGTTTGACATGGAAGGGTTTAATAGTAAATACAACTTACAATGGGGAAATTGTGATCTATTTCTAAATAAGGAATAGGTCATGGAATTTAAGCAGGCGACACGTTGGTTTAGACATATCCGTTTAACGAAAGAATGTGGGTGTACGGAGTCCGTGGTTTGATAAACCATGTACATACTGTATACGCTTCTTTAATAACATTGATTAATTTAATTCGTATGCCCCTTCACTCCCAAAATTCGGTTGCCATGCCATTAACAACACTTTAGATCTAGACCAGACGTCCAATATATCATTATCAAACCAGAGCCAAAAACTGGTTTACATCTATATCTACTTTTTGAGAAAAAAAATGGATTATCTTTTTTAATCCATAGGATGCAGGTACATCATAGCAGTGAATCGATTGAGCAGAATCTAAACATGCAGTACATGTACATCAAGCAGAACGACAAAACATGTACACAGGTACATTTGTACACAGTAAAATATTAAGCACAAGGGTAATAAAACAACCATACAAGTATTATTCAAATGGCTATTGAAACTGGTTAAAACGTACATTTAAGCTGCCGAACCAAGACTAAATAATGGAGATAACTTCTAACTTTACAACTCACCTGGCTGAATTGATATTAGATGTATTAGTAAATAAAATCCCTCAATTCTTTCGTCTGTCAGAACAATATTTATATACATGTAGATCTATACAGAAATCATAAGAAGACCAGTCAGGACTATTCTCATAACAGAATCAATAGGTTTTGTTGGTCGTTTCCAGTAGATTTCTGATAATTAAAATTTACACTGATGTGAAACTGAAAACAAAATCGATTGGGAATTAGAATTGGAACCTAAAACATAGAGTCGAAATGAAGATGAATTCACTAACAATGTGCACAAACGTATGCAAACCTGATACAAGTTATACAACCTAGTAACTTATTGTGTGTGTGTTTTGTGTTTAACGGGTGTTCTGTGTTTCTATATAAAACATCTTACGTATTGAACAACAAATAATTGAAATAGAAAGCATACTAGAATATCGCACCCATATTATGCAGAAACGAATCAGACAATTCACGGACAGGTTATATTCCAGTACAATCAAACGGGCCAAAAATAATGGATGAATTAATTTGTGTTTGCCGAATGCAGAACAGTTTCGGTTTGGAATTAGTCTAAACGAACCATTTCTCGAGTGTTTTATTTCATACATTTCATATCAATTTTGCAAAATGTGGATGTATATATTTGTATGTACATGTAAAAAGAAAGATAAGCCGTGAAAATGGATATAAAAGGATGAAAAGGATATAAATATCAATCCAGGTAAGGTCCAGCGCGATCCGCAGTGGTACACAGTGGTCCACGATGATACCACCGCAACCTGCGGTGATAACGATCGCGCCCGGCGACGAGTGCCCCTGTGGAGGGACCAGCGCGGACCCATCACAACCCGCGCTCGATTGCGGAAGACCGCATATCAGCGCGGACAAAAATACCCGTGTCCGCGTTGGATAAAATTGCGACGGGCCGCGGAAAACAAAAAGTCCGCGTGGCTTGTACTGTAGATGTAGATATGTACACATAGTTGTTTTTGGTATTGGTAAAACTGTAGAATCAGAACTATTATACTTTCAAATGCAAACAGAGCAGACACTGATCAGACGGCTCCTACGTGAGCCGTCTGGTCTAGGACTGCTCGTTTGCAAAGGCGTAAATAGCGCTTTTATGACGGGAACTGTTAAATACTCATATTTATGACGGGAACTCATATTTATGACGGGAACTGTTAAATACTCATATTTAGATTTATGTTTAAAGACGGATTCTACTGTATTGGTTTATGTCAGTGAACATTTTGAATATAACACGGCATTTGTTTGTAACGTATTTGATGTTGTTACACAGCCTGACATTAGCCCAGGTCTCGTGTCCGCATTTACATACATGTTGGATCCAGATGAGACACTGGAGCAGCTGTTTGGTGTATGTCTGCCTGCAAGCATGTCTGCTTGTCTGTCTGTCTGTTTGTCCTACCGACCGCCCTACCGTCCGTCCACCCGTCAGTATGCACGCTAACGCACACACCAACCCGCATTCCAGTTCAACCATCGGTCCGGTCTGTCATTTTGTCTGTCTGTATGTCTGTCATTTTGTCTGTCTGTCGGCCTGTCTGTGCGATATAGTTGTTTACAATTGGTTTTAAGGAAGTTGCACGACTGCTTTCATATCGACTGATACTAATAAGAGGTCGATCATGAATTAGGACAAGCTTTCTGGGTTCAATAATAAGTAGTTAAAGGGCTCTCTAATCTAGCTAAAACAGTCTAGTCTGGTGTTAGAGGTGAGAAACAACGCTAAGGCTGATATTTCCCTAGATCCGAAGTAAATTATCATACGAAGAAATGTTGTTGGTATTATAATCACTATACTCTACCTGTATTCCTCCATACCTTCCTGTATTCCTGCCTGCTAAATGTCTGGCTATCAGTCTATATGCCTACTTGCCTGCCTGCAAGCCGATGTATCTGTTTGTTTAGCCCGTCAGTTTGTCTGTCTGCCAATCTATCTGTTTGCATTTTGACATGTATGCATGTCTGTTTGTGTGACTGTATGTGCGTCTGTCTGCCCACCTGTCTGTGTGTCTGTCGGTTTGTCTGCCTGCCTGTTTGTTTCTGTCTGTCGGCCTATATGACTGCTTGAGCAGCATTAACATTAGAGATAATGTTTTTGTCGAAGGGATATGTGCCACCTTTCCTAAATGTAGCTTGCAAATTTTCTGTAGAGAGAGCTTTGGTATATGGTTTTGCTATTAATGCTGCCACATTTTATTTTGAAATGGTAAGACCAGGATTCTACTGCATGTAAGAGTGACATGCTGTACTGTACAACATCCTGGGGAATGATCCAAGTACCACCCACATCTAGTGGTTCAGTCAAGTGGCATGTGTGTGGTGTTAAAACACACATTATTACATTATTTCTTTCGGTCCACTGAACAAGAGTGAGAGAAATGTGTATAGTAGTAAGGTAGGTGTATCTGGTGTCAAATTTGCATATCTTACAAACTGTTTTGTGACATGGTTTTGGAATACTTCTGTATTGGACCCACCGTTTGTTGTCATTTCACCAGATGATCCAGTGCAAGCATCTTGTAAAAACCCGGGATCCCAACGGTTCCCAGCAAACACATAATATGGTAGTATTGAGTTGCCGATGGCATTTCCCCCTGCAATGATTGTAACTAGTGATGACCTTGGGGATGTTACAGCCTGTGGGTTAATGATTTTGCTACACACAACATTTGGCGGTTGGTGCTCTGTGCATCAATAATGAAAATGTGCTCAGGATTTTGCAATAAATTGTGATTCCTTAATATGGACCCAAGTTTCTTGTAATCATTGTCAATGGTTTCCCTTGACGCAGACTGTAACTTTCAGACAACGCCATCTCTTTCTGAAATAATACAACCAACAGTCACTTAAATATTCAGAAGAATTAACACTTTTTCCAAGATGTACTGCATAGTCTCTGGCCATAAACTTTACTTTGGGCACATTGTATACATATCCTGTTTCTGCCATAAAAGAAATATGGTTGACACGTTTTTACTCTTCTTCCTGAAAAAATATGGATTAAACTCCTACAAAAACATCAACAGGAACCAATCCCCTAGTTCTGTCATGTAGAGTATATTCTGGGACTTTTTATTCCCTTGCAGCCCTGTAGACGGACATTCCCTTCGGCGTGGCTTCAAATGCTTTCACAAGTAGTACCCTGTCATACTTAATTATATCCCCACAAACGAAGTTTTCGGTTGCATACTGGAGTCACCATGTCCGTCCGGTTGTTCGTCCGGCCGTCCGTTCGTCCGTCCGTTCGTCTGTCCGTCCGGCTTGTCCGGATCATACCTTCCATAATGTATAAAGGTTATTCACTTCAAACTTTATATACAGATAGATCACACTGACCGCAAGCGCAGTGCACAAGGTTTGTAACTCTGTCTTCAGTATTTTTGGAGTTATTGCCCTTTGTCATTTTTCTCAAAATCTGGTGGAGTTTTTTTCTAAACCTTTACAGATATTGAAGTGATATGTGGTATGTGACTTTATTATAATGCGTTACAGATCAAGTTTGAAATTCGTTACGCTTCATTGATTTTTCACGGAAATACAATGATTTTACTTAGAATTTTTCCGGAAATTAAGGTTTTCCGGTGTTTTTATTTTCTAAACCCTTGCTGATATTGATGTGATATTTGGTATGTAGCCTAGCTTTATAATAATGATTTACAGATCCAGTTTGAATTTTGTTACACTACATTGATTTTTAATGGATTTACAGCATTTTGACTTAGAATATTTTAGGAAATTTCAGGTTTTCCGGAGATTTTTCTAAACTGTAGCAGATATTGTAGTAATATTTAGTATGCTGCTGTATTATAATGAGTTGCTGATCTGGTTTGAATTTCGTTACGCTTTATTGAATTTGAGTACTGTCAAACACCATCTGAAGTTCTACACCTTCGATAAAGGTTTGATTTGTCGCTTCGTGCATGAATGAATGATCTCCCTTTTCGTAATTTAACTAATGCAAATTTAGCGATCGGGATCTTTATTTATATAACCCTCATCTCTGTGTCATATGTGCTAGTGGGGGTATTTATCACCTGTAGTTCTAGTTTTGTTCTGTTTTCGACTTTGAAATTATGAAATATTATCTTTAGAAATGTAATATAGTCAGTTTATTTCAATTAACGTTAGCTAATCACTCGGTATTCTAAAAAAAATATACAATAACCGTATTTTTTTGTTTTTGCAAATAATCAACACAGTTTTCTTATGTTGGCCTTAATGTTCTTCCGTAGATGGTTTGGCTAGCACGTGCACCTATATATGACGTCATTTCCTTTATTTTCAGACGCTGTAGCAAAAATATGTACAAAGAAATTTAGATTAGAAAATTATCTCCACCTTCCGATACTATAATCTGATTTTGATACATGTTATGTTTGTACACGGAGCTCAAGGCATGACTAACTACTTGGATAACATATTATGTGTCTTAGTATCATATTTGTATGAAGCAGGTGAATACTGCATGTGAAAGCATTGGTGTTCACTCGTTTCATTAGTCAGAATGTATGTTATAGTTTGTGTTATAGTTTTAAAACTGTGACAATGTAGGTTTCTCTGTATTTCTGAACTTTTTTGTCTTTGTGACATGGGATTATGATATGCACAGAACAACATATCTGTTAACATGATACTTGCAGTAGGGGCGTCTAGGTATCTTTATATTAACTCCTGGCAATAATACAGTTGTAAAAAATATTAGTACAATGATGTATATGCTGTTTATTTTGCACACTGTATTATTGATAGCCTATCATTTCTCAGGCTAGTGGAAGATTTTCGTAACAAAAATGGGCTGTATAAATAGTCTATGGGGGTTATTGATATTTTTAAATAGTGCTAGGGAAATAGGAAGTAATCAATGAAGATTTTTCTTCAACGATTTGTTGCAGTTATCTCCCTTCAAGCCCACAGAACTCCCCTCAGCTTGCTTTCCTTACAAATACTGCAGGGATTAGAATAGGTATGTCTTGCCTGGAGCTCTGCGATTTTATTATTCTAGTCTTGTATATGTTTTGTTCTTGTGTTTGTTATTTGTTTATATGACTCATGCCCATATGCGCACGCATCAGACGAGTAGAACGGAAAAGGGCAGTAGCATAGGTAAACTGTCATGCCGGGTAGGGAATCGGTGAAGCTGTACACATCATTAGAATTGTTATGCCCCCAGATCAGATCTGGGGGCATATTGTTTTTGCCCTGTCTGCCAGTTTGTCTGTTTGTTTGTCAGCAACTTTAACATTGGTCATAACTTTTGAGCCAGTATATATAGAGACTTGATATTTGGCATGTATATGTATCTCATAAAGCCGCACATTTTGAGGGGTGACATGTCAAGGTCAAGCTCATCATTTAAGGTCAGAGGTCAAATATATGGGTCAAATCACCGACTTTAACATTGGCCATAACTTTTGGACCAGTAGAGATATTTGGCAAGCTTGTGTATCTCATGAGGCTGCACATTTTGAGGGGTGACATGTCAAGGTCAAGGTCGTCCTTCAGGGTCAAAGGTCAAATTGTCTGTTTCTTTGTCTGTAAATTTAACGCAACCTTAACATTGGTCTTAACTTTTGAGCCAGTACAGAGAGAGACTTGATATTTAGCATGCATATGTATCTCATAAAGCCGCACAATTTGAGGGGTGACATGTCAAGGTCAAGGTCATCCTTCAAGGTCAGAGGTCAAATATATGAGGGGACATAGTGTTTCACAAACACATCTTGTTAGATGATGAATCTGAAGAATGTAACCAAGAAAACTACTATCTGACAATAAATGTGCAACAGGTGACACAAAATTACTACTCTATATCTAGTTATGTATATGTACAGCATTTAGTCACCATTAAAATGGTCATATTCGAGTGTACTATCCTTCTATTTCGTTTGAAATTCAATGAGTCAAATGCCTAGACATATTCCAAAATAGTAAATCATATTTATAAAAGAGCTTTTACATTAAAAAGGTTCACTCACAAATCTCGAGCATCCCGACTTTCCGAAGATGCCTTTTTGAATACTCTTCACTACCTTCTTGATACATTTCAGCGAACTTCCACTCGACACGGAAAATGAAATTCCTCTCTGAAAAAAAGTACTTAACTCGCGATCATCTTGCGACATTCTTTCGACTAGGAATTTATTCTTTCGATAAGGAATCGCCGCGGTAACATAGATGCCGCGGTACCGGCGTGGACTACTATACATGCACTGTTTTCTATTTGTGGTGCTGTTCGGGCGACTGATTATTTTGTATGTGGTGTTGACTCATATTTGTACTTGAACCATGTTATGCAGCCGTCATAGAGGACCTACTGAGAATCGTTTCTGAAAGTTTGTTCATGTTCCACTAGGTGGTTTCGGAGATGTTGCTGAACTTTTTACTTCAAGCATATTCCTTCAAGAAATGAAATAACACAATAAGCATGACATTAATCGGTATTTAAAGCAGAATATGGACACAGGTTCTTTTGGTCATGAAAATCACTGTAGAATATGATCAACATACATTATACATAGTATCATAAGCAAAAAGAGGAAAGCCAATATGACGTTTCCTACAGGAAACGTATGATTTGAGTCTACGCCAAAAAACAATGCTAACAGTTTTGTAACCCCGAGGATCATTTATATAAAGCTTTTTTATATTCTTTTGATAGGAAAAAGAAGACATTTTTTCGTGTGATGTCCGTTGGACATATTATACTTGTATGATGTATGTACTTCAGATATTCCGAGATGGTGAAGAATCTGGCTGTTGCTGTAATAATTGGCCTTAGTCTAGCACTGGCGTCATGTTACTCACCCACGGATGTCAACAATTTGAAACAACGTTTGTTGAACGGCTACGATACAAGCACTAACCCAATATCAAATGCATCCTCTATGAACGTAGATATAGCTGTCCAGGTCAGTTCAATAGCCGGTTTAGATGAGGCTTCTGAGAAATTTACTACTGTGTTAATCGTTACCACACGATGGAAAGACGAGTTATTCATTTGGAATGCAACAAAGGAGAACGACATTAATCAATTTGAGATGAATTCTGACAAGGTTTGGGTCCCAGAGCTGAAGATCTTAAACAGGCATCACGAAAGCAATACTGATGATGACGACAGAGTGAAAGTGAGTAATTAGTAGTTACGGTAAAAACCCTCTAAACCGGACGTAAATACTGTCAGTACTGGACTGTTAGACAGGTAGCAGCTAAATGCAAAAAGTTCATTTTACTCACACTTAATAAGCCACCTCGCCCAAAAGGTCTGAACTTTTATTTTTTAAACTTCCGGTTTAGATGGAGTTTACTCTTGTGGATTCCCATCACATCTAATTAGTAGCTAAAGTAATACCACATACTGCATGTTTGGTTGTCAACCCCGTTACAGTTGGCAATCACGCTGGCCTCTTTGCATGTACACCGACAAGAAAGGTTTAGTACTCTATGAAGGCGACCTCTTAAATCCAGAAACGAAAAGAGGACGTCGGCTATCAGTACGATTTCGTTTTGTCGTACCCTTTATTACTTTTCATACAAGTTGGATACTTACTGAGGGTTTGAATTGTTTAATGATTACCATTGTTTAACGTTTGCAAGTGGACACGTTTGCATTTATGTAGGTATGTGTTTGTATACGTATGTATGTGTACCGACATATATGTGTATGCATGCATTGGTATGTGTACATGTATAATTTATAATTGATGGTATACAAATGTACTTGTGTATGGACATATATGTAAATACACATGTTGAGTATATAGGTATACGCATGTATGTGTCTATGTATATGCTATGTATATTTGTATATAGATGCGTATGTATATGTAGTGGGTATGACTATTCTATTGTTTGAATTTTAAACTACTGTTTGCTTTTGCTCTTTGTCATTACATCTATATGTTTGCGTTAACATATGTATTTTGTTTATAGGCCGGATGCCTGATTATACATTAATCTATTGAATTGAATTAAGTGACTGATTTTGTAAAGAAAAACAACATGAAACTTGTAACAGGCGACAATGTTTGCAGAGGACACACATTGGCAGCGAAAGAGTAAAATGATATGAATGACACTGGAAACTACCGCGGAATAACACTACTAATTAAATGAAGTAAACTGTTTCCAAGGATATTTAATACGGGGCGTAATGTTTATCATCAATATATAGCGGTATGAACAGGGTTTAGAACAGTTTGTGTTCATTTGTTGTACTACAGGAATTTGTAAAAGCACATCTATATATTTCGGTTATTAGATACTGGTTGTACCTTCCACAATGCTAAGAAAAACAAAACATTCTCTAAATGTTATTATTGAAATGTCTCACTTATTGGGAATTGAAAATGTAATCTTAAGGCGTTCCTGCGACACGGTATTTCACATCCTGAATATGATTTACAGATTTCGTAAACTATATGGACATTGTTCATCAAATATATTAAACATTTCATTAAAAACAACATACTACATGTCTGGTTGTTAACCGTTTTGCAGTTGGCAATCACGCTGCCCTCTTTTCATATACGCCGACAAAAAAGGCTTAGTACTCTATGAGGTCGACCTCTTAAATCCGCAAACGGACGGAGGACGCCGGAACTCGCTTTTGTCGTGCTCTAAAATAATTTAGCTCACCTGAGGAAAGCTTAGGGTGAGCTTTTGCGAGACTTGAATGCCCGGCGTCCGCCGTGGGTCGTCAACAATTTGATTGTGAACATTCTAGTGGTCACAATGTTTGTTCAATCTTCATGAAACACGGTCAGAATGATTGTCTTAACATCTCGGACGAATTTGAAAGTGGGTTATGTGTGGTCAAAAACTAGGTCACTAGTTCAAATCGTAGAAAAAGCATGTGAACACTCTAAAGGTCACATTCGTGGTCGAATCTTCATGAAGCTTTATCAGAATGATTGTTTTGATAAAATCTTAGACGAGTTTGAAAGTGGGTCACGTGGGGTCAAAAACGAGGTCACTGGGTCAAGCAGTAGAAAAACCCTGTGAACACTCTAGTGGGCACAGTTTTCCAATCTTTATGTAACTTGGTCAGAATGATTGTCTTGATAAAATCTCAGGCGAATTTGAAAATTGGGCATGCTGGGTTATAAACTAGATCGCTTGGGCAAATAGTAGAAAACAACTTTGTGAACACATTGGTCACATTATTGGCAAACACCTCATGAAAATTAGGTCAAAATGATTGTCCTGATAAATTCTTTAACGAGTCTCAAAGTGGGTTACGTGGGTAAAAAAGTAGATGACTGGTCATATCTTAGAAATTTCTTGTTTACACTCCATCGGTTACATTTTTAGCCCAATCTTCCTAATACTTGCTCAGAATGTTTGTGTTGGTGATATCAAGATTGAGCTAGATCATGGTGGGATGGGATTAAAATGTAGGTCACTAGGTTTAATCTTAGAAAAATCTTGCTTACAATCCAGCGGCCACATTTTTAGCCCAATCTTCCTCAAACTTGGTGCTATCAATGTTGAATTTGGTCATTGGTGTGGTGGGATTAATAGGTAGGTCACTAGGTCAAATCCTAGAAAAATCACTCTAGAGGGCACCTTTTTAGTCAAATCTTCATTGCTCAGAATGATTGTCTTGATAACATCAATATTCTAAATATTTGAAAATCTTGTTCTCCAGAACCACTGCTCATACTCCACTATCAACATTGTTTAGATATTATTCCTTAGGTCAATATTGGCCCCACCCAGGGGCTACCTGGCTGTAGCAATCAGGTGAGCGATTAGGGGCCATCTGGCCCTCTTGCTCTACAGTTACTCTGTTTGCAGCTCAATTATTGCGATAGATGGATCCATTTCGTGTCACTTAAATGTGTTTTCGTTTTACATGTAATTTACCTCTGTATTTGCCATCGCGGTTGTTGTAGAACAGTCGGAAAGGGGATACATATTTTACACTGTCTGTCTTTTAGGATAGAGATGAAATAAGTGTGCGGTTTGGCGACCCTAAACCGGTTTAAACCCCCAGTGATATTTATCTCTGGCCGTTCCAAGGCGGTACTTCCATCTTCTCACTATTGTTTGTTTGTTATGTCTCTGTGCGTCTCTTTGTGTACATTTACTGTGTTTCATCGTAGTGCAGTTCGCGCGGCTGTCTGTTTTGAGTATGGTGTTTCCTGCATGACTAATACATGTACTTATATCAAATTACTTATACATTGTAGAAAATATATGCTTGATTATTAAGAATCAAGTTTAAATGATAACCACATATACTAACAAATTATTTGGAAGCAAGAATTCACACATATCTAAAAGCTATTTTTGGTTGTTTTATCAAGAAGCAGATTAATGTTCATATCAATATCGATAATATCGATAATGATTATGTATCATTTGTAAACACTTAACCCATTACACCATAAGCTATTTTAGACTCGTCCTCTATGAATGAATAAATGTACTGAACAGATCACTTACTACAAAATAGGGAAACGTTTAGAATTGCATAGTTCTGAAATGATTGTTATAAACGGAGCAATTCTTATATAGAGTGAATGATCTATTTATACAATGGTGTCAAAATGAGACTTTTAGAAACTTAGAAACTTAATCACTTGGTTAAGCGCCTATTTTTGCAAATGATGCATTCAATGGCGTTGTACATTTACAAAAATAAAATCAGAAAGAAATAAAAATCGAGAGAGGATAATTATATAATGCACAGATATACATTTAAGAAAGTATAAAAACTAATATCCATAAAACGACTTTTCAAGCACTGTTATAGTATACTAAAATCCAGACTTTATATAATGTACTTTATACAACTAAAACACGCGGACAGTTTCTAAGACATACTAAAATGTGAGTCAAAGTGTCTGAAATAATGCGTTTGTAACTTTCTGTTAAAGGAATCAACATTTTCTGCTCTTTTAATCTGGCTAGAAAGCCCATTCCAAAGTCTGGGACCAACTGTCCCAAAACTTCTGTCACTGAATGTCTTTCTTTTGTTGAAAGGCACAACATACATCTATTGAGCTTTGTCTGTCGATCTCAGACTGCGTGTTGGTGGTGGCATTACGAGAAGTTCTGTCATATAAACGGGCGCGTGGTTGAGAGAGCAATTGTACATGTATGTTAATAACTTAAAAGTGATCCTAGCCTTGATAGGTAACCAATTCCAAGTCTTTATGAGATTACTTTGAACTGTCTGACGATTTCCTATTCAAAACGAGTTTAGCGCACATATTTTGAATTCGCTGCAGTTTATCAATATCACATTGTGCAATTCCGTATAGGATGTCATTACAATAATCTAAATGAGGCTTTATTAGTGAGAGAAATAAAATTTCTGCAGATTCTTTTGTCAGGTATTTCCTAATACATTTTATTCTATAGTAGTTCAACATGGCAACGCGACACTTTCTTTTTACACAATCAATTTGTAAATAGTGCAGACCCTGATGAGACAGTTCCTGCAGGAGCTGTCTCATCTAGGTCTTCGCTATTTACAGGTAGGTATATTGACGTGAATAGCAAGCGGGTAAAATTCCTTCTGTCACTTTTTTATCCATAATTTACTTATTGAAATTTTTTGTTGTTGTTTCAGTCAAAATTAACGTGATAACGTGACAACTCACATACTATTATTAGTATATTATTAGTATTATTAGTATATTGTTATATTCCTACAATGCAAAATATAGATTGTTTCGAATGTCTTTATTTGACTAGCTATATCTATATATTTCTGTTTTAGATGCCTGTTATATTCAGTTCCAATGGAATGACTTATTATGTCCAGATGATCACAGCTGAAACAGCATGCGGTCTTAATACATGGCATTTTCCCTTCGACCATCACACATGTCTGATTCACCTTATGGCAAATAAATGGAACGTGAATTTTACAAGCTATTTTGAGGAAGATGTCTTAAGAGGGTTTCAACCGGACGGTTCATGGGAAATTGTAGATGCTGATATAAGTGGCGACAAGTTGGGTTACGGATCGGTTAAAATCTATGTCACATTCGACCGCAAGCCAACCTACATTCTGGTAAACATTGTTTTACCAATTACTTTAATTGCCTTTTTATCACCCATGGTGTTTTTGCTTCCAAACAAATCAGGCGATAGAGTGAGTTTTTCAATAACGACCCTGCTAGCCATATCATTGTACATGACGATTGTCGCAGACCATGTTCCTAAGAAGTCAAACCCAATGCCTTTGTTGTCGTCAATGCTGTTTGTAACATACGCCCTGACAGCCTTTGTAGTGGTTGTCGTTATTATCAACGCGAGAATATATCGTTTGCCTCACAAGGTGACAATTCCCAAATTGATGCTTTATCTTCTAGTTTCAACTAAATGTGTTTGCCGCTGCTTTAAACGACGAAATAAACAGACAATAGAAGCCGCTGAAGAAGAGAAACTATCTTTGAAGGGAGATGTGGCAGGACATAATATAACAGTGCGCGGCCATGACACAGTTACCTGGAAAGATATAAGTTGGGCCATAGATATGTTTTTCATGTTCTTGATTTACCTAGTGATGATCGTGCTAATCGGCTCATTCTTGATTGCGTTTAATGTTGAACACACACATGATTAAAAATATGATCCAAAAACAATTTAGATAATAATTATGTACCCTGTGAGTTTCCGTTTAGGTCCATAGCGTATTGCCGAGTTTCGGTTTAATTCGTATGATTTGATTGCATGAAAAACTACTATCATAAACAATACTGAATTCGGAATTACCGTGTACATGTCTAGCTCCAAATCGATTAAGAGTAAATAACATCATAATCCAATTGGAATATTTGAATTCCCCATACGCTTCGTAATGAAACTATAGCCCATCAACAGATCATAGGATAGGTTGTACTAAGTGTTGTAATGATCACTGTCTTCGTGTCTTCATATCAGACAACATATTCATATGTACTTCTGGTATTGCTGATGATTTTCGTGGGAATTTCCTGTCCGACTTCTGTTCTTTTCCCGTTATTTTAGATGAACGGAAACAGACACATAATTAAACATGTTTGTCTCACACTGCCAGTAAGTTTTGGAATATACTTCCCACTTTTTTGCATGAATGTTCTTTTTTTATATATTTTGCTTGTGGTGGCAGTTCCATGATCACCTTTACAAACCGTCTGGATCTAATGAGACACTGATCAACTCCTTCAGTGCACTTGGTCAGACAAACTGATTGTAGCACGAAGTTTGAAAATTGGTAAAAATAATTTGTTCAGGAACTTAACGTTTAAACTATCAGCCAAAAGAGGTTGTCCATGCATTCATTTCATATTAATCCCAAGTATAGTAAAACCCCTCTTAACCGGAACATTTAAATAGTTTTAGGCAGGTTGCTGCTTATTCCTTTCCTCCGTAAATACGCCTTTCTACGTCTCTGTAATAGTAACTTCTTGAAAACATTGTGATAAATAAAGCATTTGCTCATATGGAACACATGCTCTATTTACCACAATGGTTTCAAACTACAAAAATCTAAACTGTTCCTTTTCTCTAGTTAATGCTCATTTTCAGTAAATTCATTCAACGAGGTTTGGTCTAAAATAGCCTATGGAGGACAGGTTTAATGCAGATTGAAAATGAATTATGCAGAAAGCTCCTACTAGTAGATAAGCTATCTGTTTCCAATACCGAGATTTGTAATACATTGAACGTCATGTTCATATGCGTTTTACTGTATATCATAAAATGAATATCCAGAAACAGCAGTACTTGTTTTCAGCGACCATGGTCCATGCTTATAAAGCTTTTTAGTTGAGTCCGATTTCGTTTTCAGGCTTTTGATTGGTCAGATTTGAGTTCTCAAGCTTTTGAATGGGCTCAAATCTTGTCAGATTTGAGCCAAAGGCTCAAATCTGACCAATCAACAACTTGAGAACGAACTCAGACTCAACTAAAAGTTTTATAAGCATGGACCCATGTTTTACTGAATATATATTCATAGTAACTGCATGGCAGAATACTGCTGTAGGATTTGTGTGTGCATTTATCTACATCATGCTTTAAAAAGCTATAATTAGACTTGGTTTTAAAAACGGCGTAAGATAGGTTTGCTGTACACGGGGATCAATTTGTAGAATCAGATCAGACCTTGAAATAAAAGGCAGACACTGATCTGAGTCAATTCTGTTTGCAAATGCGGAAAAGCGTTTTTAAGAATGGAATCGTTACATGCAAGGTTAAATTATCTGTCAATGTCTATGGAGTGCCAAACAGTTTGGATCCTGGTGAGAATCACGCATTCACAAGTTTGCATCATGCTATATGGGTAGCTTTCAATGGTTGATGGCGTTGAAGAAGATAACACATTACTTCAAAAATATGCCTTTACAAACAAAGTTGCCCAAGATCAGAGCTCTTGTATAGGAGTTATCTGATTATGGTCTATTTACAGTTTATATATGAATATACAGTTTCAGCCATAGGCAAACTGCTCCGTGTTTATGGGCCAATATAAAACGTTTTATATCTAATATCTAATTAATATTCATAGTGTCGTTATCGTTTACATGATTATTCATGTGGTAAATGTTTTAACATGATGAGTCCCTAGTATGCAAACAGTTGGGCTACACTTTTGCCAAGTTGGATAACAGATGAATTATGTGTTCAAATAGAATATATATAGCCGCTGAATTTATAATAAGGAAGTATGTTGATAACTGTATGGGCAGATGACCACTCAATGCAATATGAGCTTTATGCTTGACTTTTACCTTACATTAAGCTGCCATCTGTCTTCGATACTAGTTATTATTCTAAAAGCAGTGTTGGGATTAGCGATGTTTTATCATATAGCTTAACCCTTTCGCTGCCAAACTAAATCTGTAGATCTTATGAATATAATCAGGAAGAAAGCCATTACAAACCTGTTGGCAAGTGACATTGTTCATTGCAAACCGTCATTAACACTTTCACTGCCAATGTCGCATAAATGCACCACGACAAATAGTGCAGCCCAAGATCAGACGACGCCTGGATAACATATGGTTTATGTGTTTCAAATAGAATAAACCTGTTGACAACTGACATTGTTTATTGCACCTTCATTAACCCTTTCACCGACAATGTCACACATATGCATCACGACAAATAGTGTAATCCCAGATCAGACGCCATCTTTTAAAGGCGGCGTCTGATCAGGGACGTCGCTTTTTTGTCCCAATCTCTAGTTCTATACCTGTGTTTTATTCCTTTGAAATTGCCATTTCCTTACTGTACCGAATGGTTTAACAAAAACTGGATTGCATACAATTAGATATTTGCGCCGAAACGGTTAATAAATTTTACTGAATAAAACATGGCATAAATTGCTGAAGTTACATTTTAAAGACCGCAGGATTTTATATAACAAAATTAAAACATGCCGAAGCTACAGGATCAGTTTGCAATTGGCCAATTTGAATGGGTATTGGACAGAAAAACAAGCTGGAACACATGTAGCTTCGGACAATTCGAAAAACTTCGCAAAATAGTAGTTTTGGCATTTATATCGAGGGTATCTATATGTTTACTACTATGACACATTAACCCATTTGTTTCAATATATCATTTAGGAAACCTGACCCAAGCATTATCTTCGGTCTCATCCGTGTTTCATGTGGCGGGGGACAAAGTAATTAAACTATGTGCTGGAATAAACCATTGACATTGATGGGACAAGCTAAGCAAATAGTACTGACCTTGATCAGAGGGCTCCTTGACAAGTCATCTGGCCCGGATCTACACTGTCTGCCTATGAAATTTTACAGGACACTAAAAATTTACCAATAATATAGGTTTATTCAATGTCAGCAATGTGTATTATTAATAGTACGGGACGGGGCTCGTGTGAAGCATACAGTTGCCGTATGTTTGACAAGTCCCGTTCAATGTTTCTTACTATGGATGACTCATAATGTGAGACTATCGTGTTTCTCCCGCAAATAAACTCTAACACATCACAGGATATCAATCTAATGGTCTCGAACGACCAATGCAATGCTTCGTTGCATTGCCGTGTAGACGTATTGATGTGAATATATATCATGTCGGATACTCTATATCTTGCATGTTAGTGACGGGGCACAGAAACAAATGGAAACAATGTGCTTGCAATGCAAAGTAAGCATCGTTAAACACGGTAGGTCTGATTGACTTGGTATTTCGAGATCACGAATTCTATCTCGATATTCCTAGTCAACCACTCCACACAGGGAGAAAACAAATGACAGAGATGTATGTATGTATGTACGTATACGAGTCCTGTTTGTACTTGATTGTGTTTAATGGATCATGCAACAATCATGTAAAAGATAGTAACCATTGTACCTTGCAAAAACTTGGCTCATCATGATCCGAACTGTAAGGAACACGGTCAATATATTCTCTGAAGCTTGATCAACTTGGAGGTAGTTAAAATTGTCCGATTTGAGCAGATTGTAATTTTCGAGCGGGTTAAGGGTTAAATTACTCATGTATTAAAAAAGATGAAAATAGACCGGGGTGTACATGTGTAAGTAAGTGTTGTTTGAAATATGTACTTATGCTTCACTGAACAGCCAAGTAATAAAATACATGAACCATTAACCCACTAAGAACGACAAACTCAAAATCACACCAGATTCAATTGTGAGTAGACTTTTTGAGAGTCATTTATATTAGACCTTATCGTGCTGACAAAATGCGTACGCCAAAACTCTAATATGCTGCATTGTTTTACGTAACCCTTTCGGCGCCATGTGTCGTCTGCAATCCAAATTTTGTTACATCATTCGACACAATAAGGAAAATAATAAAGCACTTATATAGAAATAGAGAATGAGACAAAAAGTGAAGTCCCTGATCAGAGGCCGCCTTGAAAAGGCGACGTCTGATCTGGGACTGCACTATTTGTCGTGGTGCATTTATGCGACTTTGGCGGTGTAAGGGTTAAGTTTGATTCGTACAAACGTTTGAGATAATGTTGACCGAGTGTCAATCAGTTTGAATCCTGACGTCTCATCTGGATCTACACTATTTACAAATGCGAGTCAGGTGGCGATCAGCATGAAAACGATTACTACAGTAAAGTCTAGCCAACACGACAACTTTAATTATACCTACAGTAGAACCCCTCTAATGTGACCACTTAATGAATAAACATGGCTGTCTTTATTAACAGGTGGTTGCTTAATGCAGGACGAAAGTAATGCTGAAAGCTCCTACAGGATCTTTCTGCATTACTGTTGTCCTGCATTAATTTACCACCTGCCCCTACCAATAGGAATTATACCTGTTTTTGGTGGTCGCATTAGAATGGGTTTTACTGTAGAGAGTTTCAATTCAGGTACACGTAGTAACAATGCAGGACAAACGTTATGCAGCAAGCTCCTTAGGAGCTTTCTGTATTGCATCTACCCTGCATTGAGCAAACATCTGTTTACAGACGCCTATATGCATAGGCTGTGCGGCCGTATTAGCGAGACTTTACTGTATATGCAGCTCACATACGCTACAATTAACCCGTTCCTCCATAATTACGCGTTTCTACGCCTTTGTAAACGGAGTATACCCAGTTCAGACCGCTCCTAGCGATCTGATCAGGATCTGTTCTGTTTAAGTATAATATAGATCTGATTCTACAGTTTTTGCCTGATGCACAATATCCTGTGTACATATGTTAATTTAATATTCAGCTAATAAATATTTATAATGACATTATTTCTTACATAAATATTAATGGAGTAAATGATAACTCACAATACTGTGTTAATTAAGCCTGTGCCTGCTAACCGCGAAGTATCTGACATTTGCAAATAGCTGGGATCCAGATAAAACCCGTAGTAAATCGGGCTCTAATCTGGACAGATGCTGTTTGACACTTGGTTCGGGATTTGTCAAAAGAATGGAGGAAATTTAAAATTGTGACCCAGATATAGAGGATCTATTGCGAGTTGTCTTAAGATCACATGTTCCTAAACGAGCCTTAGAAAATGTCATTAAGCGAGCCTTGGCAAGCTTAATAACATTTTCTTGGTGAGTTTAGGAACATGTGATCCTAAAAGACAACGAGCATCAGATTCTTTTTCTCACATAGCTAAAAAGTATATTTTCGCCGTTTAAATGACATGTAAACATCGGTTTCCATGGTTTGACGTCATATATGACGTATGACGCCATATATATTCTAAAGTGATCTTACACGTGTTACAGATAAGGGAATATTAACCCGTTGTTCTAACTCGGAGATAAGGGAAGGTATGTGAGAAAAGACACTCATTTAAACCCAACTTTTTTAGGTCATATTGTTTAGAATTACCGCAGACAAAATATTCTCCATTCTACAATCAAATTTAGAATTCAAATATTGACAGACAACTACTTTGTCCTGTTATTGACATATCAGGTTTAAAACCCTTCTCTAGCTGAGTTTTAAAATACATTTCTCCTTCTTTACCCAGACCTTGTAGTATAGTTACATATATCTTTACTGTCTACAATTATTTCCCTGTGTAATCACTGCTGTGGAGTGCACTAGTTGCACAATCAATTTGTAAATAGTGCAGACCCTGATGAGACAGCTCCTGCTGGAGCTGTCTCATATGGGTCTTCACTATTTACAGGTAGGTATGTTGACGTGAACAGCAAGGGTTAAACAGCTTAAGCCTTAACGCGATACCCCAGAACTGACTCACAATTACAGTTACAGATTGTATCATATCTCATCAGAATCCAAGATGTGACACGTCGATGATTAGTCAAATTTCAGCTAATACTTATTCATTATGTAATTATTGCTTACATGATTTTTTTATTTCTATAACAGAGTGTCAAGCGGTCTAGGTCCAGATGAAACTATTCAGCATCCTGTCTGGATCCAAACGGTTTTCAAATATAATCCAGTATTCGTCCACAAAACTGTAACATAATATTCCATGAGTCTATTAACCCATTCACTCATATTATCGACTTTTGATGACCCTGTTAAAGTCACTTTTTGAAACCATCGCGATAAATAGAGCATTTGCTCCTATAGGAGCAAATGCTCTATTTATCACAATGCTTTCAAACTACAAAAAAATCCTTTTCTCTAGTTAATGCTCCTTTTCGGTAGATATATTCAAAGAGGTTGTATCTAAAATAGCTTATGAGGTAATTGGTTAAGGCATTGATTCTGTTTTAACCAAAAAATAAGCAAACATGTCTTTACTAATTCGTACAGTTGAACAAATACAGATATCTCGAATTCGGATAGCTTGAACTCCGGAATAACTTAAAGTTCAGTCCTTCCAAATTGTATCACTACGCATATCTAGGCACACATGTTGCAGCAGATCGAAAGTAATGCTTAAATTTTCTAAAGTAGCTTTCAGCATTAAAACCTATATTAAGCTGTAAACATGAGCTAAGCTAGATCAGGTTCAGCTCACAGTTGACCTTCGCATGCTATGTCTCAACAACAACTTCATCACAAATACATTATTTTTAATCACATGTCAGAAGTATCTAAAACATACCAAAAATAATGTTCTGACCCAACCCAAAAAAAAAAAAAAAAAAAAGACTATTTTTCGCGAACACCCCTGCTCTATATAATATGTAAAAGGTATTCAACTCCGGCCGAAATCTGCTCAAATCTTCAACCGAAAGTAAAGACTTACCAGCCGAAAGTATTGACTTTCGCTGATATCAATTTCAAGATTGTAGAGATTGTTAGTGCATATTATTTGAAGAAATTGTGAATACACGATATCCATTCATGATATCAGACCGGGACAATGCATTATAGACCAGTTATATGGTGTTTCGGCTTGAATTTAGCGTATTTCTATTTCGAACCTCAGAGTCAACCTGTGTCCTAGAGAGGTTGGTTGTTACTTTGGCGTTTCGATGTAAAAGCGGGTTAATATTCTTCTGAGAAAACATAGATGACTGCTCATCAAGAGTCATGATTTCTCTGATAAATGAGACACAGTTTATGGAAATCGGTGGTCAAATAAGCTTTCAAGGACGATCGCAGTGAATGAATATGAAAAAGTAGTCAAACAGGGAGAGCCACATACGAAATGACACCGCACAAAACACCATCACACAAGAAACGGTATAGCCACAAGACAAAACATAACAGGACGCATAACAAGACGAAAAACATTAAACATTAAGCATATTAAACAACAAAGTTGACCATAGGCTGAAAGCAGGAGTACCGCCTTGGAAGGGTCAGTTGCCAAAAACAGCTACTGGGGGCTTAAACCTGCTTTAGGGGTACCCAACCTCGCCCTTATCCCACGTTCACCAAACCAAAGTCAAAATGTAAATACCCCCCCCCCCTCCAGACAACTTGACAACACGAATAACGATGTCTGCCAAAATGAAATGATTCTAAAATAAACGTTAGAGATAAACAAGCGACGTCATCATTTAAATGACGTCATAATTTAAAAGTACGGGGAAATATATGAAACATTTCTACACCGATATTTTTTAAAAAATAAATCGAAAGAAGATATGAATACTAGTGGATACTAAATATGTACAACTGTTTTGTTTGAAAAAGAATAAAATTGACATCGAAGATTTGTACTCAATGAATATTCAGAGGTCAGAGTAACGGTGGAGAAGTCATTTGGGGTACGACAGAACTGGCAAAATACAAATATCTAATTTCCTCCCTCCGTAAACGGGTTTAAGAGGGAATCTTCATAGAGTGTTAAGTCTTTTCCGTCGTCGCACATGTAATAAGGAAAGCATAATGATAACTGTAAAGGGGTCGACCGCCAAGCATGTAGTGTGCTGCAATATAGAGGAGTCATATCCCTTTTTAAAAATAATGAATTGTTTGTACGTTTGTACAAAGTATCAAAATATGTGTGTCCATCGATTTTTGTGCAGATTTTTACCGGAGTTGAATACCTTTTATTTATGATATAGAGCGGGTATTCACGTATTGTTTTTTTTGTTGGGTCAGAAAACTATCGCTTGGTATGTTTTAGATACTTATGACATGCGATTAGAAATAATGTATTTGTGGGATGGAGTTGTTGTTGTTGATACATAGCATGCGAAGGGCATCTGTGGTTCAGCTGTGTTATGCTATATGTATATCAAATATAAGGAACCTCAAACTGACTGTAGTTACAGAGCTACAGATAAAGATGCGTACCCAAATACTAAAACCGTCATTTCTCTGAACCTTTGACTGTGACCAATATTTAAAATCGTCTCTTCGAGACGATTCTAAAGAGTGGTAACAGTATAGAGTTTGGTAGAGGACTAAAAGCTCTATGATTTAAAATGTTTGCATGTATCTGGAGTTCTGGTATTAAATAATATCAAAAGGTAATATACCCAGAACTAAGGACTCCCTTAGTAGCTATTAGTTTGCTTAAAGGATTAAATAGAGTTGAGTTTACAGTGTCTTTGAGGTACAAAAATCCTGTCTTCATGTATAATTTTAAGTATTCAGCGAATGAGTATTGATGATGCAATTAGTTCTTACATGCATATTTCATGTATTCATATATCACAGGTAAGCTAAAAAGTTAAATTGTAGGTTCTTTCTCGTTACGCGCATGTCAATTATACATGTAAGACATCAATTGTTCTGAATAATGACAATAATCAACGAATACGGATTACAGTTTTACGCTTTCTGTCATTTCTCCATTAACGCCATGGAAGTGTTAAAAGGTTTGGGTCCCGGAGAGACGACGATTTACCTATTGACTTACCTGTACAGTAGAGTGTGAATAGATTATTGCAAAATAGACATAAATCACGCTTGTCTAAAGGAATAGAATCCTATCGGACAACGCTTTTAGGCGTTGTTTGATGAATGTGTTCAACGTCTTCTTATGACCTAATGCAGATCAGTTTACGCCATGGCCAATATTTCATTTGCATACTTGTCGTTTATAAATGGCTCTGGTAAATAATTAAAACAAAGCCTCGGGTCAGACTTGAGACAAGTTTTGCATTTAGTTTTCCACGTCGGCTTTGTTCATTCTAGTGTTTAAGGTCGCCTCATTGTATCGAACTGTAGTACATTCGGAACAGTGGTAAGTATGTTTGAAAACAATTACATTATGCAATGTAGTAATACAATGATAGTCATACAAATTACTACCATCTTAAAATTACTATAAGTATTAATACACCTAATAGTTATATAAATGTTCGATTAAAACAATAAGTTGGTTTAATTCTTATTTAAGTGATAGGAAGCAAAAGGTAAGCTTAAATGGAGTTATGTCTGATGAACGCAATATTTCATGTGGTGTTCCTCAAGGTTCTATTTTAGGGCCTCTTCTATTCCTCTTGTTTATTAATGACCTTTCTCTTGTTCTTTCTAATGTTAGCTGTAGTACTGACATGTATGCTGATGACACTTCTATTTGCTCGATACATCAATCAAAAAATGTTGTTGAAAGAAATTTACAAGCTTCTCTATATACACTTGAAAGATGGTGTCAAAATAATGGCATGGTTTTAAATACAAACAAAACTAAAGTATTAATGATTACAACTCCACATAAGAGGGCTAAAATTCCTGGAAATGCCCTTAATCTCATGTTTAAAAATATTGAATTAAAAGTATCGAAAGGTGAAAAATTACTCGGTGTCAATATTGATGAATCTCTTAAATGGGATGACCATGTTAACAAATTGAAAAAGAAAATCTCAACAAACATTTGGCTGTTATCTCGCATCAAAACGTTTATTCCACTTAGTGCAAGAATTTTGTTCTACAAAGCATATATCCAGCCACATTTAGATTTCTGCAATATTGTATGGGGTGGCACTACGTCAACAAATCTTCATAAATTACATATCTTGCAGAAAAGAGCTTCTAAAATAATTTTTGGAATAGAATACACAACAGTTTCTAACGCATTGGAACAAATGAATTGTCTCAGCATTCATGAAAGAATTTTACTCCACAAAGCTAAATTCATGTACAAAGTTTTCAAAGGGCGTGTCCCTCATTATGTCTCTAATATGTTTAAAAGTGATACAAGAAGATTAACGAACTTAAGATTTTATAATAATAAAAACTATGTCATACCTAGACCTAAGTTAGAACAATATAAAGAAAGCATTTCATTCTCGGGGTCATCTCTATGGAATGTTATACCTGATTCAATTAGAGAAGCGGGCACTGTAAATAAATTCGCCTTTATGTTTATTCAATGGTTAAAAGAAAAACGGACCTAGTTATATAGGTATACGAATACAATGAATTTAATAGTATGAATCTCAAGTTACCACTGTACAAGAGTAGACTATGTACTTCCTTTTGATTGGAGCTTGCATAGAGCTCCTGATTACAAAACGAACACTAAGTCAACATGTTCTTATTTGTTGTAAATAACTGATATGATTTGTTTCTCCAAAAATAGTTTTCTCTGTAAATATCTACTCAAAGTTAGAGTACTGTGCTGCGATTTCCAACTATAAAAGACAGTAAAACCATGATATTTTATCCTTATTACATAAAATTCAAAGGTCAACGTTTTACATAATGTTGGAGGTCGTCTAGCATTGGTTTTATTTGCATATGTTATTAAGATACGGTTGTTAATGTTTTTAAACCAATTTTTAAACAAGCTCAGTGCCACAAAATAATCACACATTAGATTCTTTACTAAATCTATTTCTGCCTGAAAAATCTACAATTTCTTTGTAAAGGTTACATAGTGTACACTATTTGATATTTTTAATCTTCTTTTGCACCAATGAAACTTACAATTTTTTTTAAAGTTAATAACACAACCTTTGATTACTATCAACGATAATTACATCATCAAAACAATAGTATAAATTTAGATGTATATAGACACAGGGTGCAAATGGAACGGATCCATTTAGGAAACTTCCCATAGAGGTTTCTCGTTTGGTTCAGTTCTATTTGTTCCTGTAGTTTGTATAATTATGCTTATTTCAGTTTGCATTAATTATTGAAATGGTTTAATGGCATAATTACTGCACTGGACACATTGTTATTTAATATATTCTGTGATTGTTATTTTTGCTTATAAATGTATGAAATGTACCAATTAAAAGGGCCTCTGATAGATTAGCCATTTGGCTAAACGAGCTACCCTTATTAATTAATTAAAATATTTTATACATTCATTCATTCATTTAGATTGTTTAGGTTACTCTGAAAGCCTTTCATTCATTCATTCAATTCGTTATAAACCTTGTGCATACAGTCTCGATCCAGATGAGACGTTGAGTAACTCAATGTCTTGTCAGTTTCAATTAGTTCACACTCTAATTGCATTTTTTCAAAATTTGAAGCAGATGACAATTTAGTTTAACTAATACTGAGCCAAAATATTTCCTACAGTAACGACAGCGTGGGAAAATGACGTCACAAATATTTGGTTTTAATAGCGTGTGCGTTCATCCACCTGAATCGGGGTCAGATGGTATTTATAAATGCGTTTCATTTTTGTGTGCAATCACTTGATATTATAGCTCTATATTAAGTTATTAACTACGTTTTGTATTTAGATGCAAATCAAATCTATGATAACAGATTGGATCCAGATTAGACGCCAAGTTACTCGGAGTTTTATCAGGATCCAAATGCGTGTCCTTAAAGAATATATGTAAAAATTGAAGCAGACAACAATTATTAATTATCCAGACTCAACATTACCGAATTTCAGAACATCGATTTCTTGTGCATATAGATATGTGTTTTACTGTTTTGTATTGTGTATAAAATGCTTTCGTTTAAGCGCCTCAATATAGATTGGTCATAGTGACTAATTGAGCTGCCCTCGTTGAATGGTGTCTTTCATTCATTCATTTATTCATTCATTCATCTTCTAAAGACCAATTGTTCACACCGTAGGTGTTATTTATTCAGCACCGTCTTTTTCATACAGAGCGCTAAATTAATATTGCATGTTCTGAGCCACTATCTCAAGATGCCATACACGCTTAACACTATATGTAATTATGTACATATCTTGCTATTTTGTTGTTTATAACCATTTTCCTTTGCTCAAAGACTTTAAGTAACTCTAGTTTTAAATCAATTTTAGCCTTTTTTCTTCAAAACACAACCATTATTGAACAATGAAGGTACTATCGAAAGCTTTCAAAAGCACGCATCTGTATCTGCATTGTTTAGAATAATCTTAAAAAACAAATATCAACAATAATTTGATACTGCTAATTACTGTCAAGTCTTCAAAACCTACATAGATTTGAAAGGACTGCTGTTGTTCAAAATCATTTCTTTTGTGAGGTCAAAGTTTCTTCTATTGTAATTCAGTGTAAAACAACCAGTGTAACGATGATGATTTACAAATTTAGTCTTGAACATTAACAAACAGAACAATTCCATTTCAGAAAAAACTCTGCAGGAGTTTCTGAGCTGGATTTGCCATGTTTGAACTATGTGAACAATATTTTTAAACCTTTCCATAGCATATACATAAAGTGTTGTTTTGATAAACCAGTTTTGTGACTATGTTTTCTAATATATATCACTATGATTTTTTTTCTCCATGTGTTACATGACTGTGTACAGAGTATTACATGAGGCTAAGAATTGAGAAATCCCAGATTTGACAATTTCTGTGGAAGTTTCTTTTCTTGGTATTATAATGCCATATTTCACTTTTTCAAACTAGTATTCGCATTCGGTTTGTTTTAATCGATTAAAATGTGCATTATATGGCTACTCTGTCCTGTCTTTTAAATTACAGATATTCTTATTTTAGTTCTGTTGTTCAATATTTTGTATGACATGCTTGTGTTAGAGGGCCCTGGGGTAGATTAGTCTGTTGACTAACCGGGTAACCCTCTTTAAATAAAGTCTTTCATTCATTCATTCATTTCAATACTTCATCTGTATATTGAATCAGTCATTTTTTATAATAAAATTGGAATCATGTAGAACTTATTCTGGTTGCTATTTCAGTAGCAGCTAAATCGTGGTCTGTATATTCTGTTTCAGTCCAAACACTGAGCCACTGATCAGAATGAATGATTGTGGAACTGTATTATGATTTAAATACTAACACAATAGCAACTAAATGACACCTGTACAGTACAGACCCACGTCCTGTATAGTTTGGTTCACATATCTCTGTCCGAATACTTAGCTACTTATTGGTGTGATATTTGATTATGATTATCTTTGACATCATTGATACCTAGACGCATGTGAATATCCAAAATTATCGGACTAAATCGGTAAATAATTATATGGAATATATACCACCGTACTATCTGTTATAAGTATTTGGACAAACGAATGTTCCCCGTGCTCCATCTTACGGGGTTTATATATCTCAACTTATTGGTTTTGTAAGAGCTTGTTCATCTATTGACGATTTTAACAGTCGAAATCTCATTTTAACTGAAAAACTGCATAAGCAAGGATATAGATACCATAAACTAAGAAAACCTTTTTCTAAATTTTACTATCAAAATCTCTCGCTTATTGGCTAGTACCAATCTAATCTCAAGGAGCTTCTGCGAAACGGTGTTTCACATCCTGAATTGTATGGTGATGTGATTTACAAATTTCGTAAAATTATTTGACATACCCATTTTCTCACTTTGTTCATCAAGTATGTTAAAAATTCATTAAAAATGGATATGATCCTGTAGTTTTACAACATACTGCATGTTTGGTTGTCAAACCTTTTACAGTTGGCAATCACGCTGGCCTCTTTGCATGTACGCCGACAAGAATGGTTTAGTACTCTATGAAGGCGACCTCTTAAATCCAGAAATGGAAGGAGAACGTCGGATATCTGTACTATTTCGTTTTTGTCGTACCCTTTATTACTTTTCTACAGTTACTCTGTTTGCAGTTCAATCATTGAGTACACTAGCGATAGGTGGATACAGTTTGTTCACTTAAATGTTTTCGTTATACATTCACTTTACCACTGTATTTGCCGTCGCGGTTGTTGTAGATTAGTCGGAGAGGGGATACGTTTATTTACACTGTTTGTCTTTTAGGGTGAGGATGGAATAAGTGTGAGGTTGGGCGCCCATAATTGTTTGTTTGTTTTGTCTTTGTGCGTCTCTTGTTGTTTTTATAGTTATGTACATTTGCTGTTTCCTTGTGTTGCTGTTCGGGTGACTGTTTATTCTGTATGTGGTCTTTCCTGCATGACTCATTTTGTACCTTAATTCAAGTTTTGTAGACCCAGATCAAATTGCTACTCAATTGTCAGGGCTGTGCAATATTTGGTACAATGTCAGTCTATATTTAGGTTGTCAAAATATTACAACATTGACTAAGCAGTCTTACAATCTAGTAGGTAGGGGATGTGTGTAGTTAGTGCGGGTAATTATGCCATTGTGATAATTGTTTAGCATGGTATTTGACATTCCCTTATTTGTATTAACAATATAATATATAAGTATAACCATGCTGGATATCATATATTCCTATGACACGCTGCTTACTGTCTAATGTCATTATTCTTGCGTGTGTTCAATTCATTGTTACCAAAAAGGTATAAAACAGGTCATGGAAATGGAAAGGTCGTGAGATTACAAATCTCGTTAAAATAAAAATAAGACTTCCGGAGTTAATGGTTTGATGCACCGTTTTCGCATTGGTCCTACCACAATCTTTGTTTGATAAGATATTGCCATATAAAAACATGATGCGCATAATAATCTTAAAACACATAGGTTTCAATACGCAGAGTACCAATGTTATGTCATTTGTCATCCCATCAATTCAAAAGGGTGGTGCGAATTTCATGTTTTCGGTTAAATTAGTATGAAACCCCTCTTTCAGCGCAAAATGTCTAATTGTCGTCTGCAATTCAAATTTTGTTTAATTCTCAGTGTTGTTATACCTTCTGGTCCTTCGAGATAATGAATTTCAGTACTTCTTGTTCTGAAAATTGAATACCGCTTAAGCCGGTGCTAGGGGGCGTGGGCAGTGTTGCACTTTCAATTACTGTTCATGAACAGACTCAATAAAAACGAGTCTGCAATTTTCTCTTTTTGTGTTGCAATTTATGCTCTCGTTGGATCACCTCCTTTCAGAATTTTTAATTATTCGGTTAAATAAAGTAAAAACAAGTAAATACAAAGGAATAAAGCACAGTTATAGGAATAGAGATTGAGACAAAAAGTGAAGTTCCTGATCAGACGCCGTCTGATCTATGACTGCACTATTTGTCGTGGTGCATTTATGCGACATTTCCGGTGAAAGAGTTGAATTGTCTGAAACAAATCGTTGATTTTAACTATAGAATTCTTAGATATATAGCTAGATTTATTTCAACACATACATATTTTAGAATTATAACAAAATAATGTTATATGTGTTATGAACTATGTCAGTCACATCAATATCAAGGATGACACACAAAAAGGAGAAAATATTTCTCTTATTTCCATTGTTTCCATTTCTTCATAATATCCTGCCTGGTGATTCAGAAGATTATAAGACACATGGATGAGGTATACTTCTTTGCATGTCTTAATGTGGGACCAATAAACATAAACATTTGTCAAACCTCTGTATAAATACATATTTAACTATTTTGCTGTCAACTTTTGTCGTTTGCAAACTTTGTCGTCTGCTACAATTTTACATTATTCATTTTTCGTCATTTTTTGTTTCTAGATCCAGTCACAATAGCAAACGATCCGGATCCAAACTGTTTGCAGAGATGTGACATCGGCAGTGACAGAGTAAATACTGACATGCACTGTGATCTATATGAATTTGAATATACAGTAAACCCTCTCTATAACAACCACTAAAAATTGTGTTAATTAGTTGGTAATTAGGGCAGGTGGTTGCCTATAGGAGCGTTCTGTTTTACTTTCATCTTGCTTTAAGCAGCCACCCTCCTTTAACAAAAAAATACTTGATGTAATTTAGTGGCCGTTGTAGAGAGGTTTTACTGTACCTCTTCATGTCGGACTAGTTTGCTTTCAGATAGTGTATTGAAACCAGCAGAGCAAGTTTAGTTCGTGGATCAAGACCAGTTTTGGCCAACCAACTGTAGAAACTGATTATTGCTACCTAACGGTAACATGGTGATTTTGCAACTTCATAGAAAGTTATAGACATAGTAGTACTAAATATCAGACAATACGGTAAGTATATGGTCATATTTCCAAGATATGCATGTTGTAGGGATTTAAAAAAGAAGCAATTACAAAAAAGGCACCGAAAGTCAGCTTTGCAGTAAGGCCGGTTCTGTTGGTATCAAATACAGTAAAACCTCTCTATAATGGTCACTAAATTAATCAAGTATGTTGTGTTAAAGGCATGTGGTTGCTGAAAGCAAGGTGAAAGTAAAACAGAACGCTCCAATGGGTTTCACACTTAGTGTTAGAGCATTTGGCCCGGTCAAAGACCTTCGCAAACTATGTATAACCACCAATATTTAAAGGGCTCCTTTTACTCGTTTGTCATGCGATCTCGTTTTGATCAGTGATAACTGTTGATACATATTTGAACCCAGGTTGTATATACATTCAGCAGATGCGCAACTAATACAGGAATGTACATGTTGTTTCGATCAGTTTAAATTGTATCATAACAAACTTTACTAACTAAAACACTTTATAAAAATCACGTCGTCACATGAAAAGTGGATGCCATTTAGAGATCATGATTTATTTCAACTGAAATGCAAGAATGGTTCAAAACTGTTGCGTTATATCTGTCTTAACCTTTGTTATATTAACAGATATGCAGCTGATTACAGTAATATTGACAACCGTTCTGATCAAAATCAGCTTTGCTGAGCAGTGTATAAGTTCCTATCATATAGAGAACACATGTACACGCAACTATGATTCATTGTCGACCGTGTCTTACAACGTCCGCTCGGTGTGTGAGTGTACTAGTATATGTAACAAATACGTCTACTGTAACTCGGCCATCTTCGATTGGATAGCAACAACTTGCACAACAAGCGCATGGAAACTTTGGACACTGTCAGCTGACTGTAACCAAAAGGAGATGGTCACCTATGTTGAACTGAAAAAGGTTAGAAGCGATTAAATACGTGTGGTGAATCTGGCGAAGCAGCCTCGTTATCTCAAACTCGGATAACTCACATTTCGATACAACTCGAGTTAGAAAAATCGTTCCCTTACAAAATATTTAGTTTATAATATTTTGCAATTAACAATGCAAATATATTTAAAAGGAGCTTTCAGCATTACATGTGGTAAACTTCTGATGAATGCATTACATTTGATGTTCTTTAAGCTTATGCATCGAGAAAGTCAGAAATAAGCTGATTCGAACATTATCAGAACAACATTAACATTGACTTGTATTATCCCTTAAAGCTTGAGAAATCGAGGTTCCTGTGCAATTACAATGTACAGTGACATAAACTGTGGGGAACGATGTAAAATATAACATCATGAATATTAATTATAATAAGTGTTGTAGCAGTACATGGTGGATATCAGTATCATATCTATATTATATCACACGCAAACTGAATAGATCCTGATTCTACAGGAGCTGCCTAATATTGGTCTACTCTCTTTGCTAAGGCGGCATAATGCATATGGATAGAGTAAATGGTTAAGTACCTATTTGCCGAGTGGCAAACAGATTAGATCCGGATAACGTCTACCTTACATTTAGCTACCACCTCTTCGTTAGCCCGATCGTTATACTTGTTTGTGTTTTTCTAACTATTTGGGTTTTACAGTATATCCTTCTAAGTTTCTAAAACACTGAACATCTTTAGAATGGTTGCAGTATGTCGCTTGGTTTTCCAGAGCTCTTGTAAATCAGCTTTGTTTGAGAATTGTCTTGAGGACGCTGACTGTTCAACTGTTAACGCCAGCTGTTACAACTGGACCTGTGAATGTCATAAGGGATTTTCCTACGACCCCATCTCAAGGAAATGTACTGACAGTAAGTACACTTGAACTTAAATATCTCGAAAATCAAGGGGTCATACCAAATATACTGAAATGAAATAAATTTGAATCATCCGATACATTCCATTCCGGACTCTCTGTTTTTCCAGTTCGCAAATTAATACAGGTCTAAAGCAATGCAGGAGCTTTCAGTATTACTCTGAATCTGCATAAAACTGTCACATGTATTTCCCAGATATGCGTAGTGATACGTTTAAAACCATTCTGTAATGTAAATATTGGAAGAACCAAACACTTACTTAGAAGCATCCTGAAGTTCAACATATTCAAGTTCAGCTGTATTTCGAAATTACAACACGCCGAAATGTCACATTTTCTGTTTTATTAATAT
Source organism: Azorinus chamasolen (assembly GCA_963576725.1). Lineage (NCBI taxonomy): Eukaryota > Metazoa > Mollusca > Bivalvia > Cardiida > Solecurtidae > Azorinus > Azorinus chamasolen. The sequence continues at coordinate 36,961,743 of OY755252.1, read as the reverse complement.
GCACGTATATTCCAAAAAACATTTTGTCAATGTTCATCTTATATATCTTCTTTGCTTTTTTATTTATATATTTGACTCCTTAGTGTGTATCATATTGTTACATATGGTTTATCAGTGGTGTGGTAGAAAGATTCTCCCTGGTCCCTTCAGATCTAAGGCGTGGATAGCAAACATGTACAACATTGGCCTACTGTTTCACAGTTTTCCTCATATAAACTGCCTTTTCACATCATTGTAAACTGATTAGACCCGACTCAGATGACTATTATAGGCTCATCAAAGTCTATTTTTATATAAAAAATTGTATATAATTGGTTATGTAGTTTCCGAAATCACTGACAGATACATCATTTATAGGCCACTATGAAACTGACAGAAAATTCATGAAGAAAATGGATATTGGTATACATAACATCGTTCTGAAAGACACCAAACACACTCCTAGATTCAAACTCAAGTGCATTCTCAAATTCGTTATTTCTAGACCCAGATCCCAAGTATACTATCAAATACATTTTTTTATTTGTGGAATCAGGTCTCAAGTATACTTTCACACGCAATAATGTCTTTGGGATATAAAATTGAGTCGTTTGGTTCTTCACAGGTGTAAACAGCTTGGGTCCAGAAAAGATTCCAGGTAACTGGACGGCATACCAGGAACCATGTTGTTTGCCACTCTGCCAATAGTTCTCTAACAATTCAGTCAGCTGGATACATTATTATTTTACTACCTGATAGGGTGGTTTTAGATCTAACCTCTTTGAATAAATCTATAGAAAAAGAACATGAACTAGAGAAAAGGAAACTTTTATAACTATTGAACTATTTGTTGAATGACTTCTACACAGCTGCTCTGACCTCTGAATAGTCATCGAGTACATGTCTTCGATGTCAAGTTTATTCTTTTTCAAACAAAACAGTTGTCCTTATTTAGTATCCACTAGTATTTATATCTTCTTGCGATTTACTTTTTATAAAATGTCGGTGTAGAAGTGTTTCATATATTTTTCCCGTACTTTTAAATTATGACGTCATTTGAATGATGACGTCACTTGATTACCTCTAACGTTTATTTTAAATCATTTCATTTTGGCAGACATCGTTATTCATGTTGCGAAGTTGTCTGGAGGGGGACTTTTATTTACAATTTGACTTTGGTGAAAGTAGGATAAGGACGAGGTGGGGTACCCGTAAACCCAGTAGCTGATTTTGGTTACTGACCGTTTCCTGCTTTCAGCCTATGGTCAATTTTGTTGTTTAATATGCTTAATGTTTAATGTTTTTCGTCTTGATATGCGTCCTGTTATGTTTTGTCGTTATACCATTTCTTGTTTGATGGTGTTTGGTGCGGATTCATTTCGTATGTGGCTCTCTCTGTTTGACTATTTTTCCATACTTGTAGTTTGAAACAATTGTGATAAATAGCTGTTTTAATCACAATGGGTTCAACATAGGAGGCAGTATAAGGGGATTTTTGATTTGTTTTGTTTTTATGCGCCCAGCGGTCGGCATATAGTAATCGCACTGTCCGTCCTACCGTCCATCCGTCCCTCCCTCCCAAATTGCGTGCCCCTTATGTAACATGCTTTATCTGTGAATGAATTTCAAAAACCCTTGCCACAAATGTTCACCACACAAAGACGGTGTGTTGAGCTGAACTCTTTGGTCCATAGGTCAAAGGTCAATGTCATACTTAAGTGTCACAATTCGAGGGCATAAGTGTTTCACAAACACACTCTTGTTTATCTGTGAATGGATTTCAAACTAACCTGGCACAATTGTTCACTACACAAAGAAACACACAAACACACTCTTATTTATAATGGAATTTTGAACAAAGTAATGTTTGATCAATAGACTCCGTCTTATCTGGGTCTAGTCTGTCTGTAAAGGCAGAGAAAGGAGCATTTATAAAATAAGGGATGCAAGCGATATGTCTACCGGACATATATAACTAACGATATATCTAACGGCCATCTATAACCTTTATACCTATAAACCTTTATACTCGTATTTACCGGAAAACTAATTTGTAATTATGTTTATACTCGTTTCTAATTTGTAATAAATTGTGTTACCGGATAATTAATTTGTAATAACCTTTATACTCGTATTTACCGGTCGGCTAACTGTTTATAACCTTTAGCATTGATTAGGATTTGCATTTTAAGACAAACAGAAGTCTACATATGTCTGAAAAAACTGTCCCAAAGCCTCCAATATTTTCATGCGGATATGCCAATATGTTCAAGTAGTTGATGCGTTTCCCTGTTTATTTCACAATGGATTTCGCTGCGGATAATATATAGGAATCATACACCCTCTGAATTCGAAAAACCTCTGAGTAGGAACTGCTCCGACCGAAAATCGTGTTGCGAAGTTTACCCTTTCATATTGTAGGGAGTGTATCGTTAAACAATGGTCGAACGGTTGGCACTGACACTTCAGCTTCCAAGGGTTAGATATGTATAACACGCCAGTCAGTAATAGTTAATGAGTACCTGTGGCATTAATGATAAACAATAACCCTTTCCCTGTTCTATATTTATTCCAAATTTCAATTGCCTACTGAATATAAATTGCTAAATAAGTTATAACGAAACAAGGTGGAACCATTTTATAAAATAAAGAAACAAAGACATTTCAAATTACATTAGCGCAATAGGAACCGTCTGATCTGGGTATACTCGATTTGCAAATGCGTGAATTCACGTTTATATGAAGTAAATGGTTAAACATTTCCCTTATTTAAGCGCATTTCGATGCATCTGAATACAGAGCAGACACATATAGTTGGAACCGTCTAATCAGGGCCTTCTCTGTTTGCTTATGGTGTAATATAAACCTGATTCTACAGCTTATTCCTAGGCCAATATTGTTATTGATATTTATGACGTCATTAATTCCTATTTGAATATAAAATAAAGCACCAAGTTATAGTCTACTTTCAGTCCGAATGACCGCTCAGCCGACTGTACATTTACCCCCTGGTCATTGAGTTATTGATCTACAATATTGAGCACTGGTAATATATGGCACAATCATGCAGCCGCAATACCGGCGAGTGACCCTCACAGGTACCCATTTTAACCCCTCGGTGGAGAGGATGTGTGGATGGGAGACACGGAAAAGCGTCTCTGAAATTTCCGGGAGGGACCGAGATTTGATCTCCAGACCTCCGGAATGATAGTCAAGCGCATTACCACTAGACCGCCGCCACATCAGGGAAGGATATAACGAGATAGTTCTCTTTGAAAATCCAGGGTTAACCACCATGTAACTATTTAATACATAGATACGCCTTTTAACACATTTGCGAACAGAACAAAATATTAGCCGTATGAGAAGATTCTATTTGCTTGAATATAAATCTGATACTTATGTTTCAGGGTGTGATACTTACGGGTCAACTTTCTCTGCCACTCACAATGCTCGACTGAAGATATTCCATGAGATTTTTTATGACGACAGTCTCACCCCTCAGGAATGTGCAGACCATTGTCTCAAGCCTAGCAAATTCATATGTCGAGCATTTGGATTCAGGCCAATTTCTACAAGATCTTGTATCCTAACGGAATTGACTTTGCAAGAACAAAGTTCGTATGGACACTCTGGTACCTGGTTGGTCGATTATTACACAAGAAACTGCAACTAGCAGCAAAGTTCTGTACGCACGAATACGCATGCACCAGCAATCCGTGCGTCCTGTATATAACGCTAATAACGTTGGAAATGTTTGTGTTTTTCGTGAATTGCTTGTGCATACTACGGCGCGTTTTGCTAATATAGCACATATTTTTTGGTTGTCAGTAGAGAAGGAACCGATGCATGGAGCTGGATAGTTGGTATGTAGTTGCGTTTTTGTGTCCTTCATATGGTCTTGTGACGTTGGTGTGGAATTCCCTGTGCCACCTCATGACTGACGTTTATTCTAGTTTGACTAGCATTTTATATTTACAAATGCAGTGGTACATAACACAAAGACGAAGTGGTGAAGTGTTAAGAAAGCTTGTTAGTGATCCTATACCTGGTCGTATTGGATGGCTGAAATATTCACTGACTATCCATGAAGTTGTGAATGTGTACCTTGTCAGTTCAGGTATGTGAATGGAAAGATATTCGCCGCAGATCACAGCTATGATTTTCGATTAGATCTAGCTGACTCATCTAACAGTCCAATGTTCATTGGAACATTAGGCTACGTGAAGCCTTTTTCTTTTTCAGATTTGCGGAAATCGTTGTCATTGTCGAAAATATGTTTTGTTATTGAAATTGTGGAATTTTATCACTGAGAACAGGAAGCGTATTTTGTTTGATCATCTGGGTTTAATATTGTGTTAAAAGGCATGTATATGATGTAAAGGATTCAAAATATTGACCTTTTAAACATACGGGGTGCTTTATATTATCCAATACACTTCAAATAAATATCGATAAAATCTTTACACCAACATACCTAATACCGTGTCTCATGTAAATCAAAATATAGGGAAATGCAAGCTAACAGAATAGTGAATAATATTTGAGGAGTGCAGGCATTTACAAGATCAGAGATACGATTCAAAATGATACTCGGAACTGAAATCATGTATGTACCTTTGAGAAAAGGTATGTACTATTGATTACAAAAAAAAATTAAAACTTTTATGACCAGAAAGTTAAAAAGACCAGACATAGCCCGAATCACTTATGTAAATATAAAACACTAAATACCAGCATTAAACGCATCAAGCAGTCGTTGAAATACATGCATGGGCCATGCCAGAAACACCCGTACAAAACAACATGCAAGAAACACCCGTACAAAACACCAGCCGCATGAACAATACCATGATAGGAAAGTACTGCAAATGTACATGTCTATCGAACAAAAACAGATGCACAAAGATATGACAGATATACAATAGGGTAAACTTATTTATATATCATACTCGAAATCAATAATATTAATGGATCAGACATCCAAAGTAACGTTGTAAGAAACTATTTACACGTCATAAAACTCTAGACACGACTAAAGAGCAATTCGGCCACTTTCCATTGTGGTCCTTTAAACTGAAAATAAAAACTGAAAAAACTTATCGTCTTAATAAACAGTTAGTCTGTATTCTCTCTCTTACTTACACACTTATGTATTCAGACCCTAAAATATTTCATCCCATGAATATTGTAACTACCCTGTAATTTACCCTGTAACTTGACGATATGGCAATTGGTAGGGCAGGTGTCAATAAACTTCCTGACAACCTTAAAACTAACAAGCTGCAGGTGTGGTCCAACTCAAGTCTCTAATTTGGAACGAACTGAGTCATGCACTTTCTGATGTGATGACATACACCTTTTCACAGTGCAAAAAGACTGGACCAAATCTAATGAATGCCCGATTTTCAAAACAGGTGACCCGAGTGGTCCTTTCAAATATCGCCCGATCACTCTCTCTCTCTCTCTCTCTCTCTCTCTCTCTCTTTCTCTCTCTCTCACCTGCGTTCTTTGTAAAACTCTGGAACACATCTAACCGGTGTAGGGAATGAAAATGAAATAAAATTTAACGAAACGATATACCATGATACAAATTATATCACCAAGCAGTGGAAATATTATTTTGAATCCGTATGTAGTTATACAAATAATACCGATAATGACTCAGTCTGGGAAAAAAAGTAATCTACGAGGTTGAAAATATCTACTTATCGCTGGAGCAATTGCGTTCTGAAACAGTTCATATAAGTCTCAATACATTCTGTGAACGACTGTAACTGTAAACGCCGTAAAATGTGTGGTTACGACAATGTGTATTATGAACACATACTGTTTGGCCGTCCAAATTTATATTGGACCTTAATAAGGTTGTTTTCTTCAATGCTATCGTTTGGTTATATCCTTCCAAAGTTGAACAGAGATGTAATTGTAATGTGACATAAGGGAAGAGGCAAATGTAAAGATGGGCCACAGAACTATAGAGATATTACGTTTACGTCCCTAATTCTTAAATCATTTGAGAGTATTCCGCCAATACGCTTTGAACAAAACGGTTTAGTAACACTTTTTTATCAACAATGTGGATTTCAACGCCGTCTAGGGTGCATCATGACGGAGTTTGCATTAAAAGAGACTATCAATTGCGCGCGGGAAAATAACAGTAAAACTGTCGTTGCTTTTCTCGACAGCAGACACACATTTGAGAGGATATGGCAAAATAGATCCATTTATAAATTTAATGAAATTGGTATTGACAGTGGTAGTCTAAACGCTAGAAGTTTATATAGCTCTATGACTTTTTTAGTCATACCGTTGCGGAGGACATGACTCTACTCACCCTATCCTATGATATCGTTAATAAAATGTTTCATATATGTTTTAACTGCTCCATGAAATGGAGGTTTGAGAATACTCCGAAGAAGTGCGCGGTTGTTGTATAATATAATGAATAAAAGTCTAATAATGAAAAGTGTCAAACCTTCATATGACGTATTGAACGCATTAGTGCTATCTTACCTCCTGAAAGCGTCAGTGATATACTTCCAGATAAGTGTTCCGCTTATGTTTGGAGTTGTGATCGCCTAAACCCATATAATCTGCCGTTCTGTTACAGTGCTATGTATATACGGTTGTATTTACAAATCTCATGTTAACAAAATTTCCGAATGTTCTTGAAATATTTTTTATATGTGTTTTGTAAATATATACATAGTCTATGCTCTACCTCAGTTGAGAATACTATTATACACAAAATACTATTTAAATGTACGGCCTATGAACACCTGGGTAACAGCCTCTATAGGAAACTTATAGGACTCATTGATATAGATGAATATAGACTATACATTTCGCAAACCTCTGAAATCCAGCTTTTGCAGCATTTTGGTTGTAGTTCTATTTTAAACAAGAATAATTATGGCCATTGGATGTGTATAATTACTACACGCAATGGAATTGCGATAAGGTCTGTCATCCTTTTCTTTTGTGAAACAGTCCGTTTATTATCAACGCTTAAAGGGACATCAATGCGTCTTGTATTTCGTTTTGGCAAGATTCATGAAATTGTGATTATGTATTTTATTACCCCTCCAAACAAATGTAAATGTATTATTGATGTATCTTGCATTTCATTTCGGTAAGATGCATTATGACATCATAGCCTTCGCCATCAGTAGTAATTGTTGTAATGTTATTGATGGTTATAGTAATAATAATGACAACAATGCTGATGATAATAATGATAATATCAACAATGATCGTATAGTTGTTGACGACGTCATAATTGTCATTATTCCAACTTGTTAATGCCAGCCTATTCTCATCTTAGGATCCATCCCTCCAAAATATGACTACTATTCACTCAAGCTACTGATATTATTGTGTTATATGTAGTTGCATCTTGATGTGTTATGAAGATGTCTTTTTAGTATTGTATATTGTAAACTTTGTTCTGTCATCCTGTATATCATGAATTGGTTCGCTCAATTGTTTTTTCGTCATGTGTATGTGATTGTATGTATATGTAGCTCTACATGAATGGATGTAATAAAGATCTTCTATCGGAAGTCATATGTTATAACTTCATGTTGCATTTCTGTAGAATAGTCAAAGATACAGTTTCGATTTTGTCATACACTCCGTGCATTATCAAGATTAAATTTTCTTTTATAAATGCATTATTAGCAGCAACGCTTGTCTAATTAAGCAGTGAATTGGTGTTCGGTTTTATAATTAGTTCGGTACCGTCACACATGTTTGTATATTCGGCCAGTGCCAGCCACTGATATGGATTTTCTGTTCATGTTGACGTTTTACGTAGGACAAGGTCGGTAAACAACGTATCCATTGTATATTTTAAATATTTCAAAATTTCAAAAAGGCCAAACTTACCATACATATTCGGGAATGTTTAAAGGGAAGGTGTAATATATTCTGAAAGTGGGTTAAAAACAGAGCATTTCCTAATGAGGTGTACACTGTTTGTAAAGGACATAAGTGACTCGTTTACCGCACTGGAAGTGTTAAGACGAAACTAACACGAACGGATAGACATATCTCGTGGATTTTCTGACAGTCGAAACATAGCTTTATTACAATATTTATTCTATTTAAATATCTACAGACTTTTCGGACTTCAAGTGAACAAACAACTTACCTCGATGTAACAGAAGTTCGGGCCATCTGAGTTCTAATGTGAACAAACTCTCAAGCTCACAGCTAAATTCAGGTCTACAGTAATGCTTAAAAAAATATGTAGGGACCTTCGGCATGCAATTAAGCTACCGCATATTTTTCTAGATATGCTTAGTGATACAGTTTAGTGATACAGTGTACTTTAAATGTTGAAAAGACCGAATTTCCGTGTATCTGAGTTTGAGATGTCGAAGTTCAAATGTCTTTATTATACCAAACATTTTGCAGGTTGCTTACGGGAAACTGAACAATTAGAAACAGGGTACCAGGGGTGTACACCCCTCGTTATTGCCAATTAAGCAGCGTCTTAAAGAGAAAAACCCTATAATGAACGCATATTTTCAACAATATCATAGGGCATGATATCTGTTATGCTCAATCAATATTATGAAGATTGTCAATTTCAACTTATATCGAAGGATGCCCTTTTGAAGCAAAATAAACCGATTCATTAATACCTGTATTTTTGTTCAACAACAAAGTATACTTTGTTTGTTCATTTGAAGTCCGAGAAGTCTGTAGATATTCAAAATAGAATAAATATCGCAATAAAGCTATGTTTCGACTGACAGAACATCCACGAGATATGTCTATCCGTTCGTGTTAGTTTCGTCTTAACACTTCCAGTGCGGTAAACGAGTCACTTATGTCCTTTACAAACAGTGTAGACCTCATGAAGGGGGGTCCTCATTAGGATATGCTCTGTTTATAACCCACTTTCAGAATATATTACACCTTCCCTTTAAAAATTCCCGAATGTGTATGGTAAGTTTGGCCTTTTTGAAATTTTGAAATATTTAAAATATACAATGAATACGTTGTTTACCGACCTTGTCCTACGTAAAACGTTAAAAATGTCCGCGTTTTGCACCTAATCAATCCATTATTTACGTAACAGCTTTTTTAGAAGTGGTCGGAAAGAAGCGAATAGCGCGAACAGATACTACACTAAACCCCAACCCGAATAAAACGGAAATATCTGGGAATATAATCGAGATCGTGGATATCAGACACATTGATGTTTTGTCATTTCATAGATTTTGCATAGGTTTTCTTGCGATATACTACTTTTCAGCTTATAAAAAAAATAAAGTCTGAAGGGAGGTGATCCCCCGAGAGCAAAAATTGCAAAACAAAACGAAAAAATTGCAGACTCAGTTTTATTGAGTCTGTTCATGAACAGTAATTGAAAGTGCAGCATTGCAAGTTATGTAAATTTTAGGTATTTTTAAACGCGTCGAATGTAGGAGCTTTCCCTTTAAGTAAGGGACTCGGCGACTCATCATAATGCAAGCTGTTTGACACTAAGCCAATATACGGAAGTAGTCAAATGTGAGCCAGGTCTTATTTTGAGTAGACATCATTTTTTACAGCGGTGTATGAATTATACACTGTTTGCGAATGTAACCATACACCGGTACAGTATTTGACCATACGCCAGTACAGTAATTAACCATACACCAATACGGTCTTTAACCATATAACGGTACAGTGTTGGACAATACACCAGTACGGTATTGAACCATACACCGGTAAAGTATTGAACTGTACACCAGTACAATATTTCCTTTGACGCCTGTAACCATACACCGGTACAGTATTTCCCTTAATTCCAGTAAACATACACCGGTATAGCATTTCCTGTGACGCCTGTAACCTTACACAGGCACAGTATTTCATTTGACGCCTGTAACCTTACACAGGCACAGTATTTCCTTTGACGCATGTAACCTTACACATACACAGTATTTCATTTGACGCCTGTAACCTTACACAGGTATATTATTTTCTTTGGCGCCTGTAACCATACACAGTTACAGTATTTCATTTGGCCCATGTAATTTATATTAGCCCTTATCGTGTTGTATCTGCCAAAATCTGATCTGTTACATGTTTACTTACTTTTTATTCGTGTTTGAGAAACAGCTAACCGATTGTCCAACAGGTTGGATCCTGAAGAGATGCCAAGTTACTCGGCACCTAATTTTCATCCAAATAGTTGCAAATGCGAGTCAGGTCGCACGTAATATGATAATGGTATGTACAGTAATTTCTAGCTAATGTAAGAACTAACACTATAATTATAAGATCTTCATTCTGGTAGTAGTTAACTACAGGACAAAAGTTATACAGCCAGCTCCTGTAGGTGTTTTCTGCATTACTTGCACTCTGTTTTAAGAATCCACCTGTTTTACAGACTCCTATCTTCTTGACGTTACTGCATAAGCCGATAAAATACGTTTCAGTTAAATTAAATTACAGCATAAGCTGACCATGCACCTGCTAGTCGCGAGGTAGCTGGCATTGGCAAACAACTGGGTTCAAAATACAAAAATGTAGTAAATCCACCTATTGGCCTCTGATTAGGACCCAAGCTGTTTGACATTCGGTAGGATTAAAAATTGCAATAGATCAAAGTTTAGGCCGACATTATGTTTATAACAGGCTAAGGCTTAACACGTAAACTGCTGAGCCATATTTCGCACGTTCATAAATATACCTACTTCAAAAGACAACAAGCAAGGTTTTACGCAAGCGTAAAATGGCTGCGTAACGTCATTAAGCAGGATGAAAGAAAAAGAGGGAGGAATATTGTTTAGTAGTTTTAATTAACAGATACGTTGGGAAAACATGACTGTAATGTATAAATTAACAGCAGAAACGGGGTAATGTTTTAATGAGCCATGATGCATAATACCTGTGTATGACACCAATAATACACATTACGTCACAGATCAATGGTATTCATGCACACTGGTGAAATATTCAAAACGGTCACCAAAACCACAAGTAAAAGGTCTCGGCTAAATAACTTTACCAAAGACAAAATTCAAACAAAGGACTTACACTTTTACAATATTTTTGTACAAAATTGTTTTTAAACCAAAAGCACGTAAACTAAGGGTGCTAACAAAATGAGAGAGAAAAAAAGCTTCCGCCGAGGATCGAACCCACGACCTCACATTTCCTAGGCCACCGTTATAACCCTTCGAGCACGCTGACTGCTATAATTAGGTACGTGCTTTTAAATCATTTATACCTAATACACAGCATTTTCACTGGCAGAAAAGAAGCAAATACCCCCGACAAAAATGTATGAATCAAAATAAGTAAAATAAATGAATGTATATAAATAAAAGCTTGTCTCACAGTAACCCATAGTTATTAAAAAAGATTGGCTTTTATAGAAACACAGGAACGCAGAAACGCATTGTCAAAATTCAAAGCCGTATAAGGTTGGGCTGCTTTCGCAGCCCAACAACAGACAAACAACTTTTGAATTCATGTGCAAACACAGCAGACGCTGATCAGACGATTCCTGTATTCTGATCGATCTTTATCTACTCTGTTTGCAAAGATGACAGAGCGCATATCTTTGAAGTTATGGAACAATGAAAATGCATCACGTGAACAATGAACATTCAACTGTATTCTTTTATATTTCATGGTTTCTACTTTCTTTCAAAAGCACACTTAGATCGTTTGACTGTTTGGAATATACGTTAAACGCGATATTCAGCAAAGCCTTTCTAAACTGTACTAATGAAATACATGTATTTAGAATTATTTAGGCAGGTTGCTGCTTCATACAAAGTGAGAAAGTCATTCAAAAATTCCACATGGGATATTGTTGCATGACATTTAGCCTACACTAGGCTACCAACTGCCTCTAAGACAGATATTTATGATAAAGTTAACGTCCGGTATGAATAAGGTTATACTGCATTTGATACAAATAGTATTTCTGATATAAGGTAGTCTAGTCTAAAAGATGATGTTGACAGTGGTGGAATGTCGACTCTTGTACCTGGTGGCTTATATTGGTATACGCAATTAATGCAGATAAGACACAGAGTAACTCATTTAGACCTACACTTTTTCTAACATTTCATGAAGATATGGAGAAGAAACATAGTTTAGTTTTAATGAAGATGATATCATCTGGTGATAATCCAATTTTATATTGGCAGATTTCCCTCCCTTCCCCAACGATCACTCCTTATTCAGACCTAACGAACGTGCGCGGTGTTGACACGTTATGTCTTTGCCCTGTAATTAATATATCACGGCCCATGCTTAAAATAACTTTTAGTTAAGTCTGAGTTCGTTCTCAAGTTTTTGATTGGTCAGATATGAGAGCCTTTGGCTTAAATCTGACCAATCAAAAATTTGAGGACTCAAAACTGACCGATCATGTCGAAACAGTTTAACACTTATATCAGCGAACCGACTAACGGTAAAACAGCTTCGATCCAAATGGGACACTCTATGCGTAACTCAATAATATATCATCGGGATCCAAAACGTGACACGTCGATGATTAGAAGAGTCGGAAGTTGTCCAAATTGCACCAGATCCAAATAAAACTCCTCACAGTGATCTCCCTTGTCACTCATCGCTGCCACCACAAGTTATTAGCTACATTTTATCTAAAATTTGTTTTTGCATATTTTATTTCTTTGAATATTGATTTCAATAGTTGTTGATATTGTTTAATATTTCAGCACCCATAAAGCCAGCAAAGTTGAACAATAACCAGCTTTTCTAAAAAGAGAATTTTGGTAACGATTATTTTTAATTCTCGATATCGTGGTGACGTCACAATGATGGCGGCGCCTTAACAACAGTGAAAACAGTAGCTTAGTTACACATTACTTGCACACAGCCTTATGCATTTCGGTCAGTTTGGGGTACCGAGGAAATGGATCTAGATCAGTTTACCAAATTCCCGAACAGCCTAAATGTTTTGAATATTTTCTTGCGGGACAGTGTGTAATAGTAAATTTACCCTTTGACTGTGGTAGGAGTTTGCAACCGAAATAGCGTCTGCCATAGTTTGATTACATGATGTACGCCATGGTCACGTGGATGTTGTGGTGGCAGGGATCTCTTCAGCGTAGCGATTAGGGCATATACCTGCGTTGGAGGTTGGATCCAAATGGGAGCAGACGGATCACGATCTGCACTATTTATCATTCAAACCTCTCTATCAATGTGCATCCCTTTGTAATGCGTTAACATTACAGTTACACGCTGGTGTGCTGTTCCATTTTGATAATAAAGCGTTGAAAATGGGTCTTTTAAATATGGGATACGTAACAAATAATATTTGTAAATAGTGTAGACCCATATCCGACCGTTACTATAGAGCACCTTCTCTGTTTTGCACACTTAGTATATAAACTGTAGATGTTAGCTTAATACAGAAGGGAAGTAACGGCTTACATCATCATATGGAACTTACTGCATAACATTTTCTGTCCTTATATGAGCTTTGTCACTGAACTGTCTGACCAGGGTCTGCTTTGTTTGCGAAAATTCTAAAACCCCATATCTATCTAAAAGGTCGTGGATGCAAGACTCAGTCTTAGTTTAAAAGAGTAGTTGCCGCGTGACAATGTTCATCATATTACACTCGTGCAGCAACGTTTGTATGTGATACTAAAATTTACAGAACGACTAAACCAGGTAAGTACATTTGGAGCATTAAATCAGTGCAATAGTTCATATGCTGATGCCTATATAATATTAATCTTTACATGTACTGCGAGCACACTATTTAATCGAAAGCGTGAATGTCTGTGTGACCAGATATAGTTAATCGAAATCTCGAGGTACTACGTAGGGGGCTCGTGACATTAAATACAGTGTTCGAAATGCTATACTAAAACATAGATTTAAACGCGTATGTGGTAATGGTTTTTATAACGTAACTCGTGGCTTCAGCGTGACGTAACGCTATCATATTATAGTTTGATATTTACGAGCATATCGCCACTAGTGAATATCATTCGAACGACCAAACTGTATTCATACGCGCTGTCAAAACAAACAAACTAGCGGACGGTGACCTTACCTGCCAACGATTGAGTCACAATAGATGGCAAAGATAGTTTGGCACTTGCGCCTTAATTTCAATAAAATAATACAAATCAAAATCACTGTCAGTAAATACCTACAAAGTATATGCGAAATAAAACACCTACGAACTACTCTGACCCAACCCATCTAGATCTATCATTCTACATGTCCGCCTTGCAACTTTACGATTCCCTTCACCGTATATATCCTTTTGTTTAATAGACATTCTGTAGGAATCAACACAATATCCTTTACGCTATTACGTATGGTCCAGAAATCAGGTCTCAACCTAAACAAGAAGCAAACCACAGTGCACGCAACTACATAATTCAAAGACTGAATAACAATTTAACGTCCCGGCAAACCAGATAATGCAGATTTCAATTAATAAAAAATATATCGTCAGTCAACAACTATCTATACTACTAAAAGAACGAGCTCTATTTTTGTCGGATTTGCCGTAAATACTGCACAACATTCATATTGGGTAATGCTATGTTCGGGTTGTGAAGTTGTGTTATTTGACATCGAAAAAGCATTAATATCAGTTGTTTGCATATAGAGCAATTGCCATACCTACAGACAAAGTAAATCTAAAAATAGACGGGAAAAAATTTGCGAGGTAAGTGACACAAATATGAAACAGGGGAATAACTCCAAAAATAATGATGCTAGTGTTATGGCCCTTGTGCATAACACTACTTCTCATCATGCTTCTGCAATGTGTGAAGTTATAATGAATTTGGCCTAACTTTGTAGGAGATATGGCCCGGACACGAAGCGTGACGGACGAACTGACAAGAAAATATGAAAAAGGGGAATAGCTCCAAAAATATCGATGGTAAAGTTATGGCCTTGTGCATGGTACTAATCCGCATCATGCTTCTTCAATGTGTGAAGTTATAATGAATTTTGCATAACTTTGTAGGAGATATGGCCCGGACACGAAGCGTGACAGAAGGACGGACGGACAGACGGGCAGACGGAATCGAGCAAACCTGTAGTCCCCCAACCGGTAACCGGTGGGGGACTAAAAATGAGCAGTGAAATGGTTAAGTCAAAGTGTGGACATGTTTCTTGTTCCTTTGTATCTGATTTGCTACTTTCTTTTCATCTTTATGTTATGTTTCATGAAACTAAATTAAAGAAGTCAGTGCAAGATGGTTCCTAACTCCATTTTTTTTAAAAAAAAATGGAGTTAGAACCACTGTAGCATGGACTTAACTTTCTTCACATGATAACGGGTCGAAAATGTGTGGTATTTACGTTTAAACAGGAAAAATGGTGTTCACAAGAAAATTACAAAAGTGCCTAACTTTGTAGGAGATATGGCCCGAACACGAAGCGTGACAGACGGACTGACAAGAAAATATGAAAAAGGGGAATAACTCCAAAAATATTGATGGTAGAGTTATGGCCTTGTGCATGATACTACTCCTCATCATGCTTCTTCAATATGTGAAGTTATTATGAATTTGGCATAATTTTGTAGGAGATATGGCCCGGTCACGAAGCGTGACAGAAGGACGGACGGACAGACGGACAGACGGGCAGACGGAATCGAGCAAACCTATAGTCACCCAACCGGTAACCCGTGGGGGACTAATAATGAACAGGGAAATGGTTAAGTCGTCAAAGTGTGGACATGTTTCTTGTTCCTTTGTATCTTATTTGCTACTTTTTCATCTTTGTGTTATATTTCATTCAAATTTCACCCTAAATTAAAGGGGTCAGTGCAAGATGGTACCTAACTCCATTTTTTCAAAAAATGGAGTTAGAACCACTGTAGCATGGACTTAACTTTCTTCACATGATAACGTTCCGAAGATGTGTGGTATTTACGTTTAAACAGGAAAAATGGTGTTCACAAGAATATTACAAAGGTGCTATCTCCAAACTGGATTTAGGACCTTTGTTGCATATGCAGGTAAATACATGAAACACATGGTAGATTGGACATACTTAAACTAACCGCCTGAAAATTGAGTGTTTTAGATATTCCGGTTAGCATTTATTACTAAATTTATGGATTTCAGTTACATATATTAGTATTATGTTGCAAAATTAAAGAATTAACCTCAACAAATGTATGAAAAGAAAATACAAATTTTGCCTAAATATAATTGGACTTAGGTCCCATTTTGCCTAAACATAATTCATAAAAAACAGTATTTTTACAATTAATGGTGTATTAACACTTCAACGTTCCCACAATTTTAGTAGTTTCACATATAAATGGTAAATCGTCAATCGTTGAAATTTTTAATTTGTTTGTCACACTTAACCCAAAAATTCACAAAAATAAGATTTTCTCCACTTTTAAAAAAATGGACTTGGGTACCATCTTGCTGTGTTTTGACAAAAAAAACTAGCCTTAGTGGCATTCAAACATTGTAGAGCCAGATCAACTACATTTTAGCTCACCAGAGCTCACCAGTGCTCAGGGTGAGCTTCTGTGATTGCCTGATGCCCATCATTCGTCGGCTTGCATCGTGCCTCATCTGTCGACGGACGTCAGTCGTCCGTCATGCGTGGACCATCGTCAACAAATTGAACCTTTAAAAATCTTCTACGCTGAATCTACAGGGTTCTCAGCTTTCATCTTTAGCACATAGCACCATCTTTAGGTCCTCTACAAAAGTTATATACATAATGTCCCCTGGGTCAAAATTGGCCCCGCCCCAGGTGTGCCTTGTTTTCAATAGAAATATATAGTAAAATTCGGTCCCATCCATTTTTAAGTGGAGTGTACATAGTAATTAACATATTCGCTGGCATAAGCCATTGACATAGATGGAATAAGCGACGCAAATAGTGCAGACCCGATCAGAGGGCTCCTTGACAATACCTCTGATCCTGATCTAGATCTATCATGCCTATGCCATTTTAAGGGACACTGGGCACTAAACGTTTACCAATACTATAGATTTATTCAATGTCAGCAATGTGTATTATTGATAGTTTGAAAAGGGGATCGTGTGAAACATACAGGTGTCGTATGTTTGACAAGTCCCCTTCCGTGTGTCTTACTTTGAACGACTCTTAATTTTAGACATTCCTGTTTCTCCAGCAAATAAACTCTAACACATCACAGGATATCATTCACATGATCTCGAGTGACCAATGCGATGCTGACCCATTCTCAAATAAATTGGACAAATCACCGAATGAAAACGTGAAATTACAACTACGTCGTATGTCTAAAAAGTTGTGAATATTGAAATGTTTAATGTATCATGGGCCTAATTCCGAAATAGTTCTAATATTAATTAACAATTAACTATGTAAAATGAGTGGTTAATGTATAAGCTCTAGAAATTTACAAATTGTGTTCATAGTACCTATAACCTGATTTTTAACAGTTATATCTGGAGCTGGGACAGTTATATAACTCAAAGAATCAGGTTATATGTATGAACTGAGATTATATAGCATGACTTTATCCATTTCTGGTGTATCATTTAGATATTAAGTATGTATAATAGGAGTTGAACACCTCACTCAACTTCATAACAATATAGTTTCATGAAAGTTGTATTTGAACTTTTACACAGTTAAAACATGTGCAACACAAAAATGGAAAAGTAGTAAAGTCAAGCAGGCAAAGCCACATGCAAGACGCAACCACCACCAAAACACCGATAGACAGCATGACACACACACACACACAACCACACACCCAAACGCACACGCACACACACACACACGAAATGAACACAGAAAACACCAAAAGACACACAAGAACCAGGGACAAACGTTCCACAACATGAACAAACCACAAGCACAAAGACGCAAGGCAAACAAAAGGAAGGGTGACAAAGAGAGTACCGCCTTGGCACGGTCAGCAGCAAAAACACCACTGGGGGTTTAAACCGGTTTACGGACGTCCTAACCTCACACTTCTCTCAAAGTCACCCTAGCTTTACAAATATTGTAAATAAAGGTATCCCCGCTGGACTTACCCACAACATAGACGACGGTGAACACAGGACAACATGTAAAACATAGCATAATAACTGTGACAATCCGTCAAATATGTACTCAATGACTTTGCTGAAGTCAGAGCATCTGCAGGTAAGCCGTTAAGGGCACGACAGGGAAAAAATAATACATGAGTCTGGTAAGCTCCTCCTGTATCCAAGTTTAAGAGTATACCATCATAGAGTACTACCCTCGGCCTGTCATCGCGCAAGCAAAGAGGGAAGCGTAGCTACCGACTGTAAAAGGGTCGATAACCAAACATGCAGTGTGTTGCAATATAATAGGATCATAACCTTTCTTTTTAAATTTTTTAATGCGTTTTATAAACAAATCATGAAAATGGATATGACCCCGAATTTTCCTAAGTTTGTAGATAACATCCCCATAAAATTCTGGTTGAGAAATGCCTTGTCGCAGTAACGTCCGTAGATTGCAATTATATTTACTAATGAGAGGTAAATTTCGATAATAAAATTTAGAAAAGGTTTTCCGAAGTTTGTGATATCTGTAACCTTGCTTAAGAAGTTTATCAGTTATAACTAGATTACGTCTGTTAAAATCTTCAAGCAAAGAACAGGCTCGGGCAAACCTAATAAGTTGAGAAATATAAACACCATAAGATGTAGAACGTGGCACATCCCCATCTAGAAAAGGATAATTAACAATTTTAAAATTAAAATCTTCTCTTTTATCGTATACTTTGGACGAAACTTTATCATTTGTAATTGAAAGATTCAAATCTAGAAATGAAGCATTAATGTCAGATTGATTAGCTTTGTTTAAAGACAGTTCTTTTGGGTAGATTGAAGAAACCATAGTATCAAAATAAGGATTATCTAAATTCAAAATATCGTCTAAATACCTTGAAGTTTTATTAAAAGCATTAACAATATCGGTCTGTGTATCAGGTTTTAAGCTAAGCATAAAATCCCTCTCGTAGCAATACAAAAACAAATCTGCAACAAGAGGGGCACAATTTGTACCCATGGGTATACCAACAACTTGACGATATATGGTATCTCCATAACGCACAAATATATTATCTAAAAGAAAGGTAAGAGATCTACAAACATCAAGGCAAGACCACATTGTGTAATGTTCAACTTCTGAATTCGAAAAGAATGAACGTTGAACATTACAAGCAATGAACATTTTGTTTTCTCTGGCAAAGGTTTTTTCTATTAATTTAATAAGTCTATCCTTTATAAGATGGTGAGGTAGAGTAGTATAGAGTGTAGAGAAATCATAAGAGCTCAGTAAAGAAATGTTATACTGTTCATTTTCAGGTTTTGTTAAAACATCATTTGAATTTTTTATGGACCAAAAAACATTAATACCAGAATTTTCATATATTTTATCACAGTAGCGTTTAACATGTTCTTTGATCGTAGTAAGACAGGACGTCAAAAGTATAGATAATTTAGTAGTGGTACAACAGCTAGAGTTGGCAATAAAACGCGACTTATAAGGGTTTTTATGTAGTTTCGGAATCCAGTACAAAGTAGAAATTTTATGTTGTTTTATGTTAGGACCAGACTTAAAATCATTGCACATTTTTACATGTTCTGAGACTATATCTTTTTCAGGTGTTTGAACTGTTATATAAGTTTTTGAATCAGTTAGCTCCTTCTTTAAAACATCAACATAATACAATCTTCAAATAATGATTACATTGTTTGATGCCTTGTCAGCAGGAACAAGAACATAATCTGAATGAAAATTAGAAATGTTTTTCTTCAAGTAGCGAAATGTAACTCTAGGTCGAGGTGGTAAAAGATGGTTATTTGATTTGTAAAAAGTTATTCGTGTATCAATAATATCGAAAATACATTTCTTCCAATCCGAAAGGGCATTAACATCAGCATGTTCTCGTCGACACCATTTCATGCAGAATTCTTGAATAGCTTCCGCAATATGAGTTCGACAAGCGTCAAAATCAATAAGGGAAGGTAATCTATATTTAGGTCCTTTAGTTAGGAGGGTCCTGAGACGTTTATCCTTAATGATATCAAAATTACCAGTAATGACATGACCAACTGGTTTATAGCAAAAGCTAGAAATGCTACAATCTCAAGAAATAGGGGTATTAACATCAATATTTAAGTCAGAGACAATTTTATTGTAGTTCAAAATAACATTTCTAATAGGTTTATTATATTTATAACAGATGATAGGTGATTCAGAGTTGATGAAATATTTGGGAATAGCATCGATTACATTCTTATCACGAAATATACTTTGAATATCAATAAAATCGATACCTTTATTAAGGAACTGAAGTTTCAGAAAATGTCTTTTATGTTCAGATTCTTTATCAATACGTGGACGAAGAACATGCTGTGTGTAACTTTGTATAAGTGAGGCAGTATTAATTAACGGATCTGTACGCATATAGATTTTATCAGCCTCTTCGTCTATTGACTTAAGACAGGAAAAGGGTAAAGACGATAAACAAGATAGCATTAAGGGTCAGGAAACGTGCCCGATTTGTTATAAACTCATACATAAGAACACAAAATCGTTAAGACAATGTGTAAGAAAATTACTCTTTCGAAAGTCACCGTCCCGTAAATTATAACAATGTGTCCTGTAAATTAGACTGACGAATAATATGATATGCATTCCTTTATAAACAGCAGCATTCGTGAAAACGAGCATTTAGGAGTATACAAGTACACCGTAAATTTCAAATTCAACTCTGTTTGTCAATGATTTGTGACATTCAGCTCTGTAATTGGAAAAGTAGTAAAGTCAAGCAGGCAAAGCCCATACAAGACGTAACCACCACCAAAACACCGATAGACAGCATGACACACACATACACACAGATACACACACCCAAACGCACACTCACACACGAGATAAACACAGAAAACATCAAACGACACAAGAACTAGAGACAAACACTCCACACATGAACAAAATCACAAGCATAAAGACGTAAGGCAAAGTAAAGGAAGGGTGACAAAGAGAGTACCGCCTTGGCACGGTCAGTAGCAAAAACACAACTGGGGGTTTAAACCGGTTTACGGACGTCCTAACCTCACACTTCTCTCAAAGTCACCATAGCTTTACAAATAGTGTAAATAAAGGTATCCCCGCCGGACTTACCCACAACATAGACGACGGTGAACACAGGGCAACATTCAAAGTTGACTCGGAGTTAAAACACCCCTTTTGACTTAACTATGCACTGACCCCTGACAATTGTATGTAATGAAACTACTTTGAATCAATTGTTAACTGTTTGCAAGATTTACTAATCAAATTAACACAATTGATTAATACTGGTGTTCACATAACCAAGAAACAACCATTTGCTGGGGGAAATGTGTGTCATTGGATTGTCCCGTAAATCAGAATTATGTTTAAGGACTTTTGGTAAAGGGCGTGAAGTTGAAAACCTTTTCAGGGACAATGAACATTTTTCTCCCTTTTTCTGTAGGTACCAGCACGTCTGTCTTGCGCATTATATTTTCTTTTTCAATCAATTTCATCTGGTATGGATGGCCTTAAGTTGGCTATATTTTATAGTACAGTCAAACATTGATAAGACCTTTTAATAAGATTTCCTACGTACTCGTAATTCAAAGTTTCCATTAGAACTAAAACTACACTAATTGTTATCCTCTTAATTGGCGAGTCTATATTATCTTTTTCTAACAGCTCAAAGTGCGAATAAATTCTCATTTTGAGTCATTTGAAACAGATATACGTTCCTCCCAACATTGATTATTTTAAAGCTGTCATTGAATCTATATTTTTCATGCTGATGATATATGACAGCTATACATTTATCAAAGGCTGGCTGTACTTTCTTATTTGAATTATTGCTGTTCTTAATTATCGCACTGTCACCGATGTTTTGCTAACTCATGGACCGTAACTTGGCTTAACCCTGAAGGTGCACAGACTCAAATAATGCACTTTTCAATAGCCCACATCAATTAGTGCTTGAATAATGAGTCACACAACACCTTGAGACGGGTAAACACTATAACAACATATGAATAGACAGACATATTGACAGACATACGAAAGTAGGGATGGACGGACAAAACAATTCAGCCTTTAAATGGGAATCACACCTGTTGAGGTGAACAGAACTATAACTATAATTTACGGGACAAAAAAAGATAATAAATTACGGGACACTTTGGTGAATGTATGTGTGACTTTGTAAATGCCTATTTGAAAGGAGACATACTTGACTATATTTTGTATGTAGATCGGGCAATAGGAATAAATTCAATGAAGTGGATTTTTGCTCTTTGTGAAAGAAATACAAAGTAAACATTTTCATGAGTTAAAGAAAATAAAAGTAAATATAGCAGTGAATAATTTTCTGATATATTTCTACAAATAATTGCCATTAATATATAGCCAATCTTGTTTTTATTTAACCATTTGTTATTTCTGAATAGATTTTTATTATGCTGACATAATTTAAACTAACTAACACGTTTGAAAAATGGTATAAAATTATTTGATATTGGAATCCTCATCTACGGGACAATTTAATCTAAGCTACGAGTCCGAACTTTCATATGGAATATTTAAACAATGCGAAAAGTTACTTTATTCAAACGTCGATAATTCGCTATTCAAATCATAGTTATGAAATAATATGTGTACAAATTCAAGGTGACAATCCCGTAAGCTATTTCTGCAAAATTTCAAATAACTTATCGCTTTCTTAGAGAATTGTGCAGACGAATATTTTAGCAAAATGACGGCCTTCATGAAATATTTACATGTGACTGTGGTTTAAATATTGAATTAGACGTAATTGAGTGACATGACATCCGGAAATGATTGAAGGGGCGACTGTAGAAAGATATTTGTCTCGTATTTTAGGCCTTGTAGATTAGGATTTTTCTTTTCCTCAGTATTTGATTGGCCAGCAAAATTGAATATGCTTCCTAAAAAAACTTTTCATAAAATTTTGATAAACAATAGGTCATTTGGTACACAAAATTGACAAAACAAACACAAAATAGTGTTTCATGGGGAAACGAATATGAATATTTGTGATGACTCGTAGATTAGAAAGCTAAATTTCCAAAGTGTAATTTAGAAACTTGGCTTCAGATAAAATTTTCCATAGATGAAATTGGTAAATATCTTTTTACATATACACGACATACATTATTAAAGGGTGAATGAATATGGCATCGTAGAATTATCGTGCAGTATTTGATATTCTATTTACCTTTACAGTTTAACATCGTAGATTAGGCCAGGTTTGGCGACATTGCATTAGCATGTCAGTGTATTTTAATGTTTGGTTGCTTTAGCACCGTTTTGTCTTCGTGAAAAACATACATAAATAATGAATAAATGCAGGGGTTTAAATCGTGCATGATTACATCCAACACTATTTCATGAGTACAATAAATACTAAAAAAAACGTGGCGACATGCGAATTCCACCACCCCTTGCATATTTAAAGGCCTGGAAAACCATTTAGAACATCATTTTATACCGTAAATATGTTTATGAAATAATCCTAACATAATGAAAAATTGAGAAAAACAATGACACGACGTTAATTGCTTTTAATGTGCGAAATAACAATTGACTTATATCGGCGACATTGATTGTCCACTTTTTTTGAGAACGGGTCTGCTTCGTTGCATTGTTGTGTAAACGTATTGATGTGAATATATATTATACCGGATACTCTGTATCTAGTGTTTCCCCCATGGTCCTATGAGGGCACGGTAACGTCTGTTGAAAAGAGCAATTTTGCGGGTGACAAACCATCTTATTAGGGTATTTGAACTGTTTTCCTCTTTGGAATATTACATTGCGTAATATTGTCTTCTATTCCTTAAATGTTATTCTCTATTCTATACCCAGCGCCATCTATTATATAATGTTTTATTGAATACCCTTACTATAAATAGTAGCAAAATTGCCGTAGAAAACTGTCATTACGGAGTCATGTGACCGATCCATAATGGCCCGGCGGGCCGATTATCCATAATCGGCCCACGATCTTTTTCTCGTGCAATGCGTTGATCTTAACAACATAGCTCTACTAAAAACATGGCCGGAAAAGGGTTTTGACGTCGTTGTAAATAGAGAATAATAGGTTAGTGTCGTAGATGGGACGCTTTATCCGACGAGGGGAGAAAACGTTGAGGCGAGGCTTGCCGAGCCTCAACTGTTTTCTCTCCGAGTCGGATAAAGGCGTCCCATCTACGGCACTAACCTATTATTCGATTTATCCAGTCAATATAGTTAAATGTCTTTTTTATAGACTCATAACACTCTTGAAATAATTTACATTGAAAATGCAGTTTTTCGATCAACGGATCCCTCCCTTTTCACTTCCATTTAGACGTAAATAGATCTAATGAGCTACCGCAGAGGAATATAGTTTCGATGCTTGTATTACTAGAAGGGAAACGTGGTTGAAATTGAAAAATAAGATGATTTGAATCGAGGGTCGATAAGTTATTTCAAACAGACATGATCTATATTCTTTGGTCAAATTCGAGTTACGTAGTCTCGGTTTCTATTTTTAGATTCTACCTAACGTCACTCAGAAATCGATGGAACTGAACAGGCTATATTTAGGTTTATGACTATCACCGCCCCTGTAAGAGTTTATCAATCAAATAATCATGAGAGTGAAAAGAAAACATTTACTATTTATCTGTCAATCTTTGCTTCCAGGTTTGATTTTATCAAAAACGGGTTTTGCCAGCGGTGGATTAAAATTAATAAAAGTGATAAATCAACGTCATTTTGTATGTGGCCTCAGTGGCGTAATCGGTAAGGGCGACGTCTCTAGAGAGATTAGAATTAGTTTTTGTAGGATCAGGCGCGGGTTCGAATCCAGCTGTAGCCAATTATTTTTATTTTTTCTCATTTGAATAATTCTTCTGGTGACCAAATAGATCTGTTAGATCTATTCCATCAACATGTTTATGAATATTTACAGAAAACTAAAATAGTTCCATGGTTATAGAATCATTACGCCTGTCTACTAACCTAATAAACCTTCCACTACCGGAAGTAACCTAATAAACCTAAGTTTATTTGCACCCCCTTTATTATGTCACTAGAGAAGCCTGGTGACTGGATAAAATCGTATTCTAGATCTGGAAATCTGTAAAGTTTATAGTATAGATCTACAATCGAAAAATTATATTAAAAATCAATTTATTAATTTTGTTTGTATCGATCGGTACTACCTAACTTTGTTTATGTTATTAAAAACTGACAGTTGTGACGTCATATATTCACGTCATCTATCGGAAGTTCTCAAACAAATTTTCTAAGTTAAAACAATATATAGGTCAATCGTTAGTGTTAGTGGTTATTATGTCCAACTACATATTTTTCGTCGGGGATTCGAATCCCAATGCAGGCATATAACTATTCCTTCCTCACTATTTTAAAGTACAGAACTAGATCTATTTCTGTGGTTTATTGGGATCTAGATCTAGATTGTATTGAAACGATAGGAGGCATATATATATATAGATCTAGTAAAAGTGTAAGATATGCAATAAAAAATTCAAATTATGGCCTGTGTGTGCCTTCTGGTCATAATGGCACACCTGGTGTCACAATAGCCCTCGGGCTACAGCCCTCGGGCTATTATGGCACCAGGTGAGCCATTATGACCAGAAGGCACACCTAGGCCATATTTTAACCTCTTATTAAATATGTTATCATTATATCGTTTTTTGTTATTAATTCATTCTGAATACAATGTCTCCTTTGACCATTATATTCTAAAGTCAACAATTTTAATAAGTCACAATGCGTCCTTATGAATGTCTCATTAATTTCACAAGAAATGAGCAACATTTTAGTCCTAACTACTACACCAAAATTGAATCAGAAGTATGTTCACATATTTTTCCAAGTTATTTATTAATTTTAAAGACGATTACTACCACTACAGAACAGATGTATTTCATTTGCAAAATAAATTTGTCCGAAGTTTAGTGCTATCCGGATATTCCTTGTAATTTATAGTTTTCAATTCCGGTTTGAAACGGGCATCAAGTCTAACCAAATAAAGCAAATGAAATTGAACAGGTCTGTAGTTGACATCCATGATCTGTCATACTCAATACAAAAGCCATTTTATTTGAATATATTGCCAAATTTCTGTTAAAAATATACTCGTAACTGCCTCCCTGAAGTGGCAAGTATCACCAAACTTCCAAAGTCCGTGATTTCAGCGAAACTATTTGCAATCCATTTTTCTGATAATAACAAAAATAAAATAAAATACAGTTATGTTACTTGGATGTCAATTTATTAACTTAGAACCTTAATCAATATCTTGCATGTTAGTGGCGGGACATGCGACACCACTTAATGAATAAACATGGTTATCATTATAAGCAGGTGGTTGCTGAATGCAGGCCGAACGTAATACAGAAAGCTACTATAGGACTCCTATATTACTTTTGTCCTGCATTAAGCTACCACCTGCAACCTACCACTAGCAATTATACCTGTTTGGGTGGTCGCATTAGGGGTTATACTGTATAGGGTTTCAATTCAGGTACACGTAGTAACAACGCAGACCAAATGTTATGCAGCATGTTCGTAAGGAGCTTTCTGTATTGCATCTACCCTGCATGGAGCAACCATCTGTTTTACAGACGCCTAAACGTCAGACTATGTGGCCATATTAGCGATAACAGATCAAATATGCTACAGTAAATCCTTTACGCCATACTTACGCGCTTCTACGCCTTTGTAAACGGAATAGACCCATATCAGACCGCTACTATAGGAGTGGTCTTATCAGTGTCTGCGCTGTTTTTAAGGTATATTATGTGTGAAAAGAGCGCTATAAATATGTGGTATACAATAATGATAATAATATATATCTGATTCTGCAGTTTCTGTCCGATGCCCACTATCATGTGTAGATATGTCAAATTAATATTCAGCTAATAAATATTCATGATGTCATTAATTCTTACATAAATATTCATGCCGTACAGGATTAACTAGCAATAGTGCATTCGTTAAGCCTGCGCCTGCTAATCGCTAGATAGTTTGCATTTGACAACACCTGGGGTCCAGATGAAATAACTCGGGCTCTGATCAGGAAAGCTGTTTGACACTCGGCTAGGAGTTTTCAGAAAACATGGAGGAAATGAAAATGTGTAACACAGCCTTGTTATCCAGATAAGACACCGACTAACTCATTTGAGCACAACATTTTTCTGACCTTTTTTATGAAGAGGATGCAGAAGAACTGTTGCTTGGAATTAATGTGGACAAAAGCTTCTCCATAACAACTTAAAGGTTAACAGACAACTACAAAATAAATGTCATTTTAAATTGGCAGGGTTATCTCCCTTCACCAACGATCGCTCTTTCGGAACTAACGGTCATGGATCTCCGATTTCCTTTGCCCTGTACTTGATATATCACGTTTTAACTATTTTCCAAGTATCCGCGAACTGTCTCGCAGTTGCAAACAACTTGGATCCAGACAAGACGCGACCTTTCATCAGAATCCAAGACGTGAAACGTCGATGATTAGTCGAACTACAGTTAATTCTTTTTCACGATGTCAATATTGATTACATGAATACTCTATAAAAGATTGTCAAGCGGTCTATGATCTGTCTGGATCCAGACTGTTTTCAAATATAAGCAAATATTCTTCCACCACACTGGAACATAACATTCAATGAGACTGTTACGGCAATGGTTCTATTGTACCAAACATAACCGAATATTCCTTTACTAATCCATACAGTTGAACAGATACAGATATCTCGAATTCGGATAACTTAAACTCCGGGATAACTTGAGGTTCAGTCCTTCGAAAGTGTATCACTACGGAATATCAAGAAACAAATATGGCAACAGATCGAAAGTAATTGCTACAGGAGCTTTCATTATTAAACTTGTATTACGCGTTAAACAAGAGCTAGGTTAGACTAGGTTCAGCTGTGCTATGATATGTATATCAAATATAACAAACCTCAATCTAACTGTAGTTACAGACCTACAGATAAAGATGCGTACCAAAATACTAAAACCGCCATTTCGCCAAACCCTGTACTGTAACCACACTTTAGAATCCTCTCTTCGAGATGATTCTTAAGATTGACCACAATATAGGGTTTGGTGAGGAAAGAAGGGACTATGTTTTAAAATGTTTATATGTATCTGGAGCTCTGGTAGTAAATAATATCAAAAGGTAATAGACCAAGAACGAAGGACTCCCTTAGTAGCTATTTTTTTGCTTATAGGATTATATGAGTTGAGTTGACAGTGTCTTCGAGGTACATAAATCTTGTCTTCATGTATACTTTTAAGCATTCAGCTAATGCGTATTGATGGTACAATTAGTTCTTATATGCATATTTCATGTATGCATATATTATATGTAAACTAAAATGTCAAATCAAAGGTTCGTTCTCGTTATGTGCCTGTCAATTATGCATGTAAGACATCAGTTGTTCTGAAAAATGACAATATTCAACGAATACGGATTACAGTTTTACGTTTTCTGTCATTTCGCTATTAATGCCATGGAAGTGTTAAAAGGTTTGCGTCCTGGACAGACGATGATTTACCTAGTATCTTACCTTTACATATTATTTTAATTACTTATGGAGATAATCTCAAATTATACAGAAGAGCGTGAATAAAGTATTGCATACTTTACATAAAATCACGCTTGTCTAACGGAATAGAATCCTATCAAACAACTCTTTTAGGCCTTGTTTGATCAATGTATTCAACGTCTTCTAGGGACAAATGCAGATCAGTTTACGTCATGGCCAATATTTTATTTGCATACTTGTCATTTATAAATGGCTCTGGTAAATAATTAAAATAAAACTGCAGGTCAGATATCAGACACGTTTTGCATTTAGTTTTCCACGTCGGATTTTTTCATTCTGGTGTGTTTTATGTCGCCTCAATCTAACTGTAGTACATTTGGAAACATTCAATGTGACTGTATTGAACAGTGGTAAGTATGTTTGAAAACAATTACATTTACAACGATAGTCATGCAAATGACTACCATCTTAATTTTTTTAAGTATTTACACACCTAATATGCCATCTGTATATTGAATCAGTCAAGTTTTTTTTATAATTTAAAGTTGGAATCATAACGAACTTAATCTGGTTGTTCTTTCAGTAGCAGCTAAATCTTGGTCGGCATAGCTTGTTTCAGTCCAAATACTGAGCCACTGATCAGAATGAGGGAATGTGGAACTGTATTATAATTTAAAGTACTTCATCAAATTTGAAATCATGAATTGCATAATGTCTGCGTTTGACACTTACCTTTGATTTGGACTACATTGTACTTGATGTCATATTATTTAACGCTGTAGTCGTATTGGCCATGTTATTATTCATTGGAGAGGCAGAGTCGGATAAGAGTCATGTTTGTACTTGTTTGTGTTTAATGGATCATGCAACAATCGTGGTAAAAGACAGTAACTCTTGTACCTTGCAAAAACTTGGCTTTGTAACTAAGTGGCTCATCATGATCCAAAATATTAGGCACACTGTCAACATATTATCTAAAGCTTGTTGAACTCGGAGGTAGTTAAAATTCTCTCAGGTCCGATTTGAGTAGATTGTACATTTCGAGCGGGATAAGGGTTAATCACTTATGTATTCAGAAAGATGAAAATAGACAGGGGTGTACATGTGTATGTAAGTGTTGTTTGAAATATGTACTTATGCTTCACCAAGTAATAAAATACATTAACCCTTAACCCACTAAGAACGACAAACTCACCAGATTCAATTTTGAGTAGAATTTATTTTAGTCATTTATATTAGACCTTGTCGTGCCGACAAAATGCGCATGCCGAACCTCTGATCTTTTGCATCTTTACTTAAAATTGACTCGTACAAACGTTTGAGATAATGTTGACCAAGTGTCAATCAGTTTGAATCCTGACGTCTCATCTGGATCTTAACTATTTGCAAATGCGAGTCAGGTGGAAATCAGCATGAAAACGATTACTACAGTAAAGTCTAGCTAACAGGACAACTCAAAATAATTATAAGTACAGTAGAACCCCTCTAATTCGACGACTTCAGGAATAAACATGGCTGTCTTTATAAGCAGGTGGTTGCTTCATGCAGGACGAAAGTAATGTAGAAAGCTCCTATAAGAACTTTCTGCATTACTTTGTCCTGCATTTAGCTACCACCTACAGCTACGACTAGCAATGATATATGCTTTGGTGGTCGCATTAGGGGTTTTACTGTATAGGGTTTCAATTCAGGTACATGTAGTAACAATGTAGGACAAATGTTATATAGCAAGCTCGTAAAGTGCTTTCTGCATTAACTCCACCCTGCTTTGAGCAACCATCCGATTACAGACGCCTATATGCATAGTCTATGTGGCCGTATTAGCGAGACTTTACTGTAAACATGTAAGCAGCTCACATACGTTACAATTAACCCTTTACTCCATAATTAGCGTTTCTATGCCGTTGTACACGGAATAAACCCAGTATCAGACGGCTC
Source organism: Azorinus chamasolen (assembly GCA_963576725.1). Lineage (NCBI taxonomy): Eukaryota > Metazoa > Mollusca > Bivalvia > Cardiida > Solecurtidae > Azorinus > Azorinus chamasolen. The sequence continues at coordinate 36,931,222 of OY755252.1, read as the reverse complement.
TTTCGGGAATTTAATATTCAGCTATATAAATACTCTTGGTGGCATTATTTCTACATAAATATTCATGGAGTAAATGGTCACAATACTGTGTTAATTAAGCCTGTGTCTATTAACGGCGAAGTATCTGGCATTTGCGAATAGCTGGGATCCAGATAAACCCGTAGTAAATCGGGCTCTAATCTGGACACACGCTGGTTGACACTGGGTTCGGGGTTTGTCAAAAGCATGGAGGAAATTGAAAACTGTGACCCAGATAAGACACTCATATAAACCCAACCTGTTTAGCTTTTAGTTGAGTCTGAGTTTGTTCTCAAGCTTTGATTGGCCAGATTTGAGTTCTCAAGCTTTGATTGGTCAGATTTGAGCCGAAGGCTCAAATCTAACCAATCAAAAACTTGAGAACGATCTCAGACTCAACTAAAAGTTTTATAAGCATGGACCCAGGTTTACACAGTTTAACCCTTAACCCGATA